>JAQIUQ010001584.1:17500-406739 GCA_030378365.1 Hybognathus amarus | reverse complement strand
ATTTCATGTCTTCGTTCAGTCTTACGTATTGCTTATGTAAAAAATACCAGGCTTAAGAAATGTATTTACTTTAGCAGGCCAGACACACAGTGAAATGATTAAGCCCCCTCCCCCTACACACACACACACACAGACTGTGTGACAGGCCTAGGCTTCAGAAAAGAGCATGATCATATTCAAACTACAATATCTGACTTTCTGTGGGTTTGAGCTTATTATTGTTAATTAGAAAGTTGTTTGGCTTGAATAGAACAATATACACGGCAAGTTTTGTAACTGTCAGTAAAACTAACCAAGTTATAACACACTTTATGTGTCCTTTTTAGTCAAAAAAATCCGCCACGGCCAAACCGTTCGAGATATCAAAAATCCGTCCGGAATATAGCATCCTCAATGTCTTGACTTCATGCACACCGAGTTTGGTGGTGATTGGTAACAGCATGGGTTGTAATTTGATGTTTTTCTAGGACAATTATTTAAAAAAAAAAAACATAATTCCCGACTTCCGTTTGAACTGTCGTAAAACTTAGAGCACGAAAGTTGTTTGGCCTGATGTGATCTATGAGTGTACCGAGTTTCATATTAATCCATGCACGTGTGTTTGATTTATGGACAAATGTTCGAATCCCTAAAAGAATGCATCCTAAAAGAATGGTAAAGTTTGATGCGTCGCCACGGCAACAGTTTCAAAGATATCAAGAATCCATTCATAGGTCTTCATCTGCCGTGTATGTACATTATACAGATGAAGTTTGAAGCAAATCGGGTAAAAATAAGAGGGTGATTTCAAAGCATTTTGAAAGTGACACACTTCCTGCTGCCAGTTGGTGGCGCTATAACTTTGACTCACAATAGTCACATCCATGTGATCGTCCTCTTACAGCGAACGCACTGCTGAAGTTTCATCCAGATCAGTTAATGTATGCTGAAGTTATGACACACTTCCTGTTTCACGTTTCTTCGCCATAGTTTCGTTTCCTCGCCACGGCCAAACCGTTCGAGATATCAGAAAATCCCCACACAAACTTTCATCCTCAATGTCTTGACTTCACGCTGACCGAGTTTCGTCGAATTTGGATCAGAGCTCTAGGAGGAGTATTTAAAAGTTCATTGCGTGTGTTTTACAAAAAAACCTCAATAGCCGACTTCCTGTTGGGCTGGGGTAAAAAGCAAGAACGCGAGGTATAGATGAAATTCTGCTATCGACATGTGTACCGAGTTTCATATTATTACATGCAAGTGTGTTTGAGTTATGGACCAGGTGTTCGGACCCCATTCCAGGGGGCGCTGACGAGCCGCCCTGCCACGCCCGGGTACCAGCTTCAGCCCGGCTCTGATGGCCGCGGGTTCTGACCCGTGTGCAAAGTTTCAAGAGTTTCGAGCATGTTAAGGGCCCCAAAAGTGCCCGAATAGTCGACTAAAAAAAAATAAATAATAATAAGATAAATATAGCTGCGAGCAGCGATTCGGGCCCAAGCCGGTGGCACCGCAACCCCGGTGCCTGAAGGCACCGGGATGGCGGTACCGCCGGCTTTGGCCTCCAGTCGCTGCTCGCAGCTATATTTATATATGTGTGTGTGTATATATATATATATGTGTGTGTGTGTGTGTATATGAGAGCCGGTGGCACCGCCACCTTGGTGCCTTTAGGGTTATTCTGCACGACGTGCAAAAGCGTAACCCCTGCTTTGGAATACATACTAGTATGTATTCCACAATTGGAATACATTACTAACATACTAGTCAGAACTGAATAGTTGATATCTGAATGACAGATCACCATAGAAGTCACTGGAAAAAATGTGACTAGTAGACAAAAGAATAGTTACTAGTCACCATTGAAATAAGTACTAGTGTACTAATGAATAAGTACTAGTATCTATTTTAATAGGTACTAGCATCTAATGAATAAGTACTAGTAACTAATTAATAAGCATTGGTATGTAATGAATAAGGACTAGCATCTAATGAATAAGTACTAGTATCTAATAAATAAGGACTAGTGTCTAATGAATAAGTACTAGTATCTTTAAAAAGGTACTAGTACCTAAAGAATAAACACTAGTATCTAAAGAAAAGGCACTAGTATCTAAAGAATAAGCACTAGTAGCTAATGAATAAGTACTAGTACTTAATGGAATAAATACTAGTATCTAAAAATAAGTACTAGTAGCATGAAAATAGAGACTAGTAGGTTAAAATGATTAAATGTTAAAACGGCTTGCCATACTCTATCTGTCGTTTTGAACTAAGTCACAATTACGTTACAGATATCTTAAATGATAATACAAACTATCCAAAATGTAATTACGACTAGAAGACGTTGTTGATATCTACAATGTTAATTACGAATAGTCAAACTTAGCTTTTAAATGTTAAAAGGGCTTGCCATACAGAAGTGTAGGCTCAGAGAGACACTCAACATTTTCAAACCAAAATATCTGACTTTCTGTGGGTCCTAGCTCATGAGTGTAAATTAGAAAGTTGTTCGGCTTAGGAGAATATATGAATATATGAAACGATGAGATCGAACATGTGTACTGGTTTCATATTATTACATGCAAGCGTGTTTGATTTATGGACCAAGTTTTGGACCCCGTTCCAGGGCGCTGTCTAGCCCCTTGCCACACCCGGGTACCATCTTCCCGGCTCTGATGGCTGTGGGATCTGACCTGTGTGCAAAGTTTCAAGAGTTTTCAAACCCATTAAGGCCAAAAGCCACTAAGAGACTCAAAATCATCAAAAAAAGGAATGTTAAAGTTTGATGCGTTACTATGGCAACATTATCTTAGATATTGAATAATGCTTTCACAGCTCTTCATCTAGCGTGTGTTTACATTATACAGATGAAGTTCGAAGCAAATTGGGTAAAAGTAAGAGTGTGATTTCAAAGCATTTTGCAAGTGAAACACTTTTCTGCTGCCAGTTGGTAGGCGCTATATATTTGACTCACAATAGTCACATCCATGTGATCGGCCTCTTACAACGAACACACTGCTGAAGCTTCATCAAGATCAGTTAATGTATGCAGAAGTTTTAACACACTTCCTTTTTGATTTATGGAACCAAGTTAATTTAAATTAATACACTAATTATATAAAACTATTGTCAATGCACTACAATTAAACAGGTTATATGTCTTTACTTATAAAAAAATAAAAACAAAAACTTATTTAAAAAATACCAGGCTTAAGAAATGTATTTACTTTAGCAGGCCAGACACACAGTGAAACTATTAAGCCCCCTCCCCTACACACACACACAGAGACTGTGTGTCAAAAGACTCAATCACACACACACACAGACTGTGTGACAGGCCTAGGCTCAGAAAGAGCATGATCATATTCAAACTACAATATCTGACTTTCTGTGGGTTTGAGCTTATTATTGTTAATTAGAAAGTTGTTTGGCTTGAATAGAACAATATACACGGCAAGTTTTGTAACTGTCAGTAAAACTAACCAAGTTATAACACACTTTATGTGTCCTTTTTTAGTCAAAAAAATCCGCCACGGCCAAACCGTTCGAGATATCAAAAATCCGTCCGGAATATAGCATCCTCAATGTCTTGACTTCATGCACACCGAGTTTGGTGGTGATTGGTAACAGCATGGGTTGTAATTTAATGTTTTTCTAGGACAATTATTTAAAAAAAAAAAACATAATTCCCGACTTCCGTTTGAACTGTCTGTAAAACTTAGAGCACGTAAAGTTGTTTGGCCTGATGTGATCTATGAGTGTACCGAGTTTCATATTAATCCATGCACGTGTGTTTGATTTATGGACAAATGTTCGAATCCCTGAAAGAATGCATCCTAAAAGAATGGTAAAGTTTGATGCGTCGCCACGGCAACAGTTTCAAAGATATCAAGAATCCATTCATAGGTCTTCATCTGCCGTGTATGTACATTATACAGATGAAGTTTGAAGCAAATCGGGTAAAAATAAGAGGGTGATTTCAGAAGCATTTTGAAAGTGACACACTTCCTGCTGCCAGTTGGTGGCGCTATAACTTTGACTCACAATAGTCACATCCATGTGATCGTCCTCTTACAGCGAACGCACTTGCTGAGTTTCATCCAGATCAGTTAATGTATGCTGAAGTTATGACACACTTCCTGTTTCACGTTTCTCGCCATAGTTTCGTTTCCTGCGCCACGGCCAAACACGTTCAGAGATATCAAAAATCCCCACACAAACTTTCATCCTCAATGTCTTGACTTCTAGCTGACCGAGTTTGTCGAATTTGGATCAGAGCTCTAGGAGGAGTATGTTAAAAGTTCATTGCGTGTGTTTTACAAAAAAACCTCAATAGCCGACTTCCTGTTGGGCTGGGGTAAAAGCAAGAACGCAAGGTATAGATGAAATTCTGCTATCGACATGTGTACCGAGTTTCATATTATTACATGCAAGTGTGTTTGAGTTATGGACCAGGTGTTCAGATCCCCATTCCAGGGGCGCTGACGAGCCGCCTGCCACGCCCGGGTCCAGCTTCAGCCCGGCTCTGATGGCCGCGGGTTCTGACCCGTGTGCAAAGTTTCAAGAGTTTTCGAGCATGTTAAGGGCCCCAAAAGTGCCCGATAGTCGCTAGAAAAAAAAAAAAAAAAAAAAGAAAAAAAAAATAATAATCGGAAGGAAACAATAGGGCTCTGCGCCCTTCAGGGCTTGGGCCTGAATAATCGGAAGGAAAACAATAGGGCTCTGCGCCCTTTCAGGGCTTGGGCCTAAAAATAAAATCGTGGAAGGAAACAATAGGGGCTCTGCGCCCTTTCAGGGCTTGGGCCCTAATAATCGGAAGGAAAGCAGTAGGGCTCTGCCGCCCTTTAGGGCTTGGGCCCTAATAATAATCGGAAGGAAACAATAGGGCTCTGCGTCCTTTCAGGGCTTGGGCCCTAGAAATAATCGGAAGGAAAACAAAAGGGCTCTGGCGTCCTTTCAGGGCTTGGGCCCTGAAAAATGCAGAAGGTACGGAGTGTGAGATTTCTGTTTTTATTACAACAATAAACTTTGACAAGGAAAAATCTGTATTAGCTTATTATAATACTCTTAATCTATTAAAATGTAATGAATACATTTGAATGTTTAATGATTTTTAAAAGATAGAAAGTTGATGCTGAAAGAAAAATGATAAAAAAGATGGACGGACGGACATATAGATAGATAAACAGATAGATAGAATGTGATTCAAATGTAAATAGACTGCATAAATTTTACTATAAAATGCTTAAAATTACAGATTAAAATTACTGTCCAAAATCCATGAAAATCCTGAAATTTGGCAATGATAATTAATATATTACAGGTGTTTATGCTGCAACCCAGAAAGCTTTTGCTAGCTTTGGTCAATTAAAACCACTATTCATCAGCATGCATTGATTAATCCCATGGCATGTAGCAAAAAAAAGGGTGCAACCAAATCATATGCGTGTGCGACCAAATGAAAAAGTTGGTAGTACCAGTGCAACCAGTAGAAAAGTTAGTCTGGAGCCCTGAACTATTACATTACTTCAATATGAGCAACATGTCCTTGCTTTAAATAGTCTAGTTAGGCTAAAAGAATGTCAATTAATCAAGCAAGTGTTGCAAGTGTTGTTTTCATTATTAGGCAAGCGGCGGTTGCGCTCCGGCCTTGGTTCTGTTCACGGCACCGTCTCCATATGGACGCGGCTTGGAAAAACGGGCGCACACATCGCGCGCGCTACATTTAAAATAACTAACTTGAGCGTGCAAAAGACACAATAAAGTGAATACTGCAGGCCCTTAGGCTACCTTGAATAATTTAATTCATGACTTTTCTCTCTCTGACTTTTTAGAATTACACTTCACTGTGGCCTGCACAAACATATCATTACATAGCCTATGCATTTCGATAAGACATTACTTTTATTTCTTCTTATTATTTTGTAAGACAGACATAGATGTGGTAATTCCATGATTTGTTGCTGTGTTATGTTCCGCATGATGACCCTGTCATCTAACAACCAATCACCGTGATCATTGCAAGGAAGCTTGTGCATGAAAATTGACGTCATCCATAGCAGCGAAGACTCACTCTTAGTTTAGGAGTTGTCATTTTTCCTTACTAAGAGTAGGTCTGAAAGGCGTTGTGTAATAACCTTTAAGAGAAAACTCCTAGCTAAGATATTTTCAGTGCGAATTTAGGAGTACTCCTAGTGGTAAGATAAAATTATTCTGCGAATACGGCCCCTGTTCGTCTTCCGTTGAATCACAATCTGTGAGTATTATTAATAATGTTTGCTCTTATGTTTTCTGTAGCATGCACAATATAGTTATATTGTGTTGTGTGTCGTTGTGGGCGGGCCTTTCAGGCGGGGCCTGTCATACCAGTGGGTGGAGCCTATCATACCAGTGGGCGGGGCCTCTAGTACTAGTGGTCAGGCCTGTCGTACCAGTGGGTGGGTCTGTAGTACCAGTGGGCGGGGCTATGGTGGAATGATGGGCAACTATTGGTCTATGTCTTGCTCTGGAGAAGGGCTTATGCAAATGTATTTGCCAGTGATGTCACAGATCCCAGAACGAGCTGTTTCTGAGATTAATTTAACAAACACTATTTGTAATGAGGATGTTTTAAACTAGTTATCTAGCAGGATGTTTAATGGTTTAAAGACTTCTTATATGTCAAAGATAAAGGCAAATTTGATTCCTCATGTCACATCCACTTTAACATCTTCACCCTTTTAATCTTATTTAGTTTTCCTTTAAATAATTTTCGATATTTTTGCACTTGACATTTGGTACGGTTTATTAGTATAATTACACACAATGCTTTGTCAGTTGTGATGTAAAATATGAAATATAAGCACACTAAACACATCAGTGAGAGGAGGAACGTCTTACTGGAGAGAATCTGATGCTGCATCTGCTGTTTATCCGCTGCTGGTCCCATGGAAACACACAGATGCTCTGAGCTGCTCCGTGATCCACGAGCTCATCCGATTGGCGTCTTCTCATCGGACACATCACAGATCAGCCTGTGTGTGTGTGTGTGTGTGTGTGTGTGTGTGTGTGTGTGTGTGTGTGTGTGTGAGTGAGTGAGTGAGTGTGTGTGATACCTGTGCAGCAGGAAGTCCAGCGTGAGGATGTTGTGAGTGTGTAGATGATACGTCAGCTCGAGCACAGGCTGCGTGAGTGCAGAAACACAGCTTTAGATAGATCATCTATATCAACCTGATAAACAAAACACTGGGAAACACTGGGGGAACACTGGGAAACACTGAACACTGGGAAACACTGAACACTGGGAAACACTGGAGAACACTGAACACTGGGAAACACTGAACACTGGGAAACACTGAGAACACTGAACACTGGGAAACACTGAACACTGGAAACACTTGGAAACATCTGAACACTGGGAAACACTGGAGAACACTGAACACTGGGAAACACTGAACACTGGGAAACACTGGAGAACACTGAACACTGGGAAACACTGAACACTGGGAAACACTGGAGACACTGAACACGGGGAAACACTGAACACTGGAAAACACTGAACACTGGGAAACACTGGAAACACTGACACTGGGAAACACTGAACACTGGGAAACACTGGAGAACACTGAACACTGGGAAACACTGAACACTGGGAAACACTGGAGAACACTGAACACTGGGAAACACTTGAACACTGGAGAACACTGGAACACTGGGAACACTGAACACTGGGAAACACTGAACACTGGGAAACACTGAACACTGGGAAACACTGAACACTGGAAACACTGAACACTGGGAAACACTCAACACTGGGAAACACTGAACACTGGGAAACACTGAACATTGGGAAACACTGAACATTGGGAAACACTGAACACTGGGAAACACTGCGAGAACACTGAACACTGGGAAACACTGAACACTGGGAAACACCTGAACACTGGAAACACTGAACACTGGGAAACACTGAACACTGGGAAACACTGAACACTGGGAAACACTGAAGAACACTGAACACTGGGGAACACTGGGGGCACCTGGAACACTGGGGAACACTGGGAAACACTGGGAACACTATGACACACTGAACACTGGGAACACTGGAAACACTGGAGAACACTGAACACTGGAGGAACACTGGGAAACACTGGGAAACACTGGGACAACACTGGGAAACACTGGAGAACACTGAACACTGGGGAACACTGGGGAACACTGGGAACACTGGGAAACACTTGGGAAACACTGGAAACACTGGGAAACACTGGAGAACACTGAACACTGGGAAACACTGGGAAACACTGGGCAGAACACTGGAAACACTGGAACACTGGGAAACACTACATGGGAGAACACTGGGAAACACTGAACACTGGGAAACACTGAACACTGGGAAACACTGAACACTGGAGAACACTGAACACTGGGAAACACTGGGACACTGGGAAACACTGGAACACTGGGAAACACTGAACACTGGAAACACTGAACACTGGGAAACACTGAACACTGGGAAACACTGGAACACTCAGGAAACACCTGGGAAACACTGGGGGAACACTGGGAAACACTGGAGAACACTGATACACTGGGAAACACTGGGAAACACAGGGAAACACTGGGGGAACACTGGGAACACTGGGAGAACACTGGGTGGAGAACACTTGGGAAACACTGAACACTGGGAAACACTGTAGAACACTGAACACTGGGGAACACTCGGAAACACTGAACACTGGGAAACACTGAACACTGGGAAACACTGGAGAACACTGAACACTGGGAAACACTTGAATGTTCTATTGTGTACACCCGCCAAGCGCCAACTGCGGATAGATGTTCCGTTTTTTTTAATAACAATTATATTATTATTGCATAAATGCTATTATTTATTGACATTTTATTTATTTAATATACAATTAATACGTTTCATTTGTACAGAACTATTTTCATAGCCGCCACCACAAAAATATTATTTTAATGTGTGTAATTATTTGCTGTTGATTATTTTGGCCGGTAGAAAATATGCTTGTCTGGTGGGTTTTTTCATCTGCCAGTCCCCGTGGCAGGTGAGCCTCTGAAAAGCTTCATTTGGGACCCTGCACTGTACGTTTATTTTTGTGCTTCCTTGTCATTCGGTCATCATCTGCACTTTATTTTTCGTGAAGCATTATTCTGTTGTGCTTCTGTATAAACAGATATCCTCTCTTGGATTGCGTGCGTAACTTAGAGGTCTGCACGGGCTTTAAACTGAAGCCCAAACCCGGCCCGTACCCGCGATCATTTAACCCGACCCGATCCCGACAAATACATTTACATGTTAAGCCCGAGCCCGACCCGAACCAGAGGTTCAAAAAAAACAAAAACAAAAAAAACACATTTTTGCAATATGCTATGTTGTATTTAATGATTGCTTGACTTATTAAACAAATACATGTAGGCACAGCAGCCCTATCAGCAGGCAGCACAACAGTAAGAGAAAAAAAACTTACCAATTAGGCTACGTAACGTTGCTGTGGTCGAACAGGTGTAACAGTCACAAATGTCTCTGGAACTCAAACTTTAAAAACTTCACGCATTGTTGCAAAACTATTCACACAAACATCCCTCTCAGTAGGCCTATGAGTTGTGAAGGAAGAGAACGGCGTCGACTGTTGATGGTTTCAGCGCGTTCTCCTCTGATTGAAAGTTAGTAAAGCTGCACTGAAGTTTCTCTCGCTGCTGCTGCTACTTGCAGGGATGCTGAGGATACTACGGGCCAGTTTTGACAGTAAGGGGAAAACACCGCTGTTGTTTTTCCACCAACCCAGAGATCCCGCTCTTCTTCCATTTTGTGGTTGCGGCTGGAGTATTGTGCAACTTCATCTGCGGTTTCACCGAGGGGCACGTTCACCCACTCCTCAAACTCTGCCACTATTTTGCGTCTTTTAGTGACCGGTTCAGCCACGCGTTCAGCTGGCTCGTTGTCTGTGGTAAAGCTGGCTATCCGAAGCCTGGCTTCTTGCTGGATATCCTCTCTGTCAGGGAGAGACAGCATGCGGAGCTGACAGAACTTTGGCCAAAGGAATATGGCAAGCTTATGTAGTGTGTGGATTTTGATTTTACGGTTCAGCCATTCAAGATGCCGCTCACGAATGATGGCCTGATGAGGACTGTCTGATGCCACAGGTCTGCAGTGGCGCTTAAGCCTCTCATGCCACAAAACAACCAGGTTAAGTGTGGGGTACTGGTCACCCTCTAGTTCCCTCTGAGCCTCGTGAAAATGGGCAAAGAAATTCCATCAGGAACTCCATGACATCTGGAGATATTTTGTCGATTTTTCCCCTGGCTTTCAAGTTTTTCTCGAAGCTCAGCGTACACCTGCTTAATTGAATCCAAGGTAAGAAACACCGTGCTAAACCGGGTGTCTGACATTTGCCTGACAGTTGTTGATAACTGACTTATTATACCCGTTTGCTTGACATCTGGCAGAGTGCCTTTGCTGCTATTAAAGTCTGTGTGACCTCTGGTGCGCGGTCTCGTAGTTCGAGCAGAATCAAGTCCGTGTTTTCAGAACTGTGTTATAAACATGGTCCTGACAATCCAGTCGATGATACGGCAGAGTGCAGCAATCATGTTTGATCCCTGGTCAGTGACCCAGACGACTTTGTTCATAACACAAGCATCAAATCCTAGTTGAGATACGAGCAGTCTCTGTAATTCTCTGCGTATGTTGTCATCAGTTTCGCTTCTTCAGGGAGGGAACATCGCATATTGTAAGGACTCTGCTTCGAAGCAAAAAATCAGGTGTGATGTAGTGGCAAGTGATAGTTAAGAAACTGATCTTGCGATAGTCGTCAGTCCACATGTCAGTGGTCATCCCAACAGTAATGTCAGACATGATCTCCGATTTTTCTTTGACCAGCGCCTGTCTTTTGGAGGCCGCAGTTTCCTTGCATCTCCGAGAGATGGTTGTGGGATCAGGTAACACACTGTCCACTGAGACAAGGCCATAATGTAGCCCCCACAAGGTCTTGGCTGAGGTTAATGAAACCTCGTCCAGCAACCGTATGAAACGATCTAATATCCTGACAGCAAAACTCCACACATTTTTTCTGTTACATTAGATTTTACAGAAGCTGGTACTGACTTGGCTGTTGGAGATAGATATGTCCGAAAGAGATGACTATCTGTTGTTACTCAGTGGCTAGGCCTGCTGTTGGACGAGTGCATCCATGGTCAGTGTGTCGCTGTAAAGAAGACGTACCTGTCTTTTTGCTGTCATACGCCAAGACAGCTTTGCAAGCTCTACACTGCACGTAACCACTGGGTTCTTTACTGGTTGAAGCGACAAGATCATAATGCTTCCAGATAGCAGCTTTTCCTCCATCATTTGGAACTGTTATAAGTTTTCCCTCAGTAATTTTTTGCTTTATCAGACTCATGGTTTGCTTGTCGTCTGCTGTCTGTCTGTCTGTCTGTATTTTGACTGAAATAGCGCGCGAGAGCGGTGGCACATGCGCAAAACAGTTTTGTAATATAAATGATTTGATAAAATAAATAATTAAAAAAATATAGATTTATTTATATATATATATATATATATATATATATATACACATATATATATATATATATATACATATATATATATATATATATATATATATATATATAGTAGTGATGACACATATACACTCACCGGCCACTTTATTAGGTACACCTGTCCAACTGCTCGTTAACACTTAATTTCTAAGCAGCCAATCACATGGCGGCAACTCAGTGCATTTAGGCATGTAGACATGGTCAAGACAATCTCCTGCAGTTCAAACCGAGCATCAGTATGGGGAAGAAAGGTGATTTGAGTGACTTTGAACGTGGCATGATTGTTGGTGCCAGAAGGGCTGGTCTGAATATTTCAGAAACCGCTAATCTACTGGGATTTTCACTCACAACATCTCTAGGGTTTACAGAGAATGGTCCGAAAAGAAAAAACATCCAGTGAGCTGCAGTTCTGTGGGCGGAAATGCCTTGTTGATGCCAGAGGTCAGAGGAGAATGGCCAGACTGGTTCGAGCTGATAGAAGGGCAACAGTGACTCAAATAACCACCCGTTACAACCAAGGTGGGCAGAAGAGCATCTCTGAACGCACAGTACGTCGAACTTTGAGGCAGATGGGCTACAGCAGCAGAAGACCACACCGGGTGCCACTCCTTTCAGCTAAGTACAGGAAACTGAGGCTACAATTTGCACAAGCTCATCGAAATTGGACAATAGAAGATTGGAAAAACGTTGCCTGGTCTGATGAGTCTCGATTTCTGCTGCGACATTCGGATGGTAGGGTCAGAAGTTTGGCGTCTACAACATGAAAGCATGGATCCATCCTGCCTTGTATCAACGGTTCAGGCTGGTGGTGGTGGTGTCATGGTGTGGGGAATATTTTCTTGGCACTCTTTGGGCTCCTTGGTACCAATTGAGCATCGTTGCAACGCCACAGCCTACCTGAGTATTGTTGCTGACCATGTCCATCCCTTTATGACCACAATGTACCCAACTTCTGATGGCTACTTTCAGCAGGATAATGCGCCATGTCATAAAGCTGGAATCATCTCAGACTGGTTTCTTGAACATGACAATGAGTTTGCTGTACTCAAATGGCCTCCACAGTCACCAGATCTCAATCCAATAGAGCATCTTTGGGATGTGGTGGAACGGGAGATTCGCATCATGGATGTGCAGCCGACAAATCTGCGGCAACTGTGTGATGCCATCATGTCAATATGGACCAAACTCCCTGAGAAATGCTTCCAGCACCTTGTTGAATCTATGCCACGAAGAATTGAGGCAGTTCTGAAGGCAAAAGGGGGTCCAACCCGTTACTAGCATGGGGTCCCTAATAAAGTGGCCGGTGAGTGTATATCATTATCATTATAATTGAGAGAGAGAGCTTGCGTTTGACTGTGCACATATTGCACATCTGCGGCTGCGCACGTTCTCTCTCTTTCGCGTGCCTGCCGGTCACCACAACACAGCAAGCAGGCAAAGCACACGGCACGCTGAACTATATATAGCCTATTTAGTTTTTCTTAGTTAAACCCGAACCCGACCCGAACCCGAGGCTGTTCATTAAACATTAACCCGAACCCGACCCGAAACCCGCACATTTTTCGGGACCCGTCGTGTCGGGTTGGGTAGCAGACCTCTAGCGTAACTGAAGCCAGCTAGTGGAGTCGCACTGACGCCTGCAAGTGAATGCAGAGTTTAGCGTCACTCGACTATAAGCTTGCAGGAGATCGGGGTTCGAGTCGAATCGGCTGTTAGGATTGGAGAGTGAGTTTTGGAGGCGGAGCAAGGAAGTGTGTGGGTTTGGGTTGAGTTCCAATATTAACATTGGCCAACAGCATATTTAAAAAAACTACTGATCCCGCCTTTAACTGGAGTATGCCATATTTTAAGGGAGGCCCACGTGTCTCAAAGCCCGACCCCTGACCCTCACAGAAACATGAGCCAAACACAAGCCTTACTTCAAAACATGTTTCGCCCATTATCAGCCTTTATTACTCGTGAGGACCAGTAGAACATACTCACGGGTCAGTTAATACAATATTTCAATATATAACAGAAGAGATTTGGCAGTCACAATTATAACCACACACACACTCCCACAGAATATCACACACACACACACTCTCAAAGAAACATACACACACACACACACTCACCTGCAGCTTCCAGTATTCCTGCCAGAAGAGTTCTGGGCTGAATATCCCAGCAGACATCAGTGCTTGAGCGGACTTCACTAACACACACACATCAGTCTAATGATAAAAACACACACACACACACACACGTCATGTATGGATATATCCATCAGAATCTGAATCATTTGTATCAGTCAGCATCTTGCTACACACTCTCTGTTCATCGTTCAGTAGCACACGGTGTGTGTCATCGGTGTGTGAGATCAGATCCCGGATGTTCCCGGACAGAACTGTGGCGGCCAGCAGCGTCACCGGAACCTGCATCTGCTCCGATTCGGATCCGCAACTCATCCGCTGGTCCACAACACAACACAACATCAGCACACACACTCATTACTCAGAGGCATTAGTGGTAGTGTGTGTATCAGGACGCGTCTCACCCAGAACTGACGACTGCAGATCTTCATATCTGTCACAGCTCAGGTCTCCGATTCGGACCATGTGACTGACAAACACACAATACACTCCATCAAATCACACAATGCTTTTCACTTTATTTCTGTAACATAATACTGTTTAGAGACGGGTTGTGTGTCGCTGATGTGTACTCAGTACTATCTCCAGCACCAGTTATGATGATGTGTGTCGGAGTAGTGTGTCTTGTGTTGTGTGTCGGTGTTGTGTACTCAGACTCACTGTGATCTCCAGTAGCAGTTGTGATGTTGTGTGTCGGTGTTGTGTGTGTCGTGTTGTGTGTGTCAGGTGTTGTGTGTCGGTGTTGTGTGTGTCAGGTGTTGTGTGTGTCAGGTGTTGTGTACTCAGACTCACTGTGATCTCCAGTAGCAGTTGTGATGTTGATGTTGTCGGTGTTGTGTGTCTGTGTGTTGTTTATGTGTGTCAGGTGTTGTGTGTGTCGGTGTTGTGTACTCAGACTCACTGTGATCTCCAGTAGCAGTTGTGATGTTGTGTGTCGTGTTGTGTGTCGGTGTTGTGTGTGTCAGGTGTTGTGTGTGTCGGTGTTGTGTACTCAGACTCACTGTGATCTCCAGTAGCAGTTGTGTTGTGTTCTGGTTTGTCATCATCAGATTCACACTGGATTCCTGGATCTGCTCCTCATCATCTCTGCGTCTCTTCAGAGATCTGCGAGCTGCACAAACACACAAACACACAACCACACAAACACTTAACATTACTCACTCACTGTGTCTCTTCAGAGATCTGCGCGCTGCACAAACACTTCTTATTCACTCACTAAGTCTCTTAGGAGATCTTCAAAATTGTGACTCTCACTGATGACTTCCATCTTTTCATTCGCATAAATGTTACTTAGTACGTCATAATTTTGATCTAATATGTCATATTCAACTTTCATCCACAAAAATGGCTGCAGTCTGTCACACTTTTTAATCCAAATATCAAAATTCTGACTTTTGTGTTCAAGTAAAGTGTCACTGGGTTCCACGTTTATGTCATTATGACTTTGTAATGTAGAAATGATGACTTAGCATTTCATATGTTCGTCTTTTCACCTCATAGATATGACTTACAATGTCATAATGGGGACATTGTGTGTCATTACTGTGAGAATGATGTTGTTGTGTGTCCGGAAGGGCTATGTGTGTGTGTCTCACCGAGCAGAGCCGTGATGTCGGAGGAGTGTGTGGAGTGATCCGCGCTGCTGAACATGCTGCGATAAACACACTCAATCTGAGATAAACACACTCAATCTGATCGATCCTGTTCGGAATTAAACTACACGTATAAAACACACACACACACACGTTCCTCAGCAGATCTAATTTGCACAACAACAATCCCGCGCTCCGCACGTCACGGCGCTCACTGGCTGCGAGAGAGCGGAAGAGTGTTTTCATTGGTTCCGAGGCAACCGGCAGCAGCCAATCGTTATGGGCGCCTCTGTCGTCAGCCAATCACAGGTGCCGCAGAGCGAGCGTCCCACCAATGACAGAAAGATGTGCCACTCCAATACAACACACGCATCCCGCTGCTTCACATTGATTTATGCGGTTTGCGTGTCTCTCCGGAAGCCAAACATGTTTTCACCTCATATTATTTACAATAATCGTTATTTTATCATTATTAATGTCTATCATTTTGGCTTTTTTCTAAAATGGTGAATCAGGCAATAAGGAGTTAGTTAATAGCAGTAATAGCACAATGTATTTCTGTGAAGAGTAATGCATGTTTCTGTTATAAAGAAGAAGTGATATATTGAAGAACTATCTGTGTGTTTGGCCTTTACTCACTCGAACTGCTCTACAAGGCCACCTCACACTAGTGTGTGTGTGTTTTAACAGGAGTTGTGTATCACATGTGTTTGATTAATGAGATGAGCTCATGATGAGGGCAAAACCAGCACATCCAGTGCAAGTAGACCTTATTTAATTTTACTAATTATTTTATTTATCAGCTGTATTGTTGAGACCTTTTATTTTGGTTGATGGCCTTTTAGTGCACTTGAGCTGATCTGAGACTGAGAGTTTGTAGAGGCTGTTGTGTCGACCTTTATTGCAATATTTAAGTGTTCAGATTTTAGATTTTAGAAAATAAACAAGATTTCTCATATTACAAATCAATTTTCTTATTTTCTCTGGCACGTCTTTCAGCTGTCGAGGAATAGTGCATATTTGAGCCTATGTTCAGTATGAGTGAAACACTTCAGGACTCTTAAAATCAGATTCTCTAAGACATTTCCTCGAGGCGTATTGGAATTGGTGGCTTGTAACTTGTAATGGAGTCATTTCTGCTGTACTCTAGTCTAGTGTGGTGCTCTCTACACCTCTGGATAATAGATTTATCTTGCTCTATAATCACATTCATGAGATCAGGGGCCACTTGAACATAAACACAGCCAACGAGTAATCGAGCACTAGCAGTGGGGATCAAACTCCATGAGTCATGAGTTATAACGTGCAACCGGTCTTACACTCAAACCCAGTCCTGATCAAATATTCATGTGCATTATTGTCCTCATCTCATAAGGGATTTTTGTGTTACCCTTGTGATGTTAGTGTGACCTACCTTTGTTTGTGTAAGAAAATATTCTGAATATTAAATTAAACAAATAACACAAAGCTGTTGGTTCAAGTTTCACACGCATGTAATGCAGTACTTCCTGTTAGTCGTCAGTTTAGCATTCAGAAGAGACAATGTGTGCGACACTGGGAACAAACAACGGATGGTGAAATCCTGGAATTAGATCAACAGAAAACACGATATCTCTAAAGAGCAAAGAGCACTGAAGTAAAGGTTAGAGTTCTGTGGAACACGGTCAATCACTGCACATGAAGAGTGAACAGTGACTGTGAATCGATAAATCAAGACTGTTTGTCTTGATTTATTTGAGACGAGCCTGGACACCTGAGTTACAGTTAATTATTATAATAACAATAGTTAAAACACTGCAGAAACAAGAGCACTGGGTGAAGGCTTGTGACTCAGACACACTGTTCTCATGTTAATAAAAATACTTTCATAAAGACAGTATATGATACATTTTAGAAAGGTAGTTTGTTTTAAACTTACATATGGAACATTTGATAACACAGTAGTCCTTGTTACATGTAGTAATAACTGTACATTATGCCTAATTACATCCAAATAATCCCTGTAGAAACTACATTTAGTTAATTATTATAATAACAATAGTTAATAAATATTACTCAGTACTTAAATGCATAATTATACTGTAACACAGACACCTCAAAATAAAAGGTTACACTGTTACAGTGTAATTATATATTTAAGCAACAGATGTACTTACTCTTCAGTTAGGGAACGTTTAGGGTTTGGTTGAGGGTAATTATGCATAATTTACTGTTATTACTATGGTAAGTACATGTAAACATATGTAACAAAGACACTGTAAAATACATTGTTCCAACATAAAGTGTAACTGAATATTATGTAGGTGTGATCAGAATATAACTCAAGCTAGTACCCAAACACATGGTCCATCTCGTCAAAATGCGTTTAATCATCATTTGCGCATGAACAATCAACAGCAACATCTTCTTGTAAACAGGGTACAAACAAATCATCTGAATTACAAAATAACAAACAGCAGAATTACTTAGAAAAATATCTGGTTCATCTTCCATAAACACTGTCATCGTAATGCACATAAGATTAAAATCTGATTAAAAAAGGCTGAACGTCAAGGAGAAGGCCTTTGGTTGAGCGGCGCGTCTGGCAGTGGTGCGCGGCAGCTCGTAGCCGCGCGGTCAGGCGGGGTGCGCGAGGCAGGCGTTCAGGCACAGGCGTCGGTGCGCGGTGTGAGCCAACACTAGCAGGAGCATCTACGTCGTGCTGCTGAGCGCTACCGAGGAACGGCGCCTGCGAGGCATAGTCCGCCTCCGCCCGGTGGAACGACAGCTGCATGACGGCCAGCGCCAGGAGACTGTTCTGCACGGCCCACCTCAATGCTAACTGTCCTGCGCTGCGGCGACGCTCAGCCCCGCCCAGCCGCGCCATCGCCAGCCCCAGCAGCAGCCCGAACACCGGCACCGTCACAGCCTGCCGCTATGACCGGCCCGCCGCACGTTCGCCAGGATTGAAGAGCCCATCTGGTAGGCCATGAAGATCCCACCCACCGATTAGCACAAAGCTGAAGGGACGGATGAGCGTGAGCAGCACGCGGGTGACGCGGGCAGGCGCAGCTTCACTAGCATGCCCAGCGAGATGGGGATGGCGATGAAGAGCAGTGTGCCGAGGATCTCGCGAAGGGCACGTGGAGCGCGGCGTGGACGCCTGCAGCAGCCAGCCGTAGAACGCCGAGGACAGCGGCATGGCAGCGGTGGCGACCACGGTGGACAGCGAGTGTCATGCTAATGGCTAAAGTGACGTCTCCGCCTAGCAGCAGGCTGTACAGGTAGCCGCCGCCTCCGCCCGGTGCCGAGCAGGTGATCACCAGGCCTAGCGACAGCGCCTTGGGAGCGCGGGCTGACCGGGACAGGGTAGGTACCTGTACAGCGGCATTATGAGGAACTGTCCCGCGACGCCAAGCAGCAGCGGCACCGGCCTCTTCAGCAGCGCTAGCAGAACCTCCACCTCCACCTTGCAGCCGAACGCGCACTTGTTGACGAAGATGAGCGGCAGCAGCGCGGAACAAGATGGGGTTCTCCGAGAAGTGCGACAGCCTGCCGGACTCCAGGAGCCGGGCCGCCGGGCTCATCCTCGCCCGCGCCACCCTGATGGAGTAATCGCTACGCCTCCTCGATGAGCACCGGCTCCAGAGTCGCGGTCCAGGTCCAGCAGCTGGATGAGCAGCGGAGCCGTCCCAGGAACCCCGGAGCGGATGCTAATCACGTAGCTGTTCGCGGCTCCGCGCTCGCCCGTCGTCCGTCACGTCGAGCACGGAGATCACGTCCGGGTCCAGGGACCTCACCCGAACCTGTCTGCTTCAGGCTCTCTCGACCCTTCCGGCCCCCAGAGCTGCGGTACCCGCTGGAGATCACGATCACGCCGCGCGTGTTCTGTGGAAACTCGAACTCCTGCGAGGAGCCGTCTCCGATGTGAAGGTACTGAAGCGGTTTCTGCTCCTGATCTGGATCTTCTGCTTGAGCAATTAACAACAGGCAGCTCAACACGAGCACTGTCTTCATGTCTCCACCATCACCGAGACCCAAACACACAGCAGAAAGCCTCTCATATGATCCTCAGTGAATACCTCTCCTCAGACAACATCTTTGAAATCCTCACAGATCTGGTCACGATCGTACGAATCTGCTTCACAGTCATCTCATGACGGCTGACACTGGAACTCACTTCAGCACGAGCGCCTCACAGACGTTATTTCTGTGTTTGGGGATTATTTTGTCTTAATCCTGAGGATGATCTCGTCATGTTTTCTGTTCTCTGTCGCGTTATTTTGCTCTCGTCATCTCTGCTGTGAATCCGGTCTGATCAGCTCGAGCGGTTACTACGGGCGACTCCCTTCAGAGAAAGGGGATTAGCGGAAGAGCGACAAACCGCCGAAAGTGGGCGGGGCTTAGCGGCGCGGAAACGTCTCTGACTGGTCATTTACGATGCGTTTACGCAATAATGTTAATGTTTTACTCTTCACCTCGTAAATCAAGTCCAGCGTCTATTAAAGTTTGTGGACGTCACTATTCAAGTATAAAATATTATCCAGACCGTAGATGAGACGGCTCAGATTTGGCATTGGTCACGTGACACGCGTTTTTTTATTCAGCGCTGCGAGGAAGGACCAATCACAGTGGCTTGTGATTACATTTCAGAGCGTTTTGTTTGATTATTTCAGAGAGACTGCAAAGCGGATTTGCATTTATGTATAAGGTACCAATCCTTGAAAAAGACACTTTTAAGCAATTATAGTTTCAGAACACAAATGTCTCCAGTGAAGGATTCATATCCTAGCTCATGTGAATGAGACTGGGTTGAGGAGTGGGCTTTCTGAGCAGCGTAGCGCCCCCTGCAGGAATGAGTTAAACCAGAGAAACTGGGAATGTCTTCTCCTCCCAGTAAAACTCCTCGGGAAACACGGAAACACCCCGGCTCGTGAGCCTACGGAAGCCGGCCTTGGACTAACCTCACAAACAAGCCGTAATGCTATCATATTAATCTCCTGAGGGTTGTGTGCTGGGACGGCACAACACTACAGGAATACTAAGTGCACTGATTATTTGGACTGATTATTATTATTTTGTACGTTACTGAACCCTTCTAACACTCATGCGCCATATTATTTTGGTAACCATATCATTATTGTTGACATGTTAGTAAATCACTCTTTCAATTGTCTTAGAGGTGGAAATGACGCCACCTGTCTGTAATCAACACGTCACTGCATAATTATACCTGATTAATCATTATGTGATTTTGTGTGATCTACTGTTGTGTGTAGAACAGATTGTGACCATATTTTGATTACCAAAAACCAGGACACTTGGTCCGGCAAACAGATGTGCCTACTCAAATGATACTCGAAGTTTACTCAAAGATACCTTATTAATTTCAATACATTTAAAGTAGGTTATGCCTCTGTATGGATAGAAAATGGTTTTATTGTTATATGAAAACAGGACAGTTGGTCACCCTAATATACACTGCCGTTGAAATGATTGGGCTCAAATAAATCAATACACAGTTCTTTAAAATGCAAACATTCAGACAAGAAAGATCAGAACAGAAAGATCAGAAACATTTATTATGCATTTGCATTCACTGAAACATACAGTAACTGTAATAAAGCATGTGTGTGTACTGGATAACACACTCCTGACAAGACTGACCGCGTGTATAACCACTTTATGTCATATGTTCCTCTGACACAGCCCAGCTCATCCCTCGGGACTGGGCTCGGACTCGCAGGGAACCCCACACCTCGCTCGGCCCGGTGTTCGTTCCCCACGGCACTGGAACAGTGTGTGTGTGTGTGTGTGTGTGCTCGGATGGACAACGCCTTTATCGACATGATGAGAAAACAGAAATAACCCAGAAAAAACACACCGGGGCTTACAGACAGGGATCCAGTACGATAGTGTGTGTGAGGTTGAGTGAGTACGTGAGAGTGTGTGTGTGATGAGCTGACGGAGGCACTGAACGCGAGAAGCTCGTACTGTACGTAAGGCATGAGAAAATAACATGTTAAGAGCAATAATCCTATGAGCATATGGGGTATGAATAAATATGCTTGTCTAACTCAGAGAAAGCCAGCAGTTCCCACAGACGGCACTCAGATCCGGGTCACCTCCGAGGAGAGAGGGATCGGCCCGAGAAGAAAAGACGGAGGAGAGACAGTGCTCCTGTTCATCAGACAGTGTGTGTGTGTGTGTGTGTGTGTTATAAAAATCAGCCTTTGATAAAGTCCTCCAGCAAAATCTGTGAACGCCGTCAGTTACGTAGAGCCGCCAACCTGCAACACACAACAGCATCAATCACACTTCTGTGGAGACCTGTTGAGTTCTGACGGTGTGTGTGTGTGTGTGTGTGTACCGTCGGGACAGCTGGTCCTCCCGCTCCTGCGCGCGCACAGACGTCTCCCCCAGCGCAGAGGCTCCGGCAGGAAGCTGACTCAGCTGGTCCTCCACCTCCAGCCCGCTCTCCTCCGCCACCTGCAGGATCAGGTCATCCACCTGCTGCTGGGGGGTGGTGAGGGTGGTGGCCGAGCTCATCGAGTCCTCCATCACCTGCACACACACACACTCATATCAGTTAACTATTGTTAGCCTCTCTGTTTGATCCCGAGGTCAGCCGGACCCGGGCCGTATCCTGATCAGAGGAGGACCTGCGCCTGGACACGTCCACAACACATCCCTCCAGTGCCGGCAGAGCCGTGTCCCTGAACTGGTGTCTCTGTAAAGCTGCGCTGTATACATAAAGCTGACTTGAACTATCATAGCAACTTGACAAGAAAGTGACCATTTCAATATTATGTGTATAAGTGTAAAACATTCAACACACATATGCGAAATTTTGAAACACTCTAAAACAGTTGTTTAATAAAAACCCAATGTGGGCTGGGTGAATACAGCACAGGTGCTCACTTTACCCAGGACATTGGGTCGTTCATTCAATCCCTGATATTTTTGTGTTGTTTAATTTATTTCTTAATGTTAATACTCACTTATTATTATAATACTACATACTGTACAATACTGTAATAATATTAAAATGTTCAAATGTATGTACCTGAAACACAAATGAAGAAAATAAAATAATAAATAAACAAATACATACGCACTGCTTACAAAACTACTGTATGGCGTACGCAAAGGCTCAGTACTAGGACCGCTGCTGTTGACTCTGTACATGCTACACACACACACACACACACACACACACACACACACACACACACACACACACACACACACACACACACACACACACACACACACACACACACACACACACACACACACACACACACACACACACACACACACACACACACACACACACACACACTCTCTCTGTCTATGCTGCCATTAGGAGATATCATTAGGAAACATGGAATTATCTTTCACTGTTATGCTGATGATACTCAGCTGTAAATTTCTTCAAACCCTAATGAAACTTGCCAATTCACAAAATTAACTGAATGCATAGCTGATATAAAAAATTGGACGACTAGTAATTCCCTACTACTGAAATTCTGAAAAACAGAGATTCTAATTATTGGACAAAAAACTTCCAACATAACAGCCTAGAATACTGTCTTAACACTCGATGGATGCTCTATTAAGTCTTCGTTGTCGGTAAGGAGCCTGTGTGTGTGTGTGTGTGTGTGTGTGTGTGTGTGTGTGTGTGTGTGTGTGTGTGTGTGTGTGTGTGTGTGTGTGTGTGTGTGTGTGTGTGTGTGTGTGTGTGCGCTCTTTGTTACTAATCTCTCATTTGAAAGTCATGTGTCTAGTATCTGTAGAACCACATTTTTTCATCTTAAAAATATATCTAAATTACACCATATGCTCTCATTGACAAATGCAGAACAGTTAGTTCATGTGTTCATGACATCAAGGCTAGATTACTGTAATGCTCTACTGGGTGGTTGCCCTGCACACTTAATAAACAAACTTCAGCTAGTCCAAAACGCAGCCGCTCCAGTTCTTACCAGAACCAGGAAGTATGACCATATTAGCCCGGCTCTGTCAACCCTGCATTGGCTTCCTATTAAACATTGTATAAATTTTATAATATTGCTGATTACTTACAAAGCACTGAATGGTTTAGCTCCAGCAGGGCTCCAGACTAACTTTTCTACTGGTTGCACTGGTGCTACCAACTTTCTCAGTTGGTCGCACAAAGCATACTGATTTGGTCGCACCTTTTTTTGCTACATGCCATGGGATTAATCAATGCATGCTGATGAATAGTGGTTTTAATGGACCAAAGCTAGCAAAAGCTTTCTGGGTTGCAGCATAAACACCTGTAATATATTAATTATCATTGCCAAATTTCAGAATTTTCATGGATTTTGGACAGTAATTTTAATCTGTAATTTTAAGCGTTTAACAGTTGAATTATCTATCCATCTATCCATCTATCTGTTTGTCTGTCTATTATCATCTTTCTATCAGCATCATCTTTCTATCTTTTAAATCATTAAACATTCAAATGTATGCTTTACATTTTAAAATATAAGAGTATATATTCGTCAATAAATAAAACCGCACGTGTCTTGCGGAAGAACACTGTTGCCGGAGCTACTTCTCTCCATTAATGTCTATGGCGAGTCATGAAGGCACCAGGCAGTGCTGCATCCGAGTTCGACCTCGGGATAAAATAGTCTGAATATAAACACTTATTACAGGCGTACCGTCGTGATTCAGGATAAATCAAAAACACGGTTTGGAAAATGGATTCATGATGTAGCCGACTCGATCACTTTGAACATAATGGAGCGACTGTCAATAGCTGTGGCTGTCAATCAGCTAAGTGGAACCCCGGTGCGCTGTTGGTTGGCGGCTTGGGAAGAGAGGGGCGGGTTGAGGAAGTTCGTCTGTTGTTTTTGTTTGCTCTACTCAGCTGTGTAATGCCTGTACGTTGTGCTCTGGCGAATAAACAAGTTAACTTAACTCTAGCCTCGTGTGAGAGATGGGACAATAAGTTACGGACTGCAGCAGCTGATACAACAGCGTTTTGTTCACGAGCGTCCACTCGCACATATGCCACCACATAAAATTTTAACTCGCACATTCTCATAAAATGGTCGCATATGCGACCAATTTGGTCGCAGTCTGGAACCCTGTTCCAGTACTTGAGCGAGTTCTTAAATGCATTATAGTCCTTCACGTCTATCACTGATCTCTAAACTACCTAGAATATCTAAATCGACTGCAGGCGGGAGATCCTTTTCCTATTTAGACCAAAACTCTGGAACAATCTTCCTAACACTGTCCGGGAAGCAGACACACTCTGTCAGTTCAAATCTAGACTAAACACACATCTCTCTGGCCTAGTGTACACACAACACACTACAGACTTCCTAAACTCAGTGTTAGGCTGCATAGATCAGCCCGGAACCGGGAACACGTCCCGTATATCCTGATGTACTCGGTACACCAAAAGAAGGATAGAGTCTACGCTAATATCAGTTTCTCTGTTTATCCTGAGGGACCCTCTATGGTGGACCTGCGCCTCGACCTCACTCACTCATCCTCATCGACACCATACAGCCATCGGCACTGATCCTCTAACATCTCGCCTCCAAACCGCGTCATTACTTCCACTTCCCACTCTCTTAATGTTTTGATCCAATTTGTTTTGTAATCACTGTTCTTTCATTGGCCAGAGGATGATACATTAAAACTGTGAGCTTGCTCTTCTTCCTTTCTGCCGCCGTGTGCTGAGCACTGAGGTCAGGTGTGTCTGTAACTGGGAACTGTAGATCTCTCAGACCAGCTTTTCTTTTCAGTACATAATTAAAGAGTAATCGCATCGCTGATAGAGGACATTTCTCAAGTCTCTATCGAGCGCTGGGGAGACGTGTGATCTGAGCACATCAACACTGTAATTACGGCACAGATGGGTGTGTAGTGCTACTGTGTGTGTTTCTAGTTTTCTCAGCAGAAACACACACACTCACTCACCGAGGTGTGTACGTCCAGATTCTGGACCTGCGTCTCGAACTTGTCCATGACGGCCGACACCTTCTGCAGGTCCATGGAGTTCAGAGCCTTATCCAGCGCTTTAGTGACCTGAGACATGTTCTTCGCCACCTGAGGAGAGACAGAGAGTGTGTGTGTGAGAGTTAGTGTGTGTGTTACCCCTTTTTCCACCAAAGCACTTTGAGAGCCGGTTCGGAGCCGGTGTCTATCCTCGAACCAGTTGTTTGTGTTCTTTGTGTTTCGACAGCCAAAGAACCAGTTCTCTGGCCCGGAAAATTGTTTCCAGAGCGGCACCAACTCTGTGCTGGACTCAGATCTGTTCTTTCACCTCGTCATGTTTACGTCCGGGGCATGACCAACAACACGACAGGAACGGAAAGCTAAGATGTATGGTGACGTATGAGTGTGTGTGTGTGTGTGTGGTCTCACCCCTTCATGGTCACGGCAGGTCTGCACTTTCGAGGCCACGGCATCGACTCGAGACGCCATCCTCAGCCAGTTCAGGCCTTCGTTCTTCTTGCGGATGGCGTTCTCTGCGTACACTCGCGCACACTCCACGTTCTTCTGCTGGAGAGCCTGGAGATCACACACACATTATAACACGCCACATTCTTTACAGAACACACACAATCATACCATGACAGCAGAGCGTGAAGTGTGATGAGCATGTGACGTCGCCCCCTCCCCCTCTGACAGTGACGTCACGCCCCGTACCTTCTTGACTTTGGCTTGCTCGGCTTTCGAGTCTTTCTCCGCCTTCTTCGCCAGTCGCTCCAGCTGTTTAGAGGTGAACTGATGAAGATGAAGATCAGTACATGAGCCTTCATCACCGACAAGAGAAACACACACACACACACACACATATATATACTCACCTTCAGCTGAAAGAGTGTGTCTGTGTGGGAGAAACACAATCATCATCATCATCAGAATAACATGAAACGCCCAACAGCTTTACATACGTGTAGATTGTAAGTAATCAAGTCACACAACATCAGTGAAAAAATCATCAAATCTCACATTAATCACTGTCACACCGCATATCTGCCCATACTTATTATTAGCCAGTAATACAGAATCATGATTCATTTAAGAGCTAAAGAAGATTCAGCAGTAACACAGTGTGTGACAGCCTTCGAGCGAGAGTCGTCCTACCGTCCATGTTGATGTAGTCTGAGTTTTTATAAAGATTGGAGGATTATTAGGTGTTTCTCCACTCGATGAGTTTGTTTATGAGTCTGCGCTCGAGCTCTCTCTCTCTTCCGGGTTCAGCTGAGCACCGTCACCGTGACGTCATACACGTCCTCTTCTTCTCGGGGTCCTGGATGTCGCGTTACCGCCATCTTCTGGAGACACTAAGTCATATTTCCCACATTGGAAACGGTCCAAGTATAATCTTGTCCAGTACTGCCACATCGCAGTTCATTCTTTACTCGTTTCCCTGTTATTTCTAATTTTTCCTTTCTCTCGGTTTCACAGCTTCTCATAGACTCATTAAAGCTCTATAACCCTTTGAAATCGAGCTAAAATGCTGAATGTATCTAGGAAACACGTCATTATAAGAGGAGAGATGGGAGGGAGAAAGATTATTTTGATGAACATAAATTTAAATCAATTCTCTATGGCAGTGTTTTCTCAACCTGCCCTGAAGGACCCCCAACACTGCACATTTTCTTTGTCTCCCTAATCCAACACATCTGATTCAACTCATCACCTCATTAACCTATGTGATTATGAGCTGATGAGTTGAACCAGGTGTGTTGGATTAGGGAGACAAAGAAAACGTGCAGTGTTGGGGGTCCTTCAGGAGCAGGGTTGAGAAACACTGCTCTATGGTGTAGTGCTGAAAAGTGTTGTTGTTGTTGATCCTCCAGTCCAGCAGGGGCCGCGCATGCGCTGTTCCGCTCATCTCCGCGCATGCGCAGCTCGAGAGAGACTGTCAGTGAGTGTGAGGAAGAAGGGCACAGGGAAGATGGCGGCGTCCATGAGACTCGGGCGCAGGGGCGTCTTCATGGCTCTCAGAGCAATAACACAGCACCCGTTATCCACTCAGAGTCGAGTACTAGCGCAGAGCAAAGCCCAGCGGACCGCGGGCTGGACCGGAGCCGCCTTCAGACACCTGTCCCGGTCGCCCTCAGTGTGTGGTGAGTGTCAGAAGGACATTATAATGTGTTCATTTATTAATAACAGTTCGACAACACGTCTGCCGTGCAGATATTACTGTCTGTGCTCTACAGTTCAGTTCAGTGGCGGATCAGATGATAATACTGCGCTCTGGATGACTGACATATTCATAATAAACAATTACTGACTGAACAAGTCTAAGAAAACATAAGATTTTAATCTTCTGTCAAATATGTGGCCAAAACAAATCAATGATTTGATCTCACATTAATGAGTGCCATGAATTGATGCACTTAATTGTTATTGTTATTATGGCTTTTAAGTTTATGCTTATTGTGTTATTCAAATCCAAATGTAAGAGATTGTAAACAATCTGGCATTCATTCAAAATCACAGATGTCACAATTTCAAGCTCCAAGATTTCATAATTACGGTGTGGGGTTGTTGGGTGGAGGAGGGATTATGGTGTGGGGTTGTTGGGTGGAGGAGGGATTATGGTGTGGGGTTGTTGGGTGGAGGGGAATTACGGTGTGGGGTTGTTGGGTGGAGGGGGATTACGGTGTGGGGTTGTTGGGTGGAGGGGGATTACGGTGTGGAGTTGTTGGGTGGAGGGGGATTACGGTGTGGGGTTGTTGGGTGGAGGGGGATTACGGTGTGGGGTTGTTGGGTGGAGGGGATTACGGTGTGGGGTTGTTGGGTGGAGGTGATTACGGTGTGGGGTTGTTGGGTGGAGGGGGATTACGGTGTGGGGTTGTTTGGGTGGAGGGGGATTACGGTGTGGGGTTGTTGGGTGGAGGGGATTACGGTGTGGGGTTGTTGGGTGGAGGGGATTACGGTGTGGGGTTGTTGGGTGGAGAGGGGATTACGGTGTGGGGGTTGTTTGGGTGGGAGGAGGGGATTATGGTGTGGGGTTGTTGGGTGGAGGGGGATTACGGTGTGGGGTTGTTGGGTGGAGGAGGGATTATGGTGTGGGGTTGTTGGGTGGAGGGGAATTACGGTGTGGGGTTGTTGGGTGGAGGGGGATTACGGTGTGGGGTTGTTGGGTGGAGGGGGATTACGGTGTGGGGTTGTTGGGTGGAGGAGGGATTATGGTGTGGGGTTGTTGGGTGGAGGGGGATTACGGTGTGGGGTTGTTGGGTGGAGGAGGGATTATGGTGTGGGGTTGTTGGGTGGAGGGGGATTACGGTGTGGGGTTGTTGGGTGGAGGGGGATTACGGTGTGGGGTTGTTGGGTGGAGGGGGATTACGGTGTGGAGTTGTTGGGTGGAGGGGGATTACGGTGTGGGGTTGTTGGGTGGAGGGGGATTACAGTGTGGGGTCTGTTGGGTGGAGGGGATTACGGTGTGGGGTTGTTGGGTGGAGGGGGATTGACGGTGTGGGGTTGTGTTTCAGGGGTTGACCAGTCAGCATCCAGGATCAGAGTGGTCCGCTTCTGTGACTTTATATTGAATCCCCTTTGATGAATGTATAACCTGCGAGCTTTTGGTTGTGAGTGTGTGTGTGTGTGTGTGTGTGTGTCCAGCAGGGTTCTGTTGTTGATGTGTGTTGTGTTGTGTGTGTCCAGCAGGGGGTCACTCCTCTGAAGGTGCAGATGCCAGCGCTCTCGCCCACTATGGAGGAGGGAAACATTGTCAAGTGGCTGAAGAAAGAAGGTGAGTGCTTGACCTGTGTGTGTGTGTGTGTGTGTGTAGTGTGTGTGAACATGTGACATCACTCATGCTGTCCTGTGTGGATAAGATGTGTGTGTGCCATGTATGAAAGGATTATTGGGTCAGATTGAAAACTAAAAGTCGTAGAATTTGAAAGCTAAAAGTGTAAATTGAAAATGAGTTGGTATCCAGGATGTGGGCTTTTGGTCATTTAGCCATTTAGGATTGGGCATCACTAGAGGCTGGGTTATGAAAAGCCTTTTCTTTGTCAAGAAATGTCTAGCGCTTTCTCTCAACGAAGATGCTAGCTCGTGGTTTTGCCAGTAGGTTAATGTGTGTGTGTTTGTCTGAGTTCACTCATGCTGTGTGAAAGAGACTGTCCGTGTTTAGAGCTTGATTCTGTGTTAATGCCTATGAAACTAGTGTTTGCTGCTAGTTTGTTGTTGGGTGGGAGGGGCGATTACGGTGTGGGGTTGTTGGGTGGAGGGGGATTACGGTGTGGGGTTGTTGGGTGGAGGGGGATTACGGTGTGGGGTTGTTGGGTGGAGGGGGCGATTACGGTGTGGGGTTGTTGGGTGGAGGGGATTACGGTGTGGGGTTGTTGGGTGGAGAGGGATTACGGTGTGGGGTTGTTGGGTGGAGGGGGATTGCGGTGTGGGGTTGTTGGGTGGAGGGGGATTACGAGTGTGGGGTTGTTGGGTGGAGGGGGATTACGGTGTGGGGTTGTTGGGTGGAGGGGGGATTACGGTGTGGGGTTGTTGGGTGGAGGGGGGATTACGGTGTGGGGTTGTTGGGTGGAGGGGGATTACGGTGTGGGGTTGTTGGGTGGAGGAGGGATTACGGTGTGGGGTTGTTGGGTGGAGGGGGATTACGGTGTGGGGTTGTTGGGTGGAGGGGGGATTACGGTGTGGGGTTGTTGGGTGGAGGAGGGATTACGGTGTGGGGTTGTTGGGTGGAGGAGGGATTACGGTGTGGGGTTGTTGGGTGGAGGGGGATTACGGTGTGGGGTTGTTGGGTGGAGGAGGGATTACGGTGTGGGGTTGTTGGGTGGAGGGGGATTACGGTGTGGGGTTGTTGGGTGGAGGGGGATTACGGTGTGGGGTTGTTGGGTGGAGGGGGATTACGGTGTGGGGTTGTTGGGTGGAGGGGGATTACGGTGTGTGGGTTGTTGGGTGGAGGGGGATTACGGTGTGGGGTTGTTGGGTGGAGGGGGATTACGGTGTGGGGTTGTTGGGTGGAGGGGGATTACGGTGTGGGGTTGTTGGGTGGAGGGGGATTACGGTGTGGGGTTGTTGGGTGGAGGGGATTACGGTGTGGGGTTGTTGGGTGGAGGGGGATTACGGTGTGGGGTTGTTGGGTGGAGGGGGATTACGGTGTGGGGTTGTTGGGTGGAGGAGGGATTACGGTGTGGGGTTGTTGGGTGGAGGGGATTACGGTGTGGGGTTGTTGGGTGGAGGGGGATTACGGTGTGGGGTTGTTGGGTGGAGGGGGATTACGGTGTGGGGTTGTTGGGTGGAGGAGGGATTACGGTGTGGGGTTGTTGGGTGGAGGGGGATTACGGTGTGGGGTTGTTGGGTGGAGGGGGATTACGGTGTGGGGTTGTTGGGTGGAGGGGGATTACGGTGTGGGGTTGTTGGGTGGAGGGGGATTACGGTGTGGGGTTGTTGGGTGGAGGAGGGATTACGGTGTGGGGTTGTTGGGTGGAGGGGGATTACGGTGTGGGGTTGTTGGGTGGAGGGGGATTACGGTGTGGGGTTGTTGGGTGGAGGGGGATTACGGTGTGGGGTTGTTGGGTGGAGGAGGGATTACGGTGTGGGGTTGTTGGGTGGGAGGGGGATTACGGTGTGGGGTTGTTGGGTGGAGGGGGATTACGGTGTGGGGTTGTTGGGTGGAGGGGGATTACGGTGTGGGGTTGTTGGGTGGAGGGGATTACGGTGTGGGGTTGTTGGATGGAGGGGATTACGGTGTGGGGTTGTTGGGTGGAGGGGATTACGGTGTGGGGTTGTTGGGTGGAGGAGGTGATTACGGTGTGGGGTTGTTGGGTGGAGGAGGGATTACGGTGTGGGGTTGTTGGGTGGAGGGGGATTACGGTGTGGGGTTGTTGGGTGGAGGTGATTACGGTGTGGGGTTGTTGGGTGGAGGTGATTACGGTGTGGGGTTGTTTCAGCGTCTGACTGTGTGCACCGTGATGTTCAGGGTCAACACGTACCTGTTGAAATGTGTCTTGGGAAGCTGATGGATATCTTCACACTGTAGTGAACAGGAGTAACACACACACACTGTGTTCTCTGTGTTTGAGCAGGTGATGATGTGGCCGCTGGGGACGCTCTCTGTGAGATCAAGACCGATAAAGCTGTAGTGGTCATGGAGTCCAATGAGGATGGAGTCCTTGCTAAAATACTGGTGAGTGTGTGTGTGACTGATAGTGTGTGTGTGTGTGTGTGTGTGTGTGTGTGTGTGTGTGTGTGTGTGTGTGTGTGTGTGTGTGTGTGTGTGTGTGTGCGTGTGCATGTGCGCGTGACTGCACATGAGAGTGTGTGTGAGGGCTATTCAGATCCATAGTGGAGCTTCAGAATGAATAGTGAGACTGAACTCTATAATCTCTGGAAGTAAAGCAGTAATCTGACCTCTGGCCTGTGCTCCACTGAATCAGACACTATTAAACAGACGATCCCAGCTGAAAAACTTTGGGGATCATTTCCTGTTAGTTAGCCATTTGGCGATGCTCACACTCCTCTGTTTTAACATTACGCTATTTGCATATGAATGTTCTCCTATAGTGATTTATACTACGTGTGAAAGAGTGAATATAGATTGGTGGATGTGTGTGTGTGTGTGTGTGTGTGTGTGTGTGTGGTTCAGGTGCAGGAGGGCAGTCGGAGGTGTGCGTCTGGGCACTCTCATCGCTCTGATGGCCGCTGAAGGTGAAGACTGGAAACAGGTGGAGATTCCAGAGCCCGTCACACCTGCTGTAGCCCCGCCCACACCTGTAGCTCTGCCCACTGCTGCTGGCCCCGCCCCTCCTCTGGCTCCGGTCACTTCAGCGCTCAGACAGTCAGTAACTGCATGCTTTCTGTCAAACTAGTGTGGCATAAATGTACACCCTCTGAACATCACTCCATTACAATTCATGAGAGGATGACAAAATTAAAGATGTATTAAACAGAGTTATTAAAAACCTAGAAATTTATATCATCAATGTATATAAAATGTGTAAATTAGGCATTTTCTCTTGTAAAAGTTTGAGTTGGACTCGCCAGTGGCATCTGATCCCTGTTAAACAAGAACTGTGAACATATTTGTGTGCATTTAAACGTGCAAACATATATATGTAAAGAACACCAGGTCTGCTGTAGTGCTGCATAAAATAATAATTATCATTTTTACTTGATGACTTAGTAAAAACTAGCCATTTTTCAGAAATATTGCATTTGAATATCGGGCTCATAAAAATTGAATATTCATTTATTTAAATGACGTTTAACAAAAAAGATGTTTTTTAACGTTTTTGTCACTATTTCTGAACAAGCTTACTATGGGCTCTATGCACGGCGGTATTTCCGGTGAAGGTTTAAGGATGCTCGATAACTTCCGTCGAATCGGTAGAGTCCAATGCAATACCGAGAATTTATATTGAATTTTATACTCCATGGTTATACTAAAGAAACGTTAGACACAAAAACAGATAAAACAGACACCCCTCATTGTGTTTATACTTATTAAAATTATATTAAATAAACATAACTATATATAAAATTACATCTAAACGCATGTACGTTTCATTTTCAAAGACAGGAGGACAGTACATTTTGAAGACTCTTTTTCTGCATTTTCCTCCGCTTTAATCTACACAACCGGAAATGGACGAGACATCCTTGCGTCAAATGCGGAACTTATGCGTGCATATAGCCCATTAGGCAATATACACAACAAGCTTACAATATATGTTAACATTTTCTTTTAGTTGATAACATGAAACAGTAAGCCTATGTGTAAAGAAAAAATATAAAACACAAAAGCATTAATGAAAGCATGCTCAGGCAGCAGCAAACTAAATGAACGCCTAATAAAGAAGATTGTGCTAGATATCGTACAGAACGCACACACACACTCAAGTCAGCATATGATTATCGTGTTTATATTGTTTCACATTTATATTGAGAAAAACAATATCCACATGCAGGGCGCCGCCAGCAGTTTAAGCTCAAGAGTCGAGCCTCTCCTCAAGGACTGCGCTTACAATGGTCAAAGTTTACTCACAATATTGCCAAATTCCCATTATAATGGCATTAGAGCCAGACCGAATTTATCGGCCGATATTAGGCACTTTCCAAACTATCAGTATCAGTACTTATAATGGCCGATAAATGAACATTTCAGAAATAAAATAAAAAGGCACGAAACATGCTTCAGCCATGTCATGAGTGTTGGAGTTGTATAGTTTGTCCACCAGAGGGCGCTCTACACCGTCCCTGCTGGCAACACTCGTGTATAACGCGCCACACTGATCCAGGTTGCAGGCAATGTAGGGACTAATTATTATTTTATCTATCAGAACTTTAATATATTTTGATGTTCTTCTGTTCTGTTGTGACAATAAAAGAAACGGGTTTCTTTTTAAAATTCTAAAATGTAAAATTTATTTTCATAAAATTTCTTTTTCATATTATTTTAGTTAAAACTCATAATATAACTACAAATAACTAATGTTAGGGAAATCTGTTCATTTTTGTTGTGCGTTTCTGGGGAAAAAATATAAATAAAAAAAAGAACGGAAAATAATAACGAAATAACGGATTTTAAAACCAACAAATATTTGTATCGGTATCGGACCCCTTTAAAATCCTTTATTGGTAGAGCTCTAAATCACATCACGAGGGGGCATGAAAACACACTCACTATGAAACATTATTATTAAGCACATTGTAAACATCTACATTTGATCAGATATCCAGAAACACAGTATTTCACAGTACACACTGGTCTAAACATTGTAATATTCATCATCTTACTGTGTAAACACTCATATTACTTGTAAATCCTACTGTTAATTATAGAGCATAAAATCATCCTGGTGTTATACATGTATATTTATTCAGCATTGAAATGTTGCCTACCTGTCACAGCCAATCAGAAGAGCGTGTGGGCGTGTAAATTACAGTCTTAGATTTTAATTTAGACATTTGCCAAAAACCATGAGAAGAGATTTCGCTTAATTAAGTAATAACTATTAGAATAGAGCCAATCTTGGAATGCATTCAAATCTGATTGGAGTGTGTTTTGGATGTGGTCATGTGGGGTGTTAGAAGTATAATTCTGGAGATGATAAAGAGGTCACCATCAACGGTCAACGATGCTGAAATACATCGTTCAGTCCATTTCAGAGGAGCACTAGATGTTGAATAATTAGGCCTGGATCCCAGACTGAGAATGTTCTTGTGGTCTGACGGGAATATTATTATTCTCTCTTTCAGTATGTGAATTAAATTCTCTTCAAACTCGAATTAAAATTATTTAAAACATTAAAGCTCATAAATTAGTACCTGACTATCATTGTTGTGGCAGAAATAGAGACGGTTTGTGAAATAAAGCCTCACGTATGGCCATCGCTGAAGGCTAGAACACACACAAACACACTGATGAACATGGAGAGATACTGTTCTCTTAATGAACGTGAGATAGCAACAGAACAGCGGGACTTCAGAAGCCAATAAAAGAGTAATCCTAGTGTCATGTGACAGTAAAGTGATGCTTTTGCTTTGTGTGTGTGTGTGTGTGCTGTTCATGTTCCCGTGTGATTGTGAACAGGTTACGCTTGAGTCCTGCTGCGAGACACATTTTGGACACTCATGGTTTGGACCCTCATTTGGCCAAAGCTACAGGACCACGCGGCCTCATCACTAAAGAGTGAGTCTCACACACACACACACACAGAACGGGCTCATTAGTAACACGTTACCATGGCAACCCATTCTCCCTCCTCTGGGTGTCCATAGAAACGCAGAAACTGACACCTATTAATGCCTCAGATCCACTGAAGATGACAGTTCAGCTGTATTAGATATTATTATTAATAATAATAATAATACATTTTATTTAGAAAAGCGCCTTTCAAGGTACCCAAGGACACTGTACAAAATTGGCATAGTAAAGAACTTACAGAAGGAATACAGTCCATGAACAGTACAAAGACAGTACATTAGTGAAGTACACAATACATAAAACATAAAAAGCCAAGATGTAGAGAGAATATAAACACCCTCAGATGGCATACATGAGAGCACTGAACAAGAGGTGAAGACAGTGCAAGCAAGATTAACGGGCTGACAAGTAAGCTAAACTAAAGAAATGTGTTTTTAATTTGGTTTTAAAAATGGTTGCACTTGTGCTGTGGCGGATATCAAGTGGTAGAGCATTCCACATTTTGGAACCAGCCACACTAAAAGCCCTGTCACCCATGGAGCGAAGTCGAGATGAGGGGACTGCTAGGAGACATGCATCCCTAGAGCGAAGGGTGCGGGATTGCAAATATGGGGTGAGGAGATCTGATAGGTAGGATGGGGCCAGATTTTGTAGGGATTTATAGACAAGGAGAAGGACTTTGTAATGGATGCGGTAGTGAACAGGAAGCCAATGTAACTGCTGAAGGATCGGAGTAATATGGTCCCGGGGCCTTGTGCGTGTAAGCAGCCGTGCAGCAGAATTTTGGACATACTGCAGCCTATTTAGGATTTTTTCCGGAATGCCGAGAAATAGAGCATTGCAGTAGTCAAGCCTTGATGTGATAAATGCATGTATAAGTGTTTCAGCTGCAGATGAGTTGAGTGAGGAGCGTAGTTTGGAGATACTTTTGAGATGAAAGAAAGATGTTCTGGTGATATTTTTAATATGTGACTCAAAAGAAAGAGTAGAATCAAAGATTACGCCCAGATTTCTGACTTCCGCAGAAGTTGTAGTGAAATAGCCAGGGATAGATAGCTGGCAGATGTTTAAGTTTTTTTAGAATGTTAGGGGTGGAAATAAGAATAGCTTCAGTCTTATCTTGATTCAGTTTGAGAAAGTTTTGAATCATCCAGTTGTTAATGGCATTCAAGCAGCTAACAAGATTGGATAATGACAATGAGTCAGTGGACAATGTGTCAGTGGGATTGGTATGAATGTAAATCTGAGTGTCGTCTGCATAACAATGGTAACTGACACCATAATGTTGTATTATCTGGCCAATAGGAAGGATGTAAATTATGAACAGCAGGGGACCTAGGACAGAACCCTGGGGGACACCATGTAAGAGGGGTGAGTTTGGGGATCTGAAATTCCCGATTGAAACAAACTGTTGTCTATCAGTGAGATATGATTTGAACGAGGACAGTGGAACACCAGAGATACCAAGCAAGGACTCCAAGCGAGAAAGTAAGTGGTTGTGACAAACAGTGTCAAAGGCAGCTGTAAGATCGAGGAGATAAGAATACTGACATGGCCCGAGTCAGCGGCCATCAGGAGGTCATTGACTACCTTAACCAGGGCAGTCTCAGTACTGTGCATGGCCCTGAAACCAGACTGAAACTTTTCCCAAAAGCCATGACAATTTAGGTACTCTTGGAGCTGTTTGGCAACTGTACGTTCAAGGAGCTTAGCAATGAATGGAAGGTTTGAGATGGGTCGATAGTTCTTAAAATCCTCTGCGGCTACCCCAGGCTTTTTCAAAACGGGAGTGATAGCTGCTGTTTTGAGAGACAGAGGAACATAGCCCAGGGAGAGGGAAGAGTTTATTATTTCAACCAAAAGGGGACAGAGGACAGATAGACAGTCCTTAACGAGTGGGGTGGGCATAGGGTCAAGAAGGCAAGTGGTCTAGACTTACTGACAAGGTCAAAAACATCCTGTTCATTAACAGGTGAAAAAGCCGAAAAGGATCTGTTGAGTGTTGTACATAGGGTGGGGGGAGCATCATTTAGTCAAGGGTTGATCAAGGAACTTCCCACACTATTACACACACACGTTGAACATCCTATTCTCCATGACCATATGATTGGTCCATCAGTTGAGGTTCCTTGTGTCAGAGGTAAAGGTGTGTGCTTTGGTATTAATCTGATAGATGTGCAGATTCATGAAGCTTTATTAGTGCAGAGAACGGAAATGTCCAGGCAGCCACTGTTTTTCTATTGATTGGTCGATCTGCTCAGTGTGGAGATCTCTGATGTTGATCAGGTGATTGGTCGATCTGCTCAGTGTGGAGATCTCTGATGTTGATCAGGTGATTGTTATTGGTATATATCAGTAAGTTGTTCCAGTGCTGATCTGTGCTGTTTTTCTTTCAGAGACGCAGTGAAATTGTTGAATCAGTCTCAGAAAGGGCATCCAGCAGCTGTTTCCTCCTCCTGTCCCGCTCACAGTGCCTCCTCCCTCCTCTCCGGCCACGGGACGCCCACACACACACCCGTCTCTGTGCCCAGCAGACCTGCAGCGCCAGTGAGCCCAGATCCTCTCAGTCCACACACACACACACACACACACACACACCCGTCTCTGCCCAGATCCTTTATTGCTCAGTTTTAAATGTGGATATTGTTCTCACACAAACGCATGGCTTCGCTTCAGAAGGTCTTTATTAACCCCAGGAGGCTTATGGATTACTGTCATGATGGATAGATGCACTTTTGGGGGGATTTATAACTTCGCCTCCATTTACTGACATTATAAAGCTTTGGAAGAACCAGGACATTTTTTTTATTTACCTGATTATATTCGTCTGAAATAACAAAGTTGTAAACACCTAAGAAGGCTTCAGGGTGAGTAAATCATGGGCTAGTTTTTAGTCTTTGTGTGAAATATCACTTTAATGAGAAATGATGTGTGTATATATGATGTATGTGTGTATATATATATATATATATATATATATATATATATATATTATATATATATATATATCTTATATAAATAAATAAGTTATATATAAAATGATCAGTGGTCAGCATATATCCTCTAGTGTTGATGAACTTCCCAAACTCTGTTGAACATATGAATCTTGAGCGATCTTGTGTGTGTGTCGAGAGCCCTCAGAAGACGAGTGTGTTGTGTTTTCAGGGCACGTTCACAGACGTGACGGCCTCTAATGTGAGGAGAGTCATCGCTCAGAGACTAACTTGAGTCCAAGAGCAGTATCCCACACGCCTACGCTTCAGTGGACTGTGACCTCGGTGCCGTCCTCGAGCTCAGGAGAAAGCTGGCCACAGGTGACCCCACACACACACAGCAACAGTTCACCCCATCATGGATTAACAACACTAAACAAATCACAGTTTGGACTACACTGGTGGAACTTACCAATGAAAGATGATTTCTGTGTGAATCCCAAGACCCCAGTGTGTGTTGTTTGTCATGTTCACATCTCGTGTGTGTGTGTGTTTAGAGAACATCAAGGTGTCGGTCAATGACTTCATCATCAAAGCCGTGGCCGTCTCCCTCAGAGTAAGTCAGCACATCTTCAGTCAGTTTATTAGTGGGGGTTTTGAAAATATGAATCATAGTATCATATCAAATCATTCATTTAGAATGTTGTTTTATGCTTAATAAACTTGTGATTCATTTCGTTGGCCATACAACTTACAGTGCCCCTATTATGGATGTTTGAACATGACCTTCATCATCCCGTCAGTGACGCTGTGGTGTGTGTTGTCCCGCAGGAGATGCCCGAGGTGAACGTCATGTGGTCTTCTGAGGGCCCTCAGCCTCTCGGCTCCATCCACATCTGCGTCGCCGTGGCAACAGCGCGGGGCCTCATGACCCCCATCATCAGAGACGCTGCTGATAAAGGGCTGGCGGAGAGTCGCGAACACCGCTAAGGTCATCGCTAGCATCATCAAACACACGCTCTAATGCTCCAGCAGACAATCTGAAGCTGATCATGTGACCATAGCAGACATGCATCTGAAGGCCCAGATATCCTCACGGAGAAGGGCTTCGTTTAGGGGTACAGAAGTTTCAAGCGATGTACTGCTAGTGACCATCTCGACGGCGCGCACATTAACGTGTGTAAATATGTGCTGCACATTCCTCTAAATAACAGCGGTTCAGAAAGCTTCCGATCACAGTGATGTGGACATGTTTCCCGCCGCTCTGAGGTCGTCACGTTTATTCACGCAGAACTTCATACAACACACCGTCAGCTTACCCTTCACGTCTTCACTCGTGTCTGACCTCGAGAGAGATTTACACCTCAGAGGGCGGAGCCTCGGAGTCACACCCTCCGGTGACATCATCACCCCGCCACCCAATGGCGTGTCCAGCGCAGTGCGGTTTCGCTCTCCTGAAACCAGCTTCGCTTCAGCCTGATTCTGATCCAGATTATTGTTGGGTTTTGCTTGAATATCTGGGCCTTGAGATGTTGTTGTATGTAGAGGTTATGTATTGACGTCACTGTCCTGCGGGAACACACTCCCGCAGCCGGACTGAGTGGCAGAAGAGCAGCTGGAGTTAACTGGACGATATTATCTTCATATCGTCCAGCCCTTTTTCAGTGTTTGTTTAAAAACATCTAATTATGCAGTATATATGATGGTAAATATTTAATTGATGAGTTGTCAATACAATATACAGTATGTTTTTAACCCTCAATTCAGTATATTGACACATTGTAATGTCTGTCTGGATCCATTTGCTTCTCTGCTCTGTAGCTTTCATCAGATTTCTTGTCAAATCTATTTCAAAGCTCGTCAGTCTCAAAGCTCTTTCCCGTTCTAGATGTGTTTTGTGTGCTTCTGCCACTCAGTGTGTGTGACCACAGTGACTCACACACATAACCTCTGGAGATTAGATTAGATTATTATTATCACTCGATTATAGATTGGATTACTCTGTGAACCCATGGCATATTGAACTGGTTTCCTGTCCCCAGGCTCTGGCACAGAAGGCACGTGGATGGGAAGCTGTTACCTGAGGAGTATCAGGGGGGATCGTTCAGGTGAGGATCCTCATCACTGTTTAGTCTGATCGTAGTTTCAGACCTGTATAACTCCCATCATTTATAGAATTGTAGTGGTCAATGTTTTCCATGCGAGTACATTTAAAGGGTTAGTTCAACCAAAAATGTGAACTCTCGTTACACCCTGTAAGACCTTCGTTCATCTTTGGGACACGAGTCAAGATATTTTGGATGAAATCGTGGAGCTTTCAGACACTCCATAGACTGCAACATTGCAAGGCCCAGACAGGTATTAAAGACTTTGGTAAAATAGTCCATGTGACTCCAGTGGCTCAAACTTCAGTTTATGATGCAACAAGAATAATTTTTGAGCGCAAACAAACCTAAAATAACGACTTTACTCCCCAATCTCTTGTCCTCCATGTGCTTCTCCTGCGCTGTAGGCGTAGTGTAACAGCGCTGCTTCTGGGCTCTCCGTCAGAACGCCGGCTCGCCATTGGCCGATGCTGGTCATGTGTGTGAGGGCTCAGGACCTAGCTGTTTATTTGCGCACACAAAAAGTATTGTCATCGCTTGATAAACTGAAGGTTGAGTCACTGTAGTCACTCAGGCTATTTTAACAATGTCTTTAATAACTTTTCTGGGCCAGCCAGTTTCGATCCCTTAAAGCTGCAGTAGGTAACTTTTGTAAACAAATATATTTTACATGTTTGTTAAAACTGTCATTATGTCCTGACAGTAGAATAAGAGATCTTCTGACTCCTCCCAGTGGTCCTATTGCCATTTGCAGAAATACACCACTCCCGGTCAGAAACAACCAATCAGAGCCAGGAGGAGTGTCTTAGCAGTGTCAATCACGCTCGTGTACGCGCTGATCACACCCCTCTCTTGCACAGCGCGCCGTCATTCAAACCAAAACTGACTATTTCTCGTAACCTGCTCATAAAACAAAGAAGGGTAAAAGGAAAAAAAAATATGACGATAAACAACCGAAAAAGAAAGAAGTAGACAGAGCCTATTGACTCGGTGTCTAAACTCTAGCCGCGTTACATGTCAATAAAATGTCACGCACTGTGCAAAGCAACAATTGAAACCTGCTAATTCACTGGCTTGTCATATTGCCGGAATAATATTGTGGCAAGCAGGCCGAGGCCGAGGGACATGAGAACGGTGTGAGTGATAATCAACGCATCTCTCACGGAGGAGCGATGACAGTGGAGAGAGGAACAGGCCCGATACTTACGTTGTGATTTTACTACAAACTTGGTCCTCAACTCATCAACGTTATACATTTACATTTTGCAATACATGTAATGTAAATGTATAACGTTGCACCATTTCTGTAAGTTATCAATAGCTAGTAAGATAGTATAACGAAAACACAACTTATGTCAAATAATTTAAGTAATAAGCCAGCAGCCCCTCACAGACAACACACAAAACAGAACATAAAATCACAACGTAAAATCAGGCCTGGAACAATCAAAAGTATCCAAGGTGTGTGTTGTGTGTTTAAGCAGTGTGTGAGTGTCTGAGGTGTGTGTTGTGTTGTGTGTTTCAGCAGTGTGTGAGTGTCTGAGGTATGTGTTTCAGCAGTGTGTGAGTATCTTAGGTGTGTGTTGTGTTGTGTGTTTCAGCAGTGTGTGAGTGTCTGAGGTGTGTGTTGTGTGTTTCCGCAGTGTGTGTTTCAGCAGTGTGTGTTGTGTTGTTACAGCATCTCTAACCTGGGCATGTTCGGCATCAGTGAGTTCAGCGCGGTCATCAATCCTCCTCAGGCCTGCATCCTGGCGGTGGGCGGCTCGCGGGCTACGCTTCAGCTGCGTGACGGGCTAACGCTACACACACAACAGCTCATGACCGTCACGCTTTCCAGCGACGCACGCCTGGTGGACGACACGAACTGGCCTCGCGGTTCCTGGAGAGGTTCCGCTCGCACCTCGAGAGCCCTCAGCGTGCCGGTCTGCTCTGAAGAGGACTCCACTGATGCTATTTATTCAGCGGAGATGTACAGACACGTGTACAGAGAGAAACACTTCTAGGTCAATTAATAATGTTGTTCGTTGGCGCGTCTCCTGCCATCATTACACTGAATGCTTTCGGTTATTGTGACATGCTGTGCCTCAGTAGAGGAGCATTCAGCAAATCCACTGATGATCAAATCCCAATGTTTAACATACAGACAATATCTGTCAACTTTAAGTAAGTATTAAATCATGAAAGCTATTAAATCATGTCAGGAACCCGTCTATTTTGGGGATTATTCAATAATCCAATAAACTCCTGTCTTCAGCTCTACTGAATCTGAGTTGTTTGTGTTTTCCTCATTCACACACTTCTCACCGAGAGTAAAGTCAGATTTACACAGGACCGATCGTGTCACCGCTGTTCACACTGATCAACAGGAGTAAACCAGAACCAGTTACAGATCTACTGTAGACGGTGGAGTCGGTGTTCAGATCTACTGTAGACGGCAGAGTCGGTGTTCAGATCTACTGTAGACGGTGGAGTCGGTGTTCAGATCTACTGTAGACGGCAGAGTCGGTGTTCAGATCTACTGTAGACGGCAGAGTCTGTGTTCAGATCTACTGTAGACGGCAGAGTCGGTGTTCAGATCTACTGTAGACGGCAGAGTCTGATGTTCAGATCTACTGTAGACGGCAGAGTCTGGTGTTCAGATCTACTGTAGACGGCAGAGTCGGTGTTCAGATCTACTGTAGACGGCAGAGTCTGTGTTCAGATCTACTGTAGACGGCAGAGTCGGTGTTCAGATCTACTGTAGACGGCAGAGTCGAGTGTTCAGATCTACTGTAGACGGCAGAGTCGGTGTTCAGATCTACTGTAGACGGCAGAGTCGGTGTTCAGATCTACTGTAGACGGCGGAGTCGGTGTTCAGATCTACTGTAGACGGCAGAGTCGATGTTCAGATCTACTGTAGACGGCAGAGTCGGTGTTCAGATCTACTGTAGACGGCAGAGTCGGTGTTCAGATCTACTGTAGACGGCAGAGTCGGTGTTCAGATCTACTGTAGACGGCAGAGTCGGTGTTCAGATCTACTGTAGACGGCAGAGTCGGTGTTCAGATCTACTGTAGACGGCGGAGTCGGTGTTCAGATCTACTGTAGACGGCGGAGTCGAGTGTTCAGATCTACTGTCAGACGGCAGAGTCGATGTTCAGATCTACTGTAGACGGCGGAGTCGGTGTTCAGATCTACTGTAGACGGCAGAGTCTGATGTTCAGATCTACTGTAGACGGCAGAGTCGGTGTTCAGATCTACTGTAGACGGCAGAGTCGGTGTTCAGATCTACTGTAGACGGCGGAGTGGATGTTCAGATCTACTGTAGACGGCGGAGTCGGTGTTCAGATCTACTGTAGACGGCAGAGTCGATGTTCAGATCTACTGTAGACGGCGGAGTTGATGTTCAGATCTACTGTAGACGGCGGAGTCGGATGTTCAGATCTACTGTAGACGGCGGAGTCGGTGTTCAGATCTACTGTAGACGGCAGAGTCGGTGTTCAGATCTACTGTAGACGGCAGAGTCGGTGTTCAGATCTACTGTAGACGGCAGAGTCGATGTTCAGATCTACTGTAGACGGCGAGAGTCGATGTTAGATCTACTGTAGACGGCAGAGTCAGATGTTCAGATCTACTGTAGACGGCAGAGTCGGTGTTCAGATCTACTGTAGACGGCAGAGTCGGTGTTCAGATCTACTGTAGACGGCAGAGTCGGATGTTCAGATCTACTGTAGACGGCAGAGTCGGTGTTCAGATCTACTGTAGACGGCAGAGTCGGTGTTCAGATCTACTGTAAACGGCAGAGTCGATGTTCAGATCTACTGTAGACGGCAGAGTCGGTGTTCAGATCTACTGTAGACGGCAGAGTCGGTGTTCAGATCTACTGTAGACGGCGAGAGTCGATGTTCAGATCTACTGTAGACGGCGGAGTCGATGTTCAGATCTACTGTAGACGGCGGAGTCGGTGTTCAGATCTACTGTAGACGGCAGAGTCGATGTTCAGATCTACTGTAGACGGCAGAGTCGAATGTTCAGATCTACTGTAGACGGCAGAGTCGGTGTTCAGATCTACTGTAGACGGCAGAGTCGGTGTTCAGATCTACTGTCAGACGGCAGAGTCGGTGTTCAGATCTACTGTAGACGGCAGAGTCGGTGTTCAGATCTACTGTAGACGGCGGAGTACGGTGTTCAGATCTACTGTAGACGGCGGAGTCGGTGTTCAGATCTACTGTAGACGGCAGAGTCGGTGTTCAGATCTACTGTAGACGGCAGAGTCGGTGTTCAGATCTACTGTAGACGGCAGAGTCAGTGTTCAGATCTACTGTAGACGGCAGAGTCAGTGTTCAGATCTACTGTAGACGGCAGAGTCTGTTTCAGATCTACTGTAGACGGCAGAGTCAAGTGTTCAGATCTACTGTAGACGGCGGAGTCGGTGTATTGTATAATTGATCAATATTTTGAAAACAAAAATGTAAGTTGTATCTAAAAGTAGGAGCTTTTTAAAGAAAGTCAGGGAAATGGCTATGAGAACAGGCAAAGAGTTAAAGAACAATCTGCCTAATCTGAAATCGCAACTATTTAGGGAAAAAAGCCATTTGTAGTGGTGTCCGAAACCATAGTGAACATTATCCAGTGTCAATCTCATTCAATCCCACAATGCACCACAATAATAATAAAGACTGTACAACCAATGATGTATGCTCAACAACTGTCTGAATTTGCTCACTAGTTTACATTCATTCCTTTAAGTGAACCGTATTAGTGGACTAATATAATAATAACACAATAGTGCATGAGGGTTTAGGGGCTATTTCAGATTCATCTGCGGTCTTTGGGATTATTCTGAATAGGGTTAGAACCAAACTCTATTGAATCCTATGAGGAAGTGTGTCCAGTGTCACTGTTTCCAGGTCCACACGCTGCAGTGATGATGCATTTGGTCAGTGTAATCATCACCCTGGTTCCCTTGACAAAAAAACAAAACAGAAAAGCAAAAAGATGTTTCCTTTAATCCAGAAGCCAGTGACTAATAAAAGCATGTGACTTACACATTTTGTTCATAATGGTCAGAAATGACACAACCTTTATGAATTTTGAGGAGTAAATACAATCGGTAAAGGTCAAAAACTAACCCTGTTTTTTCTGCTGATCTTCTGGGATTTAAGGAAGAGGAAGATAAGAGAATGAGATAGTAGAAAACAGATGAAGAGAACGAGGAAGAAGAAGGCATGAAGAGAATGAGGAAGAGGAAGGCAGGTAAAGCAGATGAGCGAAAAGACCAGAAAACGCTGTGGGAGTAGGAGTCAAGTCTACTTTTTTTATATAGCGCTTTTTACAATACAGATTGTATCAAAGCAGCTTCACAGTGATAACATGAAAACAATACAACACAGATCAATAATATTGTTGAATATTAAATGTCCCCAACTAAACAAGCAAAAAGCCAAGCAACAGTGGCAAGGAACCAAAACTCCATCAGACGACTTGAATGAGAAAAAAACCTTGAGAACCCAGGCTCAAGTCGGAAACCAGTTCTCCTCTGGCCAATGAAAAGAACAGTGATTACAAAACAAATTGAATCGAAACATTAAGAGAATTGTCCATTTCTTTGTAAGTCGAAGTAATGGCGCCGGTTTGGAGACGAGATGTTGAGGATCAGTGCCGATGGCTGTCGTGTCGATGAAGCCGGCACTTAAGAGATGAGTCGGGATGGGTCCAGGCGCAGGTCCACCATAGAGGGTCCCTCAGGATAAACAAGAGAAACTGATATTAGCGTAGAAGCCATCCTTCTTTTGATGTAACGAGTAGGGATTTTGATGTCTGATTTCCCGATTCGATTATGATTGTTCGAATTACGATTCAATTCCGATTCGAATTACAGTCGATTTTCGATTATTAAGGATTCTCGATTAGCAATTACTGATTTTTAATTTCACAACAGTAAACAAAAATACACTAGACCAACATATGATTATATTAGCAGCAACATTTTGGTATTAATTGCACTTTTTATTTGTTTGATATTCAATGAAAATGTAATGATGGTTAGTGAGGACATGCAAACATGCTTGTTGTCTACTACTTAGGAAAACAATTATCTTTAAATAATTTTTTTTAAAGCAATTGTGTGGCTCTAGTGTGAAACTAGTGTGGCTCTTGTCCAACTTCTTTCCCCCTTCAAATTCAGAAGCCAAAATATTTCCACACGTCATCTTTTAACCTACAAGGAGGGTGTTTGGACTTCGCGCTCAGCCATCGCATCTCTGTTATGTGCACGCCACAGACGGTCCAGCCACTGCACTTCCGCAGTGTTCCATCAGAGTTCCATCTTTCTCCGTCAATATTATTTTATTATAAATATATATCAAAAGATTTGGGGAAAATTGATTTTTTGACATTTGTGAATCGAATTCAGAATCGTCCACATCCGCATTGCGATGCATCTAAGAATCGATTTTCCCCACCCCTAGTAACGAGTACATCAGGATTTACGGGACGTGTTCCTGGTTCCAGTTGATCTCTAAACTATGCAGCCTAACAGTGAATTTAGGAAGTCTATAGTGTGTCATGTGTATGCTAGGCTAGATGTAGAGAGATGTGTGAACTGGAGCGGCTGCGTTTTGGACTAGCTGAAGTTTGTTTATTAAGTGTGCAGGGCAACCACCCAGTAGAGCGTTACAGTAATCTAGCCTTGATGTCATGAACACATGAACTAACTGTTCTGCATTTGTCAATGAGAGCATATGGTGTAATTTAGATATATTTTTAAGATGGAAAAATGCGGTTTTACAGATACTGACTTTCAAATGAGAGATTGGATAAGAGCACACCCAGGTTCTTAACCGACAAAGAAGACTTAACAGAGCAGCCATCAAGTGTTAGACAGTATTCTAGGCTGTTACGTGTGGAAGTTTTTTTGTCCAATAATTAGAATCTCTGTTTTTTTCAGAATTTAGCAGTAGGAAATAACTAGTCAATTTTTAAGATCAGCCATGCATTCCGTTAATTTTGTGAATTGAAAGATCCCAATTAACAGGGTGTGAAGAAATATAGAGCTGAGTATCATCGGCATTAACAGTGAAAGCTAATTCCATGTTTCCTAATGATATCTCCTAATGGTAGCATGTACAGCATGAATAGCAGCGATCCTAGTACTGAGCCTTGTGGTACACCATACTGAACTTATGATCAATAAGACATCTCTTCATTTAGTGCTCATTGTTCATTTAGTGCAATTCCACTAATGCCAACAACATTTTCGAGTCTATTTAAAAGAATGTTGTGATCAGTACTATCAAATGCAGCACTAAGATCGAGTAACAATCTCTTCTGCGAAACGGAAGGAGGCCAGAGCAAATTGCGAGTTCACACACCTCTTTAATATTAATTTTGTTGATCTCCGACTGGCGAAGTCGAACATCATTTGTGCCGACGTGAATAATAATTTTAGAGAATTTACATTACAACCATAATTTTAGAGAATTTACAGTACAATGGACAACCAGAATGTCATTTACCGCCGTGGCAAGTTCCACGGTTCGTCCCCCAGAGTGGCTCGTGGCTCGTCCCCCAGAGTGTGCTGCATGATTTAACCAGGCCTCCTGTTTAGATGCAAGAAGCATTGCAGACGGCGTAAGTGCATTGCATTGCGGTAAGTGAGTGGACTCTTCTGTTCCCGCTTTCAGATGAATAAACAAAATGGACATTCGATCGATTTTTTAGATAAGCGCACTAGTGTGGAGTTTTCTAACTGACACTTCTGCTATCAATAGCAATCGAGGCCACACCTGAGAACAAAGCCAGCAGCACCGCTACCGTGTCAGCGGAGTACCGTTAACAACACCCGCGCAACCTGCCGCATCTGGATCTGGATCCGTTGACCTAGGTGAAAAAGCTGTTGGGCCGAAACAGCCCATACTTTCCTCTTCCCTAAGCGCCTAATTGGAAATGTTAATCGTGCCTTCTCTACATTTTACTATCAGAAGTTCCCATGGATGGAGTACTCAATTTCACTGGATTCCGTATTTTGTTTTTGCTGTCGCCACTTTTCTTCAAACATTGCAAGATCAGGTGCAGACGAACTATTTACAAAAGTCGAGAGCTCGGAACTGGAAAAAACTGTCAGATAAGCTGACAAAACACGCTTCGTCACAGGTACATTTAAACAGCATGACGATGTGGGAGAGCTACAAACAGGCTGGTGAATCGGGATCTGTGGCTGCACAGCTGTCACACAGCCATCAAAGCACAGTAGAAAAAAACAGACAGTACCTCTACAAATCCGTTAATATAATAAAATTGCTTGCTAAATTAGGCCTCCCTTTCCGCGGACATCGTGAAGATACGGATGCAGAAGCAAGGGGGAATTATTTAAGTATTTGTAATTTGTTTTCAAAATATGACCCTGATTTCGAATCCATCCAGTCCAAATATTTTAACTGCACAAGCCGAGAATGACTGCACTTTCAGAATGAAATAATTGCATTGTGTGCAGACCTCATTCGTGAAGAAATTTCCAAAAAAGTTCACGAGACTGGTTTTCTTGCGGTTATTGCCGATGAAGCAAAGTCATCAAAGACTGAGCAACTTTCTGTTTGCATTAGATACATAGAGGGACTTCAGATCAAGGAGCGATTTATTTGTTTTGTTGACTGTTCGAATTCTTGCGATGCTGCAGGGACTGTTTCTGGCATTAAAGAAGGATTGCAGTCGTGTGGGCTGAAGGACATTCCCATAATTGCGCAGGCATATGATGGAGCCGCTGTAATGTCGGGGCATTTGAGTGGAGTTCAGCAACGGATAAGAGAGGAATTCCCCTTTGCTGTGTATGTGCATTGTATGGCTCATAAACTAAATCTCGTCCTCGTTGAATCATGCACAGTGAACAGAGACATTAAAACGTGTCTAAATGTCATTGACAAACTATACTCCTTGTTTGCAGAGCCAAGCAACCATTGCAGATTTCTCATGATGCAGAAAACACTGGCTCTTAAACCAAAAGAGCTAGTACAGCAAAATGATACACGATGGGCTTGCAAATATAGGTGTGTTTATGCTGTCAAATCACAATATGCTGCCATCACTCGCTGCTTGAAAGAGATGGAAGAAGAGGGAGAAAAGTGGTCTGTGGATGCAAGTGGGTTGTATAATCACATGACAAGTCTCCGATTCATTACGTCCTTAATTGTTCTCGAAGAAGTTCTCAGAGTTGTACATGTAACGCACAAACGTCTGCAAGGTGCAAGTATAACCATGGCTGATGCGGCCTCAGCAGTCAATAGTCTGAAAACACATCTCCAGCGCAGCAGAGAGGAGAGTTCATGGGAGGCAATGTGGAAGCAGGTGAAAACGTTTTGTGCAGAGAGTGCCCCCCAAACTGCAGGAAAACGAAAGAACTTTGCGACAACCTCCAGAGCTTTCGCAGTACTTGGTACCAACCACACTTGGACAGCGTGATGAAAATGAGACGCAATTGGGATCAGAATCACAGACATTTAAATGTCATTTGTATCTCCCTGTTTTAGACACTACGCTGGCTGAATTGGACAGGTGATTTTCCCCTGAAGCAATGGCCCTGAGTGTGGCATGTGATGCTGTATTAAATTGTGACAAGAACGGCATCGGTCCTTTACTAAGCATGTATGCGAGCAGCTTTAAGATTCACCCTCAGCTTGTGGCAGCTGAAATGGATCTTGTGAAATGTGCAATCGCATCGCCGATCACCCTAAAAAAACTTCAAGATGAAGTACGGAAGGATAGATATCCAAACTTTTACCGTCTGCTGCAGCTTGCACTCACACTGCCAGTTGGCTCTGCTACGTCAGAAAGAAGTTTCTCAGTTATGAGAAGAATCAGAAACTGGCTCCGATCTGCAATGGCTCAGGACAGATTCTCGAATCTTTCCCTACTGCTTATATAGAAAACGACTTGACTGCAAATTTATCAGAAGAAAAGATAGTGGACATCTATGCAACGCGGAAAAAGAGGCGGCTTCTTCTGCATTAGGTAAGATGGGTTTTTTTAAACGCTATTCTTAGTATAGCAGTCCTTGTCCATTCATTGTAAATGTATTTTAAATGTAAATGGTATGATATATACATGTTTTAAATATGGTAGCCCATATAAAAAAATCTTAGCTCTGGTCTGCCGGTCAGGTGCCCCACCACGCACAAAAGTGAAACTCCGCCTATGAGGAAAAAGCTCAGTACTAAAGATATATTACTGTCTTCGGTGAACTCATTCATAGTAATAAAAGCAAATAATAATTAGCTATCAAATCAAAATCCATTTAGGCTACATAGGCTTATTTAGAAGACGCTTTTATCCACAAAAAAGAACAAAGCAATTTGTCAAATGTCAGTCTTAGACAATAATAATGGGCTAAGATTCTAACAAACAAACACAGGTTTTTAACGCATATCCAACTGTTTGTGTGAAGCGCGCATTGCATGTCACTGCTGTGGCTGCAAACACTTGCATGTTCCTATCAACAGTGGAAATATTTACAATAATCTAGAATTTCTGGTCATACAGAAAAAATACATTATACATAATACATTATTTGCAAAACTCACAATAACAAGAAAACATTGTGTATTTGTAAAATAAAATTAAACTGAACGTCTCATTTTTCAGCTTTAGGTGCATCAGCTTTACAGCGGAGATGGACATATGTTTAGCCCGACACTAGAAAACTGTTTATTTAAGCAATAAAAATCCATCGTTATTTTTCAGACACATTTATTATGATTAGCCTATAAATCATCTCTCTCTGTGGTTCCCGAGACATGCTCTTCTCATTTACCACTGCGGGCAAAATATAGTTTTTAAAAAGTAAAATCTTTTTTTTTCCATATTAATTTGCAAATATTTTAAATGTTTAAAAGGCAAATAAAGGCAAAAAGTCAATGTTATTTATTTTTTGTGCACAAACACTTGGATAGCCTATGCGTCAAAATCTTGTGTTTATTTGTGATAATCCCAGCCCTTTATTATTATTGTCTAACCTGTAGGCATATTATGACTGACATTTGACGAATTGCTTTGTTTCTTTTTTTTTGATAAAAGCGTCTTATATCTAAATATGTAGCCTAAATGTAATAATAATAGCATATTATTATTAGGCCTATTATTTGCTTTTATAACTTTAAATGAGTTCACTTAAGACAGGAATATGTTAATCATAAAACAATTTATGAATGTTTTATTTTTATAGGCCTATAACTTTGTGTTTGTCTTAAGCTATATTTATTTTTTTATATGTGAAGTCCTTTTAAAAACAATGCATCCTGCATCTAAACAGAAGGCCTGGTTGAATCATGCGGCACATTCTTGGGACGAGCCACAAATCTGTGAGTCCAGATTACAAACCCGTGAGTACGCGATTGCGAAAGCGCTGAGCACGGTTTATGAATTTGTGGGTATAGATTGCAAAAACTGAGGGCACGGTTTACAAATCTGAGAGCATCGATTAGGAACTTGTGGGTACGGTTTCATTAATCCCTGGGTATCAAATTGTTAAACCGAGGGAACGGTTTAAGAATCCGTGAGTACAATTTTCAGAGTACAGGATTCCAAAACTGTCGCCTCAGATTGTTTTTTTCCACAGGTGACTTCCCAGGCTCCCTAAATAGCCTACTCACTGCAGAAACATATGTTTGGGCATTCTCGTAAGTGAACACATGGCCAAGTGGTGGAACTTATAATGACATGGGCCGATTAAGCCCAATTAAACATGTGTTACGACCGTCTAGGGCTGGCCACAACATAAATAAATATGCGCTCACTCGCAAAGGTAACATTCAAACACATATAAATTTATTAACAAAAAAAGAAAGAAAGAAAGAAAGAGAAAAAAAAATCAATAAAAAAAACCCAAAGGGGTGAAATTCAGGAGTGGATAAGGCCAAAATAACAAACAAAATTAACTCATTTTGTACCCTCTAAATTCCCTAAAAAAAGAAATAAATCACAATAAAAGAAAAATACAACACAACTTCCCTAACTCCTTAGCCCAAAACAGAGAGTAAACATATGCAAAAATAAATGGCATCACACTCCCTACTTCCCCTAAATTAAATGTTTGCAAATAATATTTACATCATACAACTGAAGGCCAAAGTGCTTCGAAATAACATAGGAATTACAAATCAAACAAAAACAAGTTTCACAAAAGGTACATAACCATAAAGGCAATCAAGCGCAAAACAAATGGCACGCATTCGGCCTCCACAGAGTGTTTGGTGCGCTCCTTTCAAATGGAACCGATCAGGAACAGACCAATCAGAGATCAGACCAATCAGGATCAGACCAATCAGGATCTCTGCTGGCTAGAGTACAGGCCACACCTTCTCCTGCAACAGAACACTCAGAATACACACATACTTTCCAAAAAAAACAACAACATCTGTAACACATGGATAGCTGTAGATAAATTTTATATTTAGGTATTTATGCAGAAAGATTTGTCTAGTTCTAAAACTGTTACACCATTTCGTTTTTTTTTGTTGGTTTTTTGCTCGTATTTATAAAAATAAAAGTATATTTCCATTTCAGGAAGGAACAAATGAAGAGTTCAGATGCAAAAGCCTCTTAAATGCCATTTGAAATGTTCTTCTAAAATGATGTCATTTTTATCAAGCTTGGATATTTAAGTTCAGTAATTTCACTAAATGGCAATGAAGATTACCTATTAATTGTCATTTAAGTGAAATTACTGAACTTAAATATACAAGCTTGATAAAAATGGTCATTTTAGAAGAAAATTTTAAATGGCACTTAGAGGCTTTTGCATCTGAATTCTTCAAATAGTATCCAACAGAATGACTTCTTTACATCTATAGCCTAATAATACCAATCGTAATTTCAAAAGCAGTTCTGTAAATATATATATATATATATATAAATATATATACATTAGGGGTTTCATCAACTGAGTTCGACTAGTTGGAAACAAAATGATGACATATATATATATATATTTCTGAACTATTCCTGTAAGTACAAGCGGCAGTAAGTACTATATACCATATTTTCCGCACTATAAGGCGCACCTTCAATGAATGACCTATTTTAGAAAATTTTTCAAACGTTTGACTGGGTTTGTTATGCATCCAATCCACTAGATGTGCTAAAGGGAATGTAGCGGTGCGCGGCGCCGTGAGGCGTTTATTCAGTAAGCGTGAGCGCGCTGGGCAGACACGTAACTTACATTCGCAGCCTGTCTCATGTGAGTATTCAATGTGCGGCAGCTCGCTGACAGCAACAGCTGGCTGTTTTGAATAAGATTCCTGTGAACGGGGAGCGCTTTATGAACATTAAGTGATGCGTGAGCAGCACCGGTGTGCCTGTTCTGTGTGTGTGTGTTAAGAGTGAGCGCTCGTGAGACGGGCATGTGACTGATTTACGAGGTTGAACTGGCCGTGTGACAAAGCGGGCTATGGAACGCCGAGCTATTGATCCATATTTAAGGCGCTCCGGATGTAAACATTGTGTGTATTTAACAGTATTCAGCATTAATAAGACTCGAAATAAAACTTAGTCCAGTATTCAGGCGCTGTTTGACAGGCCTCTAGTCATGCCTGTGAGCGTCGGGGTATGCACACGCTCAGGAAAGCGCACGTTAGAACAGCCACAGCTGCGTCAATTAATGGCAAGGCTTATGCAAATAATGAACTTTTGTGAATTGCAGTGTCCTGTACCTATTCATTAACGTGTGATGTGTAGGCTACGTCGCATTGTACAGTTGAGACAGAGGCGCCAGAACTGAATTGATAGAATGCACTGTAACATGATACTACGATATTTCCTCAAAAGCAGATCTTGGAGACATTTACTATTCGTGATATCGCACACCCCTAGAATAAACCATTTAACGACTACAACTGTCCACGACTGTTACGCAAAACTAGTCAACTAGCAAAAATCAGTAGTTGTGAAACCCCTAATATATATATACATATATTAGGGCCTATTATAAAATTGGGGTTTATCTGGCATGTTGAATTAGTCATATAACAAAAAAACGAAGGAAATACCTTATACCTTATAGACCAGACCTCATGGATCTTTAATTGAATTTATAGCATTGTATAATAGCACACTGAAATTACAGCCCCACAAATTTATTAGGGCCCACTGAAAATAATGTATTGAATTGCAATTTCGCAAAGTAGCCTAATGTTTAGTATTCAATTCAATTAACTTTATTAATCTCACAAGGGGCAATTAGTTTTAGAGCAGCATGTTTGCAACAATAACACAGTCAAACAGAATGTAATCCCTCAAAATCCCTCATAGCATCAAAATGTTTCTCAGTTGTGTGTGTGCGTCACACGTTAAATGTTTTAGAATGTAATACAACATTCAAATGCAAATATGCGCCCTCCCCCACTTGAAAGACCGTGTCCACCAAAGCGTTTTTCCACACGCCTGGCGTATGTTTTCAATTGTTTTCAATGGGAGCGTCGCGTTTTTTAAACACAATGAGCGTACTCAAGTCAGCTCCTGATTAGGCTGGTGTTTTTATGTCGTTTTTTCTTCGAACAATTCAAGAACAATATGTAGGCTACAAATTGAACATGGTTTATTTTTTGTAAAACTTTAAAACTGGCCTTTACTTTTCTTGACGATTCCTCGGTAGCTTTTGTTTGAAGGCATTCAATTGCTCCAAAATCACTGAACGTTAGTAACATTACTGCACTTTATCACAACTGGTTACCGGGTGCGCTTGGGAAGAAATATCTGTAAAAAATAGGCCAGGCCTACTCAAGACATTCATTTTCCTAACATGCCAGATGGTAGGCTAACTAATTAACGTTAAAGTTATGCTAACAGCTTATTTGACATTTAGAAAAGCATAATTTTTGGGTTTTACCACATTAGTGTCAGAATATCCACGCACCCGAAATCCAACTTAAAAAAACAAAAAAACAAAAAAGCTACGTCGCCGTGACCTTTTGAACGTAATTACGTATTACGTGACGTTACAAACGCGCCTCCAGAATAGAGCTAGGCTACCATTTGTCCTTAGAAAAGTTACATTTTTGGAATGAGTTTTGAAATAACCCATTACGTTTCGCATGATAAGACCCTTATTCATCATCTGGTGTCGTTTAAAGACATTTGAAGCTGCATCTGAAACTGTTATTAACGATCTTTTGGAGCTTGGGCCGTCTGGTTCCCATGGAAGTCCATTAGATGGAGAAAAATCCTGGAATGTTTTCATCAAAAACCTTAATTTCTTTTCGACTAAAGAAAGAAAGACATGGACATCTTGGATGACATGGGGGTGAGTAAATTATCAACAAAAGTTTTTTTTCAAAAGTGAACTAATCCTTTAAGGTGATTTGGAGGAGGGGAAAGGTAGTAGACCAGTGGAGACAGGGAGAGGGTGTTTGCATCCCGAAGGAGGAGAAGTCTCAGAAGATCAAGCAGTTCCGGACCATCTCACTCCTGAGCGTTGAAGGAAAGATTTTCTTCAGCCTCATTTCCAGGCGACTGACAGACTACCTTCTGAAGAATTCTCTACATCGATACAGCAGTCCAGAAGGGAGGAATCCCAGAGGTACCTGGATGTCTGGAGCATACAGGTGTGGTCACTCAGCTTATCAGGGAAGCCAGGGAGAACAAGGGGACCTGGCTGTGCTTTGGCTGGACCTCGCAATTGCCTACGGATCCATACCCCATAAACTAGTCGAAGAGGCACTGAACCGGCATCATACCCCGAAGAAGTTCAGAGACCTCATCCTGGACTACTATACCAACTTCCATATTAGAGTCTCCTCCAGAGCGACAACCTCAGACTGGCACAAGCTTGAGAAGGGAATCATCACTGGCTGTACAATCTCAGTCATTCTTTTTGCACTCGCAATGAACATGCTGGTAAAATCTGTGGAAATGCAGTGTAGGGGGCCCCTTTTGAAGTCTGTAGTTAGACAGCCACCCATCTGAGCCTTCATGGATGACCTGACAGTGACCACAACATCTGTCCCAGGCTGTAGGTGGATCCTGAATGGCCTTCAGGAGCTGATGTCCTGGGCTTGCATGAATTTCAAGCCGGCTAAGTCAAGGTGCCCTCGTGCTGAAGAAAGGGTAGGTCACTGACAAGCTCCACTTCTCACTTGGCACCACCAAGATACTATCACTGACAGAGGAACCAGTGAAGAGCCTGGGGAAGGTTTTCAATTGTAGCCTGAGAGACGCAGCTTCCACAAAAGCAACCAACCAAGACCTGGAAACCTGGCTGGCCGCGGTGAACAAGTCTGGCCTTCCTGGCAAGTTCAAGGCCTGGATTTACCAGCACGGCATCCTCCCTCGGATCCTCTGGCCCCTTCAAAGTCAAACTTGATCAAAATCAAACTTTATTAAGATCCCTTTTGGGCAATTTGGATGCAGCACAGATAGACAAACACAAACTGACACATGCAGCACATCAAAGCAGTAATAATAACAATACATATTTCAAAAAGCATAAATGTAATATTATGTAAAGCAGACGACAAAAAATATATAAAAACCCTAATAAATACCTTTAAGAATCATTTAGTAGTCTCATTGCACTTCGACAAAAGAGAATTTGTATCAATTAATTTTAATTTTTTGGTAATCTGTAACGCGACCCGAGGGCAGCATAGAGAATTCTGAATATAAGAAGTGTTCTCTATCCGAAATAACAGAATGAGCTCGAATCTAGCACGTTTCTGTTAAACAGACCTAACAAACTTCTTTGCTCTTCCGCCTATAATCTTCCCACTGTTTTTGACTAATTTATTTAGTGAGTTTTTATATTTCACACTAAGATTTCCAAACCAGCAGCTGATGGAGAAGGACAACACTGGTTCAATGTAAGATTTATAGAACAATTTCAGTCAGAGTTCTTATCCATGATACTTTAAATGGTCTCAGTTTTCTGAGACAGTAGAGGCGCTGCTGTCCCTTTTTACATAGAGCCTCTGTGTTCAAATTAAAGCACAATTTATTATCGATAATATGTCCCCAGATATTTATAACTTTCCCACACATTCCCACCTTTTTATTTTTAGATAAATATGTCTTGAGAGGGATGTGTTTGAGTTCTAAAATCAATACTCATATCTTTTGTCTTGGATACATTGAGCTGCAAACAGGCATCATCACACCATTTACGAATCGTCAACCACTGGACCGTCGGCACATTTCATCATCTTCTAAAAGACTCACAATAACTGTGTCGTCAGCAAATTAAAAAAATACCTATTTTTATATTTGCTTATACAGTCATTTGTATATAGAATATACAATAAGGAGAGACAAGACACATCCTTGGGGAGAACCAGTAGGTGTTATCGGGGAGCTGAGAGACTACCATTAACTCTCACTTTCTGAGTACGTTCAGTTAAAAAATCTAAGACCCAACCAACCAAGTTAAGATCGAGACCAAAATTGTGATTAACTTATCTGCTAAAATATGGGGTTGTAGGGAATTAAAAGCAGATGAAAAGTCAATAAATAAGAGCTTCAGCAGTCTGTTTTACTACCCTCTAGATGCTTCAGTACCATGTTGCAGTTGCGTCTTCAGCACCTCGCTTAGTTCTATATGATGCGGGAACTGAAGAGGATCTAACAAATTCTTAGTTTTACTTATCATTTCATCTTTTACATTAATTTCTCAAAGCATTAATCATTATGAGGGATGTTGATAGCTATTGGCCTAAGGTCAGTTTGATGCTACAGCACATGTAGTTTTTGGCACTGGCACTACGGTGGCTTCCTTGCAAAGTTTTGAAACTCTCTGATGGGCAAGTGATCTTTGGAAAGATGTTACAAAACACTGGCGCAAATTGTTCTGCACAGGCCTTGGTTGAGCGCCCTCCGATTTTATCTGGAACCAGGGCTTTTTCTTCACATTACAGCCCTTGAAGACTTTCATCACAGACAATTCGATTTAGCAAAAAAATTATAGGAACAACCATAACTCGTTTTAGTTTTCATAGACTCTATCACAGGACCAAATTCAGGGACATCAAATCGTAAATAAAACTTATTTAGGTCCTCTGCCAATTGACTACTAGAGTCATACTGGTAATTGAACTTTTACTCAATCCCACACCCTTTAGTTCTGGTTATAAGTGTCCATCCCCTTCCCAGACACCCCAAATCGTTCAGTACTCAACTCTTTCTCAAGATTTATTTTGTAATTTAACTTTGCTTTTCTCACTTCCATTTTTATTTCCTTTTTGCAATTCAGGAGTTTTTTTTGACCAAATTACCCTCATGAAATGCTCTACATCTTTCATTCATATAAGTGCTTTAAGAGAATTTGTAAACCATGGCTTATCGTATGGGAATATTTTAACTGTCTTTCGGGGTATAAGCATCTCTTCACAAAAGGAGATATAGTTACTAATGACATCTGTAAGATCATCTATATTTGAGCAAGAGTCATAAAAAACATCCCTTTCTGGTGTATGAAGTCCCCAGTTTCAATGGTGGAAGGCTTCGAGAGGAGGATTAGCAGGTTTCTGCACAGGTGGCTGGGACTACCTAGAAGCCTGAGTTGCAGTCGCAGCTATGTGGGCACAACAATAAGCTTAAGCTTCCCATGAGCAGCCTGAGCGAGGAGGTCATGGTGACGTGGTCCAGGGAGGTCTTACAGTATTCGGGATTCCAGGAGATCCAAAGGTTGCTCAGGCGGGGATTGAGGTCAGGACGTAGGTGGAACTGGAGGGCTGCCGTGGCCAGTGGGACGACTGAGGAGTCAAGGCTAAGGCAAAGGGTATTGGTGGGCTCAGTGGCACATGGGAAAGAGCTGGCCTGGGCAGCAGAAGAACTCCTCACTATGATAAGGCAGAAGAGGAGAGAGGAGGTCCCTTATCCTGGGAGGAGGTGCGTGCAGGAGTTGAGGAGTAAGCGAGCTTGCAAGATGGCTGGATGCGGCAACAGGGGCCTGGACAAGATGGGAGTGAACAGTGGAGCACAAAGTCACATGGACTGAGCTGTGGAAGGCTAAACCCTACAGGATAAAATTCCTGATTCAGGCGGTCTATGACGTGTTGCCAAGTCCATCCAACCTCTTCTCCTGGGGAAAGGTATAGACACCAGCATGCCCCCTCTGCCAGAGGAGAGGAACGATTGGAAGACATCCTGAGCTGCTGTCCAAAAGCCTTGGGCGAAGGCGTTACCGCTGGCGGCATAACCAGGTCCTAAAAGGCATAGCGGATTATATCTGCAGTGGAATCAGCCACAGCAAGAGCATTCGCCCAGTGAAGACCACAGTCTTTGTCAGAGCTGGGGAGAAGTCAATACTAGCTGCCCGGGGCACCTCCTCTGGCCTGTTGGCAATGCCGCGTGACTGGGACCTGGCAGTTGATCCTGGGCAAACAGCTGAAGTTCCCTGAAGCAGTTGTCATAACAACATTAAGGCCTGACATTGTGCTCACCTTCGGAGGCCTCCAAGCAGGTAATTCTATTGGAGTTAACAGTGCCTTGGGAGGACCGTATGGAGGAGGCCAATGAAAGAAAGAGGGCAAAGTACTCCCAGCTTGTGGAGGGTTGCTGGAGCAATGGATGGCGGACAATATGCCAACCAGTTGAAGTGGGATGTCGAAGGTTTGTGGGCCATTCCCTTTGCAGGGCCTACAAAATTCTTGCCAAGTCAGCGAAGGGCCATCAAGTTGGCCAATGATGCTGCAGAAGTAGCATCAAGGTGGCTGTGGATCAGGAGAGGAGAGGCATGGTGTGTAGGGCAGTAGCGCTACCTAGACATAAGCTGGGACTTGATCACCCTGGCTGGGTCGCCTAGGGGAGGGGTCTGATTGTTGAAAGACCCGAAACCCACCGTGATCCTAGGTTACATCACTGATGATATGTCCAGGTGCACCAGACGGCGTATCAAAAAACCTAACACATGTGCAACCCCATTCACATTTCACAGTCATGTAAAACAAAAGCTTATGGACAAACTGTAATTGCTCAAAGTTACCACATTCGGTAAGACAAACGCAATGATCATCGTGATTATCTGGAAGAAATGTATAACACTATCAAAAACTATAGCATAATATACAGATCTGTATGAATGAAATTTGCCAAATAATTTACTGGCCAGATGGAAGACGTCTCATGCTGTTTAGTTAACCTTTCACAAAGTCATCATAAAAACATTAATTAGGGCAGTGTTTCTCAACTTGCAATCTATTCAGTCAGCATATTTGTGTTTTGATCTGTGTGAATTACAGAATTATAAGACTTGTTAGAACGATTTTTTCTATATTTCTTGGCACAAAACTCTCCAGAAACTGCAATTTAATGGTTTATTTAAAAAAATAAAATTTCTATCTTTTTTCGTTCTCTTTTATAAGATCGGATGGGGGCCCCATAATACCTTCGCCTTGGGCCCCAAATCTGCCACTGCACATTATACAATGTTTGAATCATTCCACTATTGTTGACAGAAATCGTTTGGATGAAAACAGACCCCCAGGCCATATCAGCAGAGAGACAGAATTTTTTTAATAAACAGAAAAATGACAACATGATAAAATGCCGCAATTGCTGCTGTTTTGCACAATATCTCGGAATGTCCCGAACGACATTTTGGCATGCTTAAACCATAGCCTTAAACACAAATGCAGTAACATGGTTTAGTAGCCTAACTGCAAGCCGTGAAGATTTTTTTAAAATTATGATCAATTGGTTTAAATTAATACATCTACTAACAAATTAAAATAACACAAAGTAAAAGACAAGTATAACCTATTGAAGTAGCCTTTCTAAATTATAGAAAAACTGGGCACACAGCCTAATGTTGAAGTGTGCCTACTTAAATTTGATGGAATAATGGAGGCCTTTTTTTACTTTACATTTATTTTGAATTTACTTTTTTTCAGCATTGTGATTATGAATTCGTTTAGCTACATTCATGGGCGTCAGTTTGGTTTGAAATGTGCTCGGATAGAGATTGAAGGTAATTTTCAAAAGTGCTGGGTACAATGAAGCATTCATTCTTTTTTCTGTTTCGCGAAGGTCATGTTTTCAAAGATGATTTCCTGTAGCTTACTGATGTAAATAAATAAAATGTATACAAAGATGTGATGTCCGATTAAAAACGTTACGGTACTTGATTGGTCGTATGAGATCTAATGTTTTCAATGTGGTGAATAAATGCACAGAGTCGCCTATTCTGTGTATGTGCAGTGATGGTCCAGTGGCAGAATTTTTGCCAAGCGTGTCGAGGTTCTGGGTTCTAATCCGCACTTGTATAGTTTTTTTTCCCTCATCAAAACCGTATGTGTATTGATATACTACCACCAGTGTTGGGGCTAGTTACTCAAAAAAGAAATATATTACATATTACATTACATATATACAACGTTTTCTTCAGCTCACTTTCCATCATGGCGTAACATTTATCTAGATACATTGCGAAGGTTTTCCTGTCGGTAAACGGCTGGTCTGTCCCTGCTATCGGTATTTTGCTAATTATCTTTCTAAAAGACAGCGATTCGACGGTAGAAAGAGGAAACATTTCTTCTACTATGTACGAGGCAACAAGCTCATTTAGCTCGGATTTTGATGTTGGTGGTACTTTATGTTCAAATGAAAGTTTTTGCTGCTTGTGGGGCTGCTCGTTCATATCACTCTGTCGCTTCCGTGCTGTCGCAGGTGCAGGTGCTTCTTCAATTTGGAGGTAGAGTTACAAGCGGTGGAGAGCAGCTTTCTCCCCGGGCAGAGTGTGCACTTCACCGTCAAGTTATTTTCCTTCCGTTTAACATATTCAAAATAATGACTGAATCTCCACCTGTTGAAACTAGCTTTGTGTTGCTGGGAACCTTCCTCTGAAAAAGAGCTTGCCGTTGTTGAAGCTTCCATTTTTCCTTCGGGTGCCGCTCTGCTGCTGGCTGCCGGGTGTCGACCAATCGGTGATGGTAAACGATACCTTGTGCCAAACCCAGACCAATCATTGATTTTAGTTGATCATTATGAAAATTATTAGATAATATAGTGACCAAAATGATCACATACATAGAATATTGTTCAAAAAGCCTAATACACAGTGAAATCAATTCACCAAGTTAATAACATTAAAGACTTGTTTTAAAGGAGTGTCTTTTATCTTACCTACTAAACTTAAAAAAGGTTAACACAAAAAAAGGTTTTATAAAAAGGTAAACCTCATATTTCAGCATTTAAATCATCTCTATAAAAAGATACATTCCTGACATTTATAATGCACAGTAGCTTATCTTTTATTATTAATAGTAAAATTCGTACCAATTTTCTCATGGCTGTCGTTGCTATAGAACCATGCACTCATTACACTGCGCTCTCCACAACGACAAAGATGTTTTAGTAGCTAATGTATTTCCACCACAGAAAAACGCTTGCTGTAATTCTGCTAAAAGATTTATTTACGAGAAGAGAAAAAACACAAGTGTTTGGGTGCACGTGCACTCCCATACTGAAAAGTTTATGAGCGGACTTCCCGTGAGCGCATAATGAGCGTGCTTCCCGTGCGCCTATTTAAAACACATAGAGGATTTGAAATAACGACCTCGAGCGTGCAAAAGACATGATATGTGAACTAATCAGGAGATCCCCTTGACATCGCTTCTGCACATGGCACCTTCTCAGCAAGCAGGGCGCCATTGCCAATAATTGAATCGAAATGATAAAAAATAGAAAAACTTCGCGGCACAGAGGTTTAACTGCTCGTGCCGCCCCCATGTGACATGAAGAAATGCCGCCCCGGGCGACTGAGGTTTTTGTCGAACCTCACGGGTTCGGATAAAGTCGTTTGCCTGACCTGCAAGAAGGTAATTGCAATGCGCAAGGACTTCAATATAAAACGCCATTATGATACCAAACATAAAACCTACGATAAATTCAGTGGCAAGGAGCGCACCAGTAAGCTTGAACAACTTAAAAGAGGCTACACTGCACAGCAGTCAGTTTTCACAAATTTGGCTAAAACCGGCGAAGCTGTAACACAGGCTAGCTACTGTGGTAGCTCAAGAAATAGCTAAGCAGAGCAAGCCGTTTAGTGACGGGGAATTCTGTGCGAGACTGCATGTTGAAAGTGGCCGACATTTTATGTCCAGAGCAAAAAACAAAGTTCCGCTGATGTTAGTTTGTCGAATGACACAGTCACACGACGAATCGAAGATCTGGCCAATGATCTGAAAGAGCAACTGGAAAAACGTGTGGACGGGCTAGGAAAGGGAGCTTTTTCCATTGCACTGGATGAAAGCACGGATATTTCCGATACAGCGCAATTGCTGATTTTCATCCAGTCAACGTTTGTGATGCTGTGTGTCGCAGTCTCGATGCCTACTAAGTGAACCTGGCATCTATGGCCGGTGTCACAACAGATGGAGCACCGGCAGTGGTCGGGAGTTGGGCAGGTGCCGTGTTGCTGCTCTCTGAGAAAGTGATCAACAACGAAGGTGAGAAACTAGTCAGATACCACTGTGTAATACACCAAGAAGCCCTCGCTGCTCAGACGCTTCGAAATGAAACATGCCATGGACATAGTTGTGAAGACTGTTAATTTCCTGAAGTCCAGAGGTCTGAATCACTGCCATTTTAAGGCGTTGTTGGCACAGTCAGAGGCAGATTTTGGGGACGTCATATACTTCACTGCCGTCAGGTGGCTGAGCAAAGGGGCCACAATGAAATGTTTTTTTAACTTGAGAAAAGAAATACAAGAGTTCATGGAGTCTAAAGGACAATCTGTGACAGAGTTAAGTGACACTAAATGGCTCAGTGACCTAGCGTTTCTTGCTGACATAAATAATTGTCTCAGTGATCTTAATCTGAAGCTGCAATGCCATGGGAAGCTCATTTCCACACTTCTTGACAACGTCAAAGCTTTCCAGCGCAAACTCGAACTTGTTGCTCGTAGATGACACAGACACAGATGGGAGCCAAGTTTTACGCTCTCCTGCGTTCAGAAAAGAGCCAGAACCTTATTAAAAAACTCAGAGACGAATTGGACCACTGCTTTTCCGATTTCAGGGAAAATGAGAAGGCATTCAACCTTTTCCCAAATCCTGCCTCATGTGTGCCTAAGGAAGAGCCTGCAGAAATGCAGTTTGAGCTCATCGACCTGCAGGAGAGCTCAGAGGCCAGAGCAGCATATTCGAGAATCTCATCGAGTTCTACAAAGGACTTTCCCCATCCACATACCCTGCACTTCGCCAGCATGCTGTCAGAATGGTATCTTTATTCAGAAGCAGATACATCTGTGAGAAGACCTTCTCCACTATGGCCATCAACAAATCCAAACTGAGATCCAGGCTGACAGATGGCCATCTACATGCTGTCCTTCATATCACAACGACGGAGATGGAGCCAGACATTAGAGGAATCGTGGCCAAAAGAAAACAGCACCACAAATCCCATGGGTATGTTGTCAAGTAATCAATATTCATTGTGACTGGGTTAATTGCCACGTTTCCATTACCTTTCCCATTTTGCCGCGCGCAAACACTTACATTTTCATATCAACTTAAAATACTCTATAATTTCTGGTCATACAGAAAATAATAATTCATTATTCTCAACTACTTTTATTTGTGTAAACTCATAAAACGTTGTGCTTTTGTAACATAAAATAATCAGTACGTGCTTTCATGATCTCCGTAAACTGGAGCGCGAGAACTGAAACAAAATATAGCCTATGTAGGTTAAAGCTTGAAATGTCCACTTTTAAACAAATTCAAATCGAAAGATAATACCTTCCGATTATGTAATCCGTATGAAATGTGCATTTCTCTCTCAAAGCACATCTGCTTAACAGCGGAGATGGAGTTCTAATTTGGCCTTAAAAACCAGTAAAATCAACATGTTTTCCATATTAATTTGTGAATATTTGAAATGTTTAATAAAGGGGCAAAAATTAATTTCAACAAAAATCTGAAAAGGCTGTCGATGTTTACTTTTTTTGCGCGTCATTTTGGTGTGCAACTTTGCGTTTTAAAAAGACAGTTACGACACAGTTTGCGCAAATCTGCAATAATGGAAACTCGACTGACGGGCAATGATAGATATGAATGATGATGAATTGTTTGGTAAGCTTCTGTTTTAAAAGTCAGTCTCTCTCTCTCTCTCTCTCTCTCAGGTTTTCCTGTGGTGATTTGGCAGCTGGAATTACCCCTGAATAAGTTTGTTCTAAATTTGAAACCTACTTGAGATGGACTGCACACAGGACTGTTATATATCCTAAATTTGTCTGTTGAGGGTAGAGAACCCCAGGGATTTTGTTTGCATTGCATTTTTCATTTTATTTTATTTTATTTTTTTGCCTCAGTTATGAATTAAAATGTGTTTATTGCAATAAATGTAAACTGTAGAGATGCAACCTGCTAGTTCCAATGGCATTTTCTTTTTCGATTTTTTCTCCCCGCCCCTTTGGCGGCCCTCAGTTCGATGTTGGGTTCCTAAATTGGCCCTCACCTATCAAAACTTTGAGAACCCCTGCTCTAGTGTGTCATGCAAAAGATTTGAGCTTTCGTGTTAACCGTATCATATCATATTTAATTGATAAGCTCTTATGTATGTGCGCTGTTCAGTGTTCAATAAAAGTCTAAATAGCCTCTATGCACGATCGCGTCAGAGTTTGTCTCAGCACGCCCAGTCACTTCCGGTGCTGCGTCAGTCTATGGTCAGAAGCCGGTTTTGCGTTAGGTGTAGATAGTGTCAAATTACACTTGCTGTTTATAAAAATGTCCTGCGGTTAACGTGAATGATGTTAACAACACTGTGAGGCAGTTAGCTGTCACACAAGAGTGAAAAAGAGAAGTTATTTAAATTATATATTTCGAGCTACATCAACAACTTTGAGGGTTAGTATTCTCTTATATCGTACTGAAATTCGACTAGCGAATCAGCGTTTCTAAAATCGTTGCCTCCGTTTCTGAGAAAATGGATTTTATTCAAGTTTTGCCGCTATACACTTGGCCTGCAGAACGCGCTTCCGGAAGTAAAGACGCCGACTGAGATTCTTTCGACACACGTCATCAGGGTTCGTGCATGGAGGCTATTAAATCAGTTGACTGAACTCACCTGTTGACCTCTGAACTCTTTGAACGAGTCTGGATGAGCAACTGACGAGTGCTTCGGCAGCATTATTTAAAGCAACGTTTGCAGAGGGGTGCATTGGGGTCTGTTTCTTTTACTTTTCTCATTACTTTGTAGGCAAAGTAATGCCTAATTTCATTGCTCTCTCTATTTATTGAGGTAGCACACTGCCTAGTGGAGAACTTCAGAACAGCAGCGCATCAAATATAGAATTTAACAAAATTATGATATTGAACCATTTGAAATACCGGTATTTTTGCAGTACTGATATACCGCACATCCCTAGTCCTAACGCCCCAGTGTAGTGACGGGGACACTATACTGTCAAAGAGCACCGTCCTTCAGATGAGATGTTAAACCGAGGTCCTGACTCTTCGAGATCATTAAAAATCCCACTATGTCCTTTGAAAAAGAGTAGGGATGTGACCCCGGTGTCCTGGCCAAATTTGCCCCTTGGCCTCTGTCCAGCATGGCCTCCTAATCATCCCTGTATACTAATTGGCTTCATCACTTCTTTTCTCCCACCAATAAGCTGGTGTGTGTGGTGGGCGTTCTGGCGCATATAGCTGCCGTCGCATCATCCAGGTGGAGCTGCACACTGGTGGTGTTTGAGGAGATCCCCCTTCCATATATGGAGTCAAGTCAAGTCACATTTATTTATATAGCGCTTTTTACAATACAGATTATATCAAAGAAGCTTCACAGTGATAACATGAAAATAATACAACACAGATATAATATATTATGGCACACTGTGGCAATAATACTATACTATACTGTGGCAATAATATTGTTGAATATTAAATGTCCCCAACTAAAAAGCAAGCCAAAAGCCAAGCAACAGTGGCAAGAAACTAAAACTCCATCAGGCGATTGAATGGAGAAAAAAACCTTGAGAAACCCAGGCTCAGTCGGGGGCCAGTTCTCCTCTGGCCAATGAAAGAACAGTGATTACAAAACAAATTGGATCGAACCATTAAGAGAATTGTCCATTTCCATCTGTTTGTAAGTCGAAGTAATCACGCCGGTTTGGAGACGAGATGTTGAGGATCAGTGCCGATGGCTGTCGTGTCGATGAGGCCGGCACTTAAGGATGAGTCGGGATTGGGTCCAGGCGCAGGTCCACCATAGAGGGTCCCTCAGGATAAACAGAGAAACTGATATTAGCGTAGACGCCATCCTTCTCTGATTAGGTATCGGGTATCAGGGTCAGATACTGAATAAAATTGTAGATCGGGTATCGGTGAACATTGCCCCAATCTGTTAGGTCGATATAAAAGTTTATGGAGATGCCGGCGCTCTTAAAGCTTTCACGCCGCCGCTATGCTGTGAGCCCTGCGCAGTGTGTGACTGACATCATTTGCTAGCAATGTGCTCGTGCGTATGCAGCATGTTAACAAACGGAGTATAGAACAGCGAACAGCATGAAGCGAAGCCAAAACATCTGTGATTTGGAGGTATTTCACAATAGTTATGCCAACAAGTTCCAACACCGGTTTGCAGTATATGCCAAGTAAATGTTCCGAGGGGTGGTGATAGAGTAAAACTTCGAATTATAATACTACAAATTTAATGAAGCATTTACAGAGATTCATCCCAAAGAGCATGCCAAATTCAACAAGCTGAAAAAACAAAATGCGAAGCCACAGACCAGCTAACTTTGGAGGAGACAACGGAAAGAATTCAGAAATTTCCACATGGTAGTGTGAAAGCAGCAAAAATCACTGAAAGCATACTGAATTTCATTGCTATGGATGGGCAACCGATGTCCAACGTTGAGAACAAGGGCTTCAGACTCCTAATAAACCATCTAGAGCCACGGTACACATGGTCAAGCGGAGATATTTATCCGAGACTGCTCTTACCTGAACTGTACCAAAAATGTGCAAATGGATATTCAGACGTGTCTACCATGTCAGTTTTAAGTTCAACGGCACACTGGTTGGATGTGAATTTTGTGCCCAAAACTGCCATGTTAAATGCACTAAACTTTCGCGGGTCACACACCAGCGATGCCATTGCAGCTACTCTAAAGGAAATGCTTGACAAGTGGCACATCCCGCTGAGCAGAGTCCACGTTTTTCTTCAAGACAACGCAGCTAACATGAAAAGAGCAATGGACGTCATGGGAGTACGCCGTCTCAGGATGCGTTGCTCACACAATGCAGCTTGTTGTTAACGAGGGACTTCTCTTACAACACAGTGTAAGTGATGCTGTTGCAGGTGGGAGACACATAGTTGGACATTTTAAACACTCTCCACTTGCATATTCCTGGCTGCAAGATATACAACTCAAAATGAACATGGAACCAAAACGCCTCCAACAAGACGTGCAAACAAGGTGGAACAGGTAATTCTCACCTACTCTTTGGATTCATTCATACTTTTTTCCTCGCCTTTCCTTTTTCCCATACTAAATAGTAGGGAAGTGTTTGGTTTGGAATGCAGCCAAAGTATTTGTTTGATTATTGTGCTGCAGGCTCAGATCCGCTAATCATCAACAGATAATCATCTCACCCCATCATGCCAGCTGTAATGGTTTCTCTGGGTTTCTCCTCAGTCAACCCATCATCTCTTATGGTTCTCCTTCCTCTCACCCTGTCAAGCCTTTATGTTTCCCTGGGGTGGTGAGAGTAAGGATTGAGCTTCATATACCTTGTAAGGCTGAAAAACATGTTGCTTATGATGAAAAATTAAATGTATACCTCATGTTTACACATGGTACAATCCACTATCCTCTGTGTATACATTAGTGGTATATTTGCATCAGTTGAAACATTCCTTTGCTTGTAAGGAACATGTACACATTTAATGAAATCCTCGTCACTGGAACATCTCTCCTCAGAGAACGTGTTACATTGCAAACATAGCAAAATATAACTCTATCAGCTCTCTGTTTAGCACACATGTACAACACACTCTGACTTCACAAAATACATTATAAAAATTGTAAATTATTATGAAAATGAATAAAGAAAAATAATACTAAGAATAACTATTAAACAGTAAAATTTTAGTCTTCAATGTTCATTCACCAACTTGCAACACAGACCGCCTCGCTATGTTGCAGCACATACGTGGGAGATGCGGATTGAATAAGCCCATTAATGGCATCTTTGAGTCATGCCTTAACAAACTTAGTTTTATTTTCCTCTTTCCAAATTATGAATAATGAATGTGTATCATTTTAATTAGCTTGTTACACAATGAGCCTAACTTATTGTAATAATTATTTGACGTAGCCTACTTTTGCACTGACATTTTTTCAGCGCATTCCCTTCGATAACTGCCACTGCTCAGCCAAAGCTAGTTGGTAGGAAACGTACGGCCAAGTCGTCTTCTCCCAGAGCTGCTAAACCGACCAAAGCCTTTGGCAGCAAAACGTCTTCTCCTCGTCACATACTAGTGGATATTAATAGCCATTATCATTCAGGTCGTTCAAGGCCTCTCAGAGATATTTAAAGGTCTCAAATCTAGATTAAAAATGTAGAAAATGTTAACCTGTTAACCGCTCCCAGATTGTGGTCTGTGGTCCTTCACTGCACCTTCTACATATTTCGCTACACCAGCAGCTGATCTTATGTCTATTTATTTTCTGTATAGCACTTTGGTCCACTTCGGTTGTTTTGAAGTGCTTTATAAATAACGTTTGATTTGAGCTTGATTTGATTCCTACAGCTCAGACTCCAGTATCAGATGCACCAACTCAGTTTAACCTTTCTACTGCTGTGGTAGGCGCTTTGTTCCTCCAGCCGTTTCTGCCGTGTTCCCCCATTCAAGTTAAGGACATTACCTTGGCTACTCTGCTGCACCCGTCACCAGCGGCACATCGACAAATGGTGGACTGGAGCGACATGGCCATATTATATATATACATATAATAATAAAAAATAAAAAAAACTTTCACACCCAGGATATATTTAGTCACAATCTAGTGAGGATACATAGTCGTAAAGATTTAAAATAGGGTTCCATATTTTATCAAATTTATTAGTTGAGCCCAGGAGGTAGTTGGAGGGGGGGTTGGACACTTGCAATGCAACAAAATGCACCGTCTAGCATTAAGAGATGCAAAAGAGACACACCAAAAATGGCGACTAGAGGGCATGGAGATGCGTGCAGAGCCTTAGACATGAAGAAGCCAGTTTTGGGCAGCTAATGAATATATGGGTGTGATCGGCAGGAGAAAACACTGAATTAGACTTGTCCATTAGGACACTGAACTCATTTTGGGTGGCCAAAAAACTCTTGACCTGTGCAGTACGTAGCTCTCACGGACACTCTGCATCTCTTCTGCCCTAATGCTCTTGTCAGTCAGGCTCCGGTCGCTGTCCTCGGTGCTGAACCTGTAAGCACCACTTCCGCCAAGGACGGTTTTCAAATGGCATTCCTCTCTGCAATAACTTCCATCTGTCTGTATCTTCTCTAAATGCAAATTTTCTCATATTTGTAGCTTCTGCAAGGACCTACATACCGGAAATCTGTCTGCCCACGACGTCTGAGGCCTTCGAACAGAGAGAAAGCTCCTCATCAGAGAAATTCCGAAAGGTCATCCCTCCACTCCTATAAATGTCCAAAATCTGTCTGATTTTCTCTCATCTCTCCCAATTCCCTAATCCCAAAACTTGCAGTAAGCTTTGGCCGAACCTGATGTGGTTTCTGTTTTGCTAGAAAAGAAGTCAATAATCAGCCCTTTCAATTCTCTTCCTTTTACTCCCTTCTGTGTTAATTCTCTTGGCATAGCTACTCGCAAATATTCTGGGAAAAAGCATTACATTTTTTACATGTCCTTGCCGCATTCTAACACGAAAGCGAGCGTCAACAAATGCATCCCATCAGAACCTTTCTCTCTCCACTACAATTGAGTCAGTAATGCCATTCAATTAAATAAGTTGGCAGGTCAAGGTGCTTGGCTCGCTAAGGCTGATATTACCGAACACGTTTAAAATCGCACCTTTTAAAAGGGAATCCCAGTTCTATTTTGCCACGTATCATTTTTTTCCCAAAGCTCTGTGATGGATCCTGTTGCTTGATGGATTCTGTATGCTTAAACAGACCTTCAGTGACGTAAGCGTTCCTCTTTCCAAAGAGACAACATTAGGCCCTTCGACCTCTCTGGAGTGTCTCTGCATTTCACTAGATTCAGTCAAAATGCAAGCTTCTTTATCTAACAAGAAACTTCTTAGAATCAGATCTTTAATGGAATTATTTATCTCTTCACGTTCCATCTCTAAACGTGACAGGTTCTCTTTTCTAGGCCACCTTAATTTCGTCCACAATCTCGTGCATTTGAAAGTCTCAACTTTATGCAAACTGGTCACAGAAACTAAATTTCATGCCAGATTTCCGATTCTCAGTTTTTTCTCCTCTCCATCTATTCGTCTGTTATTTGAAGGCTTAACAAAAGCTACACATAAAGTTCTGACTGATGCCTCACCATAACTATGCTTATATGCATATTTTATAAAATGCCTATATTAGTAAACTCCCTGCATCATGTTTTATTCTACTGATTATATTAACGTTCTCCTGGAAGTTGTTTTCAACAACTTTCTTCGAGATTCATGCATCCAGGGAATTCACTTGGCATCCCATAAATTTTACCCCACTCAGTGACTTAAGTTTTACAGTCTTACTGAAGCATTCTAAGACCGAATTCATTAGGCATAAATATCACAATATCTAGAATCACCAATAACTACAGCCCCTTTATTTCAAAGGTAAGTTTTCTCAAAGCATGTCCTTGCACCCCTAATCACCCTGCCCTATTCATACTCCCCAACGGTTCTTCCATATCAAGAGAATGGTTTATAACTCATCTAGCGGCCGTCCTTAAGGTCTTAGGGCTATCATCTCATCTTTACACTGGACATTTATTCAGAATCTGTGCTCCTACAGACGGCAGTCGAACACAGGGAGTCCAGTCCTCGTCAATCAAGCTCCTGGGCAAATGGTCTTCTTCAGCATACGAATCCTGTATAAGATGTGATGCTCAAACCGTCAGGAATGCTGCATCAAGCTTTCTCAAGTAATTTCAAAGGTAAATTCTTCATTTAAACTACTGGTGGTGATGTTTTTCATACGTTTCTAAAATTCAATCGCTTTAATTCCCAATTTTACCACACCAAAGCGGCCTAAGCAACCCTTCTAAATCCACAGGTACCTCAGTATAACGTGACTCTCTATACCAGGGGTATTCCATAAAAAATTCTAAGATATCCAGTTAGAAGAGAATCTCAGCAACCAAAGGTCCGCCACATCACAATGACTAACTTGCGTTATCATTCAGTGCTACAGCCTAGTAGTTGTATGAAAATATTTAAGTAGCCTAGTCAACAGATGACTGTCAAATAAATACATAAATAATGAGTACTCAATAATAAATAATAATTTAAATAAGAATTAAGGCTGCATTTAAAAACAAATTATAAATAAATAAAACACAACAGAGAACTTTTGAAAAATGTGCATCTCAAAGTAAAGTGCTTAATTTTAGAAAAATTAAATAAAAAGTATAGCTTGAGTTTCCCTTTGACTTTTTAGTTTACTCCGTTTCACATCTTAAGTTTAAACACGTTTTAAAATAAACAATATCAACACATTTTAACAATTGAACAGCTTTAACACCTCTTTCTCTTTGTTCCCTTTTATATCCCACTTTCTCTTGTTTAGTGTGAAAAGTGAGCCCAGCTTTTACATGATCCTTGTCACAAAATGTCAGATGCTTAAACCTTATGTCTAGAAAGGTGCTGGCATTGTGGCCCATTCCTCCATGTCAGTATCTCCTCTAGAGCAGTGATGTTTCGGGGGCTGTTCGCTGGGCAACATAGACTTTCAACTCCACAAATTTTCTATGGGGTTGAGGTCTGGAGACGGGCTAGGCCACTCCATGACCTTGAAATGCTTTTTACAGAGCCACTCCTTCGTTGCTCGGGCGGTGTGTTTGGGATCATTGTCATGCTGAAAGATCCAGCCACATTTCATCTTCAAGGCTCTCACTGATGGAAAGAGGTTTTGGCTTAAAATCTCACGATACATGGCCTCGTTCATTCTTCCCTCAACACGGATCAGTTTTCCTGTCCCCTTTGCAGAAAAACAGCCCCAGAGCATGATGTTTCCTCCCCATGCTTCACAGTAGGTATGGTGTTCTTGGCGTACTGGCTTAAGCAGGGGGACAGACCTGGCACTGCAGGATTAGAGTCCCCTCTCGGTGTAGTGTGTTACTGATGCAGGGGGACACGCCTGGCACTGCAGGATTAGAGTCCCTCTCGGTGTAGTGTGTTACTGATGCAGGGGGACACGCCTGAACTGCAGGATTAGAGTCCCTCTCGGTGTCAGTGTGTTACTGATGCAGGGGGACACGCCTGAACTGCAGGATTAGAGTCCCTCTCGGTGTAGTGTGTTACTGATGCAGGGGGACACATCTGGCACTGCAGGATTAGAGTCCCTCTCGGTGTAGTGTGTTACTGATGCAGGGGGACACATCTGGCACTGCAGGATTAGAGTCCCTCTCGGTGTAGTGTGTTACTGATGCAGGGGACACGCCTGGAACTGCAGGATTAGAGTCCCTCTCGGTGTAGTGTGTTACTGATGCAGGGGGACACATCTGGCACTGCAGGATTTGAGTCCCTCTCGGTGTAGTGTGTTACTGAAGCAGGGGGCGCCTGAACTGCAGGATTAGAGTCCCTCTCGGTGTAGTGTGTTACTGATGCAGGGGGACACGCCTGAACTGCAGGATTAGAGTCCCTCTCGGTGTAGTGTGTTACTGATGCAGGGGGACACATCTGGCACTGCAGGATTAGAGTCCCTCTCGGTGTAGTGTGTTACTGAAGCAGGGGGACACGCCTGAACTGCAGGATTAGAGTCCCTCTCGGTGTAGTGTGTTACTGAAGCAGGGGGACACGCCTGAACTGCAGGATTAGAGTCCCTCTCGGTGTAGTGTGTTACTGAAGCAGGGGGACACGCCTGACACTGCAGGATTAGAGTCCCTCTCGGTGTAGTGTGTTACTGAAGCAGGGGGACACGCCTGGCACTGCAGGATTAGAGTCCCTCTCGGTGTAGTGTGTTACTGAAGCAGGGGGACACGCCTGGCACTGCAGGATTAGAGTCCCTCTCGGTGTAGTGTGTTACTGAAGCAGGGGGACACGCCTGAACTGCAGGATTAGAGTCCCTCTCGGTGTAGTGTGTTACTGAAGCAGGGGGACACGCCTGAACTGCAGGATTAGAGTCCCTCTCGGTGTAGTGTGTTACTGAAGCAGGGGGACACGCCTGAACTGCAGGATTAGAGTCCCTCTCGGTGTAGTGTGTTACTGAAGCAGGGGGACACGCCTGAACTGCAGGATTAGAGTCCCTCTCGGTGTAGTGTGTTACTGAAGCAGGGGGACACGCCTGAACTGCAGGATTAGAGTCCCTCTCGGTGTAGTGTGTTACTGAAGCAGGGGGACACGCCTGAACTGCAGGATTAGAGTCCCTCTCGGTGTAGTGTGTTACTGAAGCAGGGGGACACGATCTGACACTGCAGGATTAGAGTCCCTCTCGGTGTAGTGTGTTACTGAAGCAGGGGGACACGCCTGGAACTGCAGGATTAGAGTCCCTCTCGGTGTAGTGTGTTACTGAAGCAGGGGACACGCCTGAACTGCAGGATTAGAGTCCCTCTCGGTGTAGTGTGTTACTGAAGCAGGGGGACACGCCTGGCACTGCAGGATTAGAGTCCCTCTCGGTGTAGTGTGTTACTGAAGCAGGGGGACACGCCTGAACTGCAGGATTAGAGTCCCTCTCGGTGTAGTGTGTTACTGAAGCAGGGGGACACGCCTGAACTGCAGGATTAGAGTCCCTCTCGGTGTAGTGTGTTACTGAAGCAGGGGGACACGCCTGAACTGCAGGATTAGAGTCCCTCTCGGTGTAGTGTGTTACTGAAGCAGGGGGACACGCCTGAACTGCAGGATTAGAGTCCCTCTCGGTGTAGTGTGTTACTGAAGCAGGGGGACACGCCTGGCACTGCAGGATTAGAGTCCCTCTCGGTGTAGTGTGTTACTGAAGCAGGGGGACACGCCTGGCACTGCAGGATTAGAGTCCCTCTCGGTGTAGTGTGTTACTGAAGCAGGGGGACACGCCTGGCACTGCAGGATTAGAGTCCCTCTCGGTGTAGTGTGTTACTGAAGCAGGGGGACACGCCTGAACTGCAGGATTAGAGTCCCTCTCGGTGTAGTGTGTTACTGAAGCAGGGGGACACGCCTGAACTGCAGGATTAGAGTCCCTCTCGGTGTAGTGTGTTACTGAAGCAGGGGGACACGCCTGAACTGCAGGATTAGAGTCCCTCTCGGTGTAGTGTGTTACTGAAGCAGGGGGACACGCCTGAACTGCAGGATTAGAGTCCCTCTCGGTGTAGTGTGTTACTGAAGCAGGGGGACACGCCTGAACTGCAGGATTAGAGTCCCTCTCGGCGTAGTGTGTTACTGATGGTAGCCTGTGTTACTTTGGTCCCAGCTCTCTGCAGGTCATTCATCAGGTCCCTCCGTGTAGTTCTGGGATTTTTGCTCACCGTTCTCATGATCATTTTGACCCCACGGGATGAGATCTTGCGTGGAGCCCCAGATCGAGGGAGATTATCAGTGGTCTTGTATGTCTTCCATTTTCTTACAATTGCTCCCACAGTTGATTTTTTCACACCAAGCTGCTTGCCTATTGTAGATTGACTCTTCCCAGCCTGGTGCAGGTCGACAACTTTCTTCCTGGTGTCCTTCGACAGCTCTTTGGTCTTGGCCATGGTTGAGTTTGGAGTGTAACTGTTTGAGGCTGTGGACAGGTGTCGGTAACACTTTATTTTACGGTGTCTGTGATACAGAGTAATTACTTAATTAATTACTTAGTAGTAAACATTGTAATAACATGTAACAAAATGTAATTAACATGTAACTAAGTTATGGAACAGCCTGTACTTACAGATTGTAATTACACACATGTAATAGGCAGCTACTGTTACACATGTGTAACAGGCCGAGTTGGTTACATACGTGTTACCGAACTTGGTACAATGTAATTATATAAAAAAGTATGTTGTACTACTCAATGTAACAACAAGTATTTAAATATGTTACTAAGGTGTGAAAAAAGCCTGCAGTTCCACATGATCATCTTGTACCTTCTAAAATAGTGTTAGTACTACTTAAAATAGTACTTAACCCCCTGGGGACCAAAAGCGCAGCCCACGCGTTTATGATCATTTTCACATAGCTGCACCATAGACTTAAAATACTCCATCATTAATGGTCATATAAATAAAATCAATACATGACTATTAACTATAGAGGGTCTTCTTTTTTTGTGTACACTCTTATTAATATCAAAACCTTGTGTTTTTGTAAAATAAATACATTTAAACAGGTGCGCTTTCAGCTCACTCTGTCTCACAAAAGTCTTTCTGAAACGCGTCCGAAAAAAAGCTGTAACTCATTAAATACTTGTCACAGAGACACGAAAGATCTCTATCTACGGTATACAGATCTAATGCCTTCTTCTTGTCTCGTGTTTGTGTTGTGGTATGAAAGCACGTGCGTTGTGGGCGTGAATGTTGTCATTCCTTGATCCGCTCCAGCTGATCATCATCAATCATCACCAGCTGCAGCTCATCCCCACACTGCTTAAATACTCACCTCACTCTCATTTCCTTGTCAGATCGTTGTTTGATGTTCGGGTGTTGGTCGTCGTGTCTGCGTTTCCTGGTTCCCTGTTCTCCGTTCCTGTGGATGTTCGTCGCGGTGCTGGATTGTTTCGTCTCGTCTTCACGCTTCACGTCACGAGGATTCACCGCACCTGCACGCCACGAGGATTCATCCCACCACACCCTGATCATCTCAGTCCCTGCGTTGCCTGTCCACACCCGTGTCATTATCCTGTGTTTGTCTCAATAAAGAGTGTTACTGCAATTGCTTCCTGGTCTCTTAAGTGATCATGACAGAACGATCTGACCCAGAAATGGAAGCAGCAGGAGAGACACCGTCTGCACTGGAGGATTTCGTCCAACACAGCATAAGGAGAATGGACTCTCACGAAAGAAACATCAGTGACACGGGTCGTGCGATTCAAGCTTTGGTAACGCAGGTGTCCGAGCTCACTCAGCAGATCCAACTCCTTCGTGCTCCCACTGCGCCGCCCACACCAGCCGTTCCCCCCACACCACCGGACTTCGGCCCGTCGGTTGAGCCACGCCTACCGGTTCCGGAGCCCTATGCGGGTGAGTCTGGATTCTGTAGAGCATTTTTGACAAGGTGTTCCATGCATTTTGCCCTGCAGCCCAGAACGTTCCAGAGTGAGCAATCGAGGGTGGCTTTCGTCATCACCCTTCTGACGGGGAGAGCGGCGCTATGGGGGACGGCGGTGTGGGAGAATCAAGATCCGTGCTGCGCCTCGTTCCAAGACCTCTCCGCAGAGATGAGACGCCGTGTTCGACAGAGCCGTTGCGGGGAGAGAGGCTGCCAGGGTGCTGGCCGACCTGCGCCAGGGGGAGAGGTCGGTCTCGGACTTCTCCATCGAGTTCCGAACCCTGGCGGCCGAATGTCATTGGAACGAGGAGGCGCAGTGGGACATGTTCCTGCATGGGTTGGCTGACCGCGTCCAACGTGAGATCTACGCCCTGGACCTACCCACGTCACTGAATGGACTGATTGAGTTGGCTTTCGAGTGGATGCGCGACTTTCTCGAGTCGGGGGCCGAGCGGCGTCTAATCGTTCCCCTGGAGGGTTTGAGAGGCAAGGGTCCAGCGGCAGAGAGCGTGGTCAGCCCCGTCTTCGATCACGAACCCATGCAGGTGGGTCGAGCTCGGCTTTCCCGGGAGGAGAGGGAGAGGCGGAGGTCCCAGGGCCTTTGCCTGTATTGTGGAGGTTCGGGACACTTGCTTACAACTGCCCGGTAAAAGGCCAAGCCCGATAGTAAATTTGAGGCTACTATCGAGGTGGGATCTCCGCGAGAAGACCTCATCCACATCTACACTCCTCCCGGTAAGACTGAGATGGTCTACTCACCAGCACAACTGCAATGCACTTCTGGACTCTGGGGCTGAAGGTAATTTCATGGACAGCACTTTTGCACACAGATTTCAGATTCCACTCAGACCCCTCACTCAGAACATTGCGGTACATGCACTTAACGGTCAAGAACTCCCCACCATCTCATTCACCACCGAAGATATCACCCTCATCACTTCCGGCAATCACACTGAGACTATTTCTTTTTACATCCTGGATTCACCGTTGGCACCTGTCGTTCTTGGTCACCCCTGGCTCCTTCATCACAACCCCCGAGTGGACTGGCAGCACAAGGCTATTCTGGAGTGGAGCAAGGAATGTCATAAGTCCTGTCTTTTGTCTGCATGTCCGTCTGTGCCTGTTCTTGTGTTTCAGGAGGAGGCGGGGGATCTGTCTAACGTGCCCGAGGAGTACCACGACCTGAAGGAAGTGTTCAGTAAGTCTAGGGCTGCTTCTCTCCCTCCTCATCGTCCCTATGACTGTGCTATAGACTTAATGCCAGGTAAGTCTCCGCCTAAAGGCAAGTTATATTCACTTTCAGTTCCAGAAAGGGAGGTCATGGAGAAATATATTTCTGATTCTCTAGCAGCCAAATTCATCCGTCCTTCCTCTTCTCCTGCGGGGGCGGGGTTCTTTTCGTGGGGAAGAAGGACGGTTCTTTGCGACCTTGTATTGATTACCGAGGGTTGAACAACATCACGGTAAAGAATACTTATCCTTTGCCGTTGATGTCTTCAGCCTTCGAGAGGTTGCAGGGAGCCTCCATCTTCACGAAGTTGGACTTACGTAATGCATATCATTTGGTCCGCATCAGGGAGGGGGATGAATGGAAGACTGCATTTAATACCCCCAGGGGACATTTTGAATATTTGGTCATGCCTTCGGGCTGTCCAACTCCCAGCAGTCTTCCAGGCACTTGTCAATGATGTGTTGCGAGACATGATCGATCAATTCATATATGTTTACCTGGATGACATATTGATATTTTCCTCGTCTCTCCAGGAGCATGTGCAACACGTACGGCAAGTGCTTCAGAGGTTGCTGAGAATGGGCTTTTTGTCAAGGCGGAGAAATGCGATTTTCATGCACAGTCTGTTCCTTTTCTAGGACACATCGTGTCGTCTGAGGGAATGCGGGTGGACCCTGACAAGGTTAAGGCTGTGGTAGAATGGCCTAGCCCAGATTCCCGTAAGGCCCTACAGAGGTTTCTGGGTTTTGCCAATTTCTATCGGCGGTTCATTCGCAACTACAGCCAACTAGCCTCGCCTCTGACTGCCTTGACCTCCCCCAGAACGCCGTTCAGGTGGTCAGATACAGCCGAGGCTGTGTTTGCCAACCTCAAGAGCCGCTTCGTTTCAGCTCCCATCCTCGTTGCCCCTGATTATTCACGGCAGTTCGTGGTGGAGGTCGACGCGTCAGGAGGTGGGGGTAGGTGCAGTTCTGTCCCAGCGATCTCCCACAGACGACAAGATGCATCCTTGCGCGTTTTTTTCTCATCGTTTATCCCCAGCCGAACGCAATTACGACATTGGTAACAGAGAGTTGTTGGCAGTCAAGTTAGCGTTGGAAGAATGGCGACATTGGTTAGAGGGTTCGAGGGTACCCTTTATAGTCTGGACCGATCACAAGAATTTGGAGTACATCAAAACAGCTAAAAGACTCAACTCTAGGCAGGCTCGGTGGGCACTTTTTTCGGTCGTTTTGATTTTTCTCTCTCGTACCGCCCGGGTTCCAAAAACATCAAACCCGACTCATTATCTCGCATTTTTGATTTTTCCGAACGCCCGTCTACTCCCGAGTGCATTTTACCGGAGAGTCTATTTGTCTCCACACTCGTATGGGAGATCGAATGGAAAGTCAAGAAGGCTTTAGAAGGGGTAACGCCTCCGCCCCCATGCCCACCGAATCATTTATTTGTGCCAGAGCGGTTAAGATCAGACGTCATCCGGTGGGGTCATTGTTCCAACATAGCTTGTCATCCAGGAGTTAACCGTACTAACTTTTTAGTCAAGCAACGATTCTGGTGGCCACGTATGGCTCGTGACATTCACAGTTTTGTTTTGGCTTGCTCGGTCTGTGCCACTGGTAAGACTTCCAATCGACCCCCAGATGGGCTCCTCCAACCGCTGCCAGTCCCTTCGAGACCCTGGTCCCATATCGCTCTAGATTTTATCACCGCCCTCCCACCCTCTCAGGGTAACACTGTAGTTTTGACAGTGGTGGACCGGTTCTCGAAGGCGGCTCACTTTATCCCCTTACCCAAATTACCTTCAGCTAAGGAGACAGCGTTGACAGTCGTAGACCACGTCTTTCGGTTACATGGCCTCCCGACGGACGTGGTCTCTGACAGAGGACCCCAGTTTGTGTCCAAATTTTGGAGAGAATTTTGTAAATTACTGGGGGCGACGGTTAGTCTGTCTTCAGGGTTTCACCCTCAGAGCAATGGCCAGACAGAGAGAGCCAACCAAGATCTGGAAAGAGTGTTACGATGTTTGGTATCCAAGAATCCTTCCTCGTGGAGCCAACATCTCTCAATGGTGGAGTACGCCCACAATACCTTACCAGTGTCGGCCACGGGCCTATCTCCGTTTGAGTGTAGTGTCAGGGTACCAGCCACCTATTTTCCCAGTCTGGAATCCGAAGTCGCGGTCCCCTCTGCTCACGCCTTTATCCAGAGGTGTCACCGCACTTGGACTAGAGCCCGTGAGACTTTACTCCAAGTGGGGGCGCGCACCAAGGCTAAGGCCGATCGCCACCGGTCGAAGCCTCCCGTATACGTCGTCGGTCAAAAAGTGTGGCTTTCTACCAGGAACATTCCTCTCCGCTCCGTCTCGAATAAGCTCGCTCCTAAATTCATTGGCCCGTTCACTGTCACCAAATCCATTAGTCCGGTGGCAGTCCGCCTTAATCTACCTCCTGCGTACAGGAGAATTCACCCCGTATTCCATGTTTCCAAAATCAAGCCCGTGTTTCGTTCTCGCCTTAATCCGCCAGTCCCGGTTCCCCCCCGCCGCGTCTCGTAGATGGGGATACCACCTATTCGGTAAATCGGATTCTGGATTCTAGGCGGAGGGGCGTGGATTCCAGTACTTGGTGGACTGGGAAGGTTACGGTCCGGAGGAGAGAAGTTGGGTACCTGCCAGAGACATTCTGGATCACTCCTTGATCGATGATTACAATCGACAGGAGCTCTGACAGGAGCTCTGAGAACGCCAGGAGGCGTTCTTAGGAGAGGGGTACTGTCACGGTATACAGATCTAATGCCTTCTTCTTGTCTCGTGTTTGTGTTGTGGTATGAAAGCACGTGCGTTGTGGGCGTGAATGTTGTCATTCCTTGATCCGCTCCAGCTGATCATCATCAATCATCACCAGCTGCAGCTCATCCCCACACTGCTTAAATACTCACCTCACTCTCATTTCCTTGTCAGATCGTTGTTTGATGTTCGGGTGTTGGTCGTCGTGTCTGCGTTTCCTGGTTCCCTGTTCTCCGTTCCTGTGGATGTTCGTCGCGGTGCTGGATTGTTTCGTCTCGTCTTCACGCTTCACGTCACGAGGATTCACCGCACCTGCACGCCACGAGGATTCATCCCACCACACCCTGATCATCTCAGTCCCTGCGTTGCCTGTCCACACCCGTGTCATTATCCTGTGTTTGTCTCAATAAAGAGTGTTACTGCAATTGCTTCCTGGTCTCTTAAGTGGTCAGTGACACTCTCTTTATGAAGCTGAGATTCTCTTCTTTTAAATGAAGTCATTTATATAAAAAGCAACTATTCTCAGTTGATGTAATCTGTATGAAAAGAGAGAGATGTCAGTATTTTCCCTTTCACCTCATTACAGCGAATGAGGTGCTAATGTGACCCCGCCCACTGAGAGCGCGTGCTATTCAAACACTAATGTTGAGACAAGCCATGAAAACGCCCACATCGATAAAAAACATACAGTTTATTACGATCTTAACCTCGTCCTAACCTTTTTCAAAACCGTCTTGCTGTGCAGTGAGGAGATCCTGAGGAAAAACTTACCTCAGATACAGTTTCATTTTGAGAACCACGGATTCAGCTGATGCAGTAAGTCATTTATTATAAGTGATTTGTTCTAATCGCGTTAGTGTCTGTATCTGTAAACTGCACAAAGACCGAAAAATCAAATGCGTGTCTGATAGGAAGGAATAGACGAATTCACAGACGCGCGCGCTGTGCGTTAATTCACTTTCGCTTTCATTGGAACAAGAATCTCATGTGACATCCACATCCTTACATTAGTAGGATAACATTAGTTATCTGTATAACCAAAAAGAGTGTTTAAATATGATTCGGGTGTGTGAACGGACGTACGAACGAACGTTCATTTAGTTAGACTGTTTAGAGTGTATGAAGAGTTCAGATGAGATATGAAGAGTTCAGATGCAAAATCCTCTAAGTGCCATTTGAAATTTTCTTCTAGAATGATCATTTTTATCAAGCTTGTATATATAAGTTCAGTAATTTCACTTAAATTGCAATGAAGACTACCTATTAATTGTCATTTAAGTGAAATATAAATATATACACATCCACACACACACATATATTGTGTGTGTGTGTTGTCCTTTCAATTTTTTCTTGTCTGACTCACCTGAATGAAAGGCTCATTATTATGCATGTCTTTGTCTCTCAGGTGAGAATCACCTAATTATTCATGATGGGGCTGGCCTGTTCACGCCCATTCGCATATTGCCTTGGCAAACAAAAAAATGTTTTTCACAATATAACCCAATTCACAGTTTTATGTGAACGATTAGGAGGATGATTTTCAGATCATTGTGAAGAAAAAACCCTAGGCAACAACATCAATTAGTCAAAAGTCTTGTGGACGCATATTTAGTATGTGTTTTGTGGCCTTATTTCAGAAACTTTCATTTTTAGTTTTTACAATAACCACGCATAAACAATATTCTCTCAAAATACAAACATGTACAAACATGTTGCCCATACATCATGGTAGCCCTGTTTCTGCTAAATATAGTGTAATTTCACCTGTGCCATTAATATGTTTATAAGCAGCTGAAAAAAACACAGATGTCAGGGCATGTCAGAACCTCTCAAGGACCCCAAATACACCTTGGTCCCTGCAGGGGGTTAAGTGTACTTCAAGGTATGTAGATACACATGAAGTACACTTAAGTACAATCTTGATACACTTTATTTTACGTAGCTTATCCCTGTGTAATATTATGTAATTGCAATGTAATTAGGAAGCTACAGTATGCATTTATGCTGTGAATGAGGGAGTTAGGCCTTAATTCAAACTAAAGTACATAGGGATAAGGTTTGTAGATACACATGAAGTATACTTAAATACAATCTTGATACACTTTATTTTACGTAGCTTGTCCCTGTGTAATATTATGTAATTGCAATGTAATTAGGAAGCTACAGTATGCATTTATGCTGTGAATGAGGGAGTTAGGCCTAATTCAAACTAAAGTACATAGGGATAAGGTTTGTAGATACACATGAAGTATACTTAAATACAATCTTGATACACTTTATTTTACGTAGCTTGTCCCTGTGTAATATTATGTAATTGCAATGTAATTAGGAAGCTACGGCATGCATTTATGCTATGAACAAGGTACCTGTAGTTAGGCCTAATTCAAACTAAAGTACATATGGATAAGGTTTGTAGATACACATGAAGTACACTTAAGTAAAATCTTGATACACTTTGTTTTACGTAGCTTATCCCTGTGTATCCCCGTGGTTGGTTCCGTTAGTTCTATAGGGTCCATCGGTTTGTTTTTCTTTAGTTTAATAAAGTCTTATATCTGCACACAGATCATCCACTTGCCTTCATAGGAACCAACCCGTGAACATCTCAGAACTCCAGCTAACAGGGAACGTTCTGTCAAGGTTCTCTAAAAGCTGCAAACAAACTGTTACTTACGTAACTTTAAAATAACGTTTGTTCAAAGTTACCTGTCTTTAATAATGCTCTCAAAATGTTAGCAAAAGAACATGATATGTCATTCATGGAATGTTTTTGTCTGATTTATTTGAAATATTATTACTTGTTTCAGAACACTCAAAAGTAACATTCAAATATGGTTTGAAGAATGACCAAATTAAATGTTCCCTTAACGTTCATGTACCAAAAAAAAAAAAAAAAAAAAAAAGTATGTTTGCTTTTATAAGTTTTATAACCCTCACTGTCACTCTTGGTCTATCAGAGGTTGTGTTTTGTTTTCCTGCCAGTTTGGAATATTAAAGCTCTTATCTTCATTGTGTTTCCTGAAAACTTGTGTGACATAACCTTTAACAAGTCTTTATAAATGCTGTAAAAATATACTGCCCACTGTTAGTTAGCTGTGTTACATGTAGGAGACATTTTAACAAATGAGATAGTGTTCAAATAAATGTATAACCCTAGATAAAATAAATGTAAGTAGAATTATCTACTGAATCTGATTTTGTATAAAATTTTGAATATACGTTTGTTTTTGTGTTTATAGCTCTCGTCACCATAGCAACGGTAGTGCTCACAACAGCATTACCACCAGCAACAGGAAGTGAGAGGAGTGAAGATGCAGGAGGTTATGATGATGAGTGTCATAACAACAACACCGACAACACAACAATACTGATGTCAATGAAGCACTCCAAACTCTACATACTGAGCAGTTTCTGTTTTTCATGAGATTGTGAGAAGCCTGTATCAGTTGTATCTGATAATTATTTCATGTTATTGACATGGTTAGGATTTGATGGGCTGCTAAAAGATAATTCACTGTAATACAGTGAGGAGTTAATGTATTACTGCAATGAGAATTTCAGGGCAATGCATTGGATGAAAATGATGCAGCAAATCGTAATCATCACTACACAGGCGTAATAAAAAAAGTGACCTGGAAATGTTCTTTTTGTGAGATTAATGGCATCATTTAGTAAGCGGATGACACATGTAGTTCTCTGAAACTTTGACATTCAACTTTCCAAAATTAGTTTTTCCACCTCCAGTCTGACTGTTGTTCTCCAGAGTTTGATGTTGGTGCACTGCTTATCTCTCGTCAGGCTCCATGTGATCTGTGAAAGCCGTAGCGTATAGTGGATAAAGGGGATTTAGAGGTGAAGGATGCATCAGGAACCATGACAGTTATGTACAGATAAACAGGTTCCCTTTTCTAAACACACTGAAAGAGAGAGAGAGAGAGAGAGAGAGAGAGCAGAGAGACAGAGTTGAGGGAGTGTTCAAACGTGTCCCACCCTTTTCTCTCTCTAATAGTTCTGCACACTGAAATCTCACCTCAAACGCCCCAGCTCTATTACAGCAATCACCCTTCTGGACTGAAGAACAGCCCTGACTCTCGCAGATTCCCTCACCGGCCGTCAGGATGTGGATGCTGCTGCTTCGGACTCTGCTTAGGATCACTGGCCTCATCCAGATCACAGTCTACCACAGGTGAGAAACTCGTCTGAGGGGTCATGTCTCTGTATACTGACTGTGATAGAGCAGCGCTGTCTGAATACAGATCAACGGCTGCCGAAGAGAACAGAACCTCAGAGCCAGAAGAGTTTAGGCTGTTTAATAGAAAGATAAACGAGAGTGAAATAAAGACTGTGTAATGTTGTTTCCAGATTATTCCTCACATGAGCCCTTTGAGCATCACTTTTTGTGTTGTACCGCATATGCAGGAAACGAAACCTCACACCACCTAAAAAAACAGAAAGACTGTTTTCGAAACACTCGGTGGTTACTGTGGTAACAATTTGTTCTAAAGTATGTCACAACTTTTAGTCAACTGTTAAGTTGGATTGATGAATCCGTGCTTTGCTGCTGCGCTGTATTGTTTTCTATCATTCATGTCTTTTTCACATCTTAAAGCACCTCTTTTTTTGTGACTGAACTGTTGAAATGCCAATAAATACCTAAATGGAGAAGCAAATAAAGCTAGCCAATCCCACAGTCACAGCATTTCACTTTGATCTCTCTCACTTTGTGTGGGGTTGTTGAGGTGTTTTGTGTAAAAACTCAGCATGATAGATGTCAAATTTAGACGTGTGTGTTTGTGTTGTGGGAATGATGGGAAACTCTTTGTTGGTTGGAGAGACATGCTACTGGGCAGCTGTAAATTTCAGCATTTCAAAAGAAAACCAGCGAGAGTCAGACGAGTTTCAACAGAATCAAAAGTAAGTGAAAACGACTGTCCAGATTTTTCTGATGTAAATATCCTCCTGTGAGCATTGATCTCAGCCCATCAAATTATCCATCTCCCTAGATACGAGTCTTCCTACATCCACACGCTAACTTCATCATCAAGAGAAGAAAACAGGAAAATTACCATTAGTCTTAGGCCATCGCCAACAAAATTGTAAGTGGTGGCTGTGGCTTTAAACTCTTGAACACAATGTAGGTCACAATGTGGAAATCCTGTTGTAGACCTTACGTCACCGTCGCCTCACGTCACTTACTTGCTTTAGAGTGACTCTTATACTTTTAGATCTAGAAAAAGAACCTATTGCTACAAGAGTCTTACTTTTCACTGAGAATTTTTGACACTCAAATTAAACTTAAAGACTATTCATAATAGCATTTCTGAGAAGTTTAATACAAATGGCCCATTTTTTGTGTGTGTCATGGAAACCTACGTATATTTTTGCAATATAATCGCTGTTTTTTTTTTTTTTTTTTTGTCAAATCAACAAAAGTTATGCAGGAAGATTGTTTGGAGTTCATGGGTTAATCAAAATATTTAAAAAGCCCAGCAGCTGATTATAACTCTGAAAATAATTCTGAATGACAGACCCTTATACAATTTTGTAAATTAATTTAGGGTGTTGACCAATTTCTGTGAGAATCGGCCATCGAGGTGAAGACTTCCGGCCCCCCACCGGAAGTCCCAATAGAATGGGAACCACAAGTTTAACATGGCTATAGAAATTCACAACTAGTTTTGAACAAATAGAAACTAATTGTTCATCTGAAAAATGAAGTAATGTGATCACAAATGTAATTATATTATTAAAAAAGTAACTTTAATGTAATGAAATACATCTCAAAATATGTAGTCCATTTACTAGGTTTACAACCCAAAACTGTGTAGAGTACAATGTACTGTGTAATGAATTGTTTAATATACTGTTGCTTTGCACTACTTTTCCCCACAAATGTTCCCAAACAAAAAATCATCTGCCACTTCACCACCATCTGAACTGCTGTCCCAGAAAAGTTCAGCGGGCGAGATCAAGCCACCACGGAGGAAGTTCTTACCACTCTCCAGCAGTGATTCTCAACCCCACAGTACACAGTAGTACCGCGCCTTGAAATATTCCCAGATTTTTTTTATTTATTTATTTTTCATAATAATAATTGTCTTTTAAAATGCTTTTTAACGTGTCATGTTATTTAATCCAAAACACACACACAAAAAATATAAATAAATAAAAATATTAAAACGTGTTTCTTTGAGCGCCTTCCGATTGCTTAGCAACGCGTCATATCTAACCGGAGTACGGACTGCGAAAAAGCGCGGTGCGTCGTGCGTGCAGCTGAAGTGACAGAAGTATGTGGAGAGATGAGCGGGCTCAGTAAACTTCAATGGCTCTTTCATTGCAGACAGTTCCGATAAAAGGAAATGCGATGACTAACTTGAAATATAGCTAGAGAAAGAAAAAGTAAAAGTCAAGCTTCAATCGTACATACAATACCTCATACATCAGGTATGGATTCACAACAACTGCCGATTCCGTGGCTTCAAATCCGTTGTGTATAATTTGTGATGAAAAACTCTGCAATGAAGGCGTCAAAACTGCAGCGGCACTTAACCACCAAACATCCGACTCTCAAAGATAAAACGGACCTAGAAAGAAACGTGAGTTGGACATTGAGCGGCAAGTTTTGAAATCACTGTGTGTTTGCTATTGTATTCTGAAACTGTTAGCCTACTATATAGGCCTGTAGTAGGCTGTGTTATGCATCCTGGTTGACTTTATGATTAGTTAAATCTGTTTTGCACATGCGTCGCCACGGAGTTAACCATTTCTGACAGTACCGAGCGGACAGCCTCTGTCTCGTTCACTTCACGTCTGTGGGCGTCAGTGTAGCCGCTTCAATTTAGCTTCAATGAAATCTAACATTTGTGTAATTGATAGAATTACTAAAATATATTTAGCTACCTTAAAGTTAAAGATTTTTAATAAAACTCAAGAGATTTCAAGATTTATGAGTGATGTTAGTCTAATTAGTCTAAATTTTCTAAAAAATAATTTGCTACCTAAAAGTTAAAGTTTTTTTTTCTCACGCATGCATATCTATTTCCCTCACATTAAATATAAAAACGCATGTCGACTGCTATGTTTCCTTTGTCTGAACTCCTTTGTTAATGGAGTATATAAACAGCCTTTCAATAGCCTATATTAGTATTAAATGCATTTTTTGAGAACTTATATTTCAAGTTTTTACTGCACATGTTGAAATGTGCGCTCATTGGTCCATCAGTCAGGAAAACATTTGGAATGGGTCATAATTCTGACCAATTATTAAGTTTTCTTAGTATCACTAATTTTTGCATATAAATTGCATGATAGTACACAATGCATGCAAATGCATAGTCCCTATTGAATCCTTATGTGAATTTAGGGCTGTAGGGGTAAAATCTTTGCGTGGCAGGGGGTGGGGGTTCCAACGTCTATGCACCTGCTAGTGAGTGAGTGCTATGTGAGTTGCTTTTGAAATAGACCTAATTGAATGGGAGAAAATACACTTTTTTGTGAACCGTTCTGAAAGTTTAAAAAGATTGGTATTCAAGTAGCCTTTGTTGCCACCTAGTTCATTATATGAAAATAAATGATAGGCTGTTACTGTTTTACACAGTGATATGTTCCGAATCCAAATGATGCATCTTAAAATTGAGGCATTTAAATTGACAACTGGTCCCTGGAATTTTTTTTATGAATATGCTGGTCCCTGGCACAAAAAAGGTTGGGAACCCCTGCTCTACGGGTTCAACACAAATTCCTTTCCATCTCCTGGGGTGAGATAGCCCACGAGGTTCTCTTCTACCCGGGTTATCCTCACATATGCCTGAATATTTCGAATGTGCTGAGGTAACTACACTAGCAGAATAAGGACTCCTCCACGAGCCTGACACCTCAGTGTGCAGGTCCAGGAGAAATGTGAGGCTCACTGACCAGTAACAAATCTTCATATCATGGAGAAGGGGGACTAGGTCATGGTGGAGAGGGGGACTAGCTTGTAATATCCATCTCAACTGCCTTTCTAGTTCCTCAGAACAGAAGTAGATGCCAATAACATGCAGAGCAGACTTCCAGATCTGGCAGCAGAGCCTCAGGGATAGCAGTCCACGAAAGAGAAACCCCGTTGAGCTCTACTGCATTCTCTACGATCATAGCCGTCACGGCGCCCAAGCAGACGCGGGGCCAGAACCATGAGCCGCGGACACTTGGCTCCCATCTCGCGCGGAGAAAGCCAATTGGAAGCAGCAATTTCCTCACTGTGAACATGCCACAACAACACAGATTATGAATTCATTACTAAGGGTGAACACGGCAGTGAACACGGCAATGCACACGGTCTTAATTGCTACTTTGTGCTTTTCTTTACTCTTTTTGTTTTGGTGAGAAACACACACTTCACAGACAGCACACAGACAAAGCTTCTTCTAGAAGACAACAAAACTGATGATGTGTACTGCAATCGCTCTTATATACGTATGGGTGCCCCATGTGACGTCATAGCACTACCATGAGCCAGTGGGACTGGTGTAATATCACGTGTGCTTCAGACACCAGGTTCCCCACAGCGTCAACATCTGACGGCGGAGCCCGAGCCAGTTTTCTCAACAAGAAAGCCGTCCCGCTAAGATACACCTGTGCATTTTTGCTCAGCTTCCTCAGCTCATCGTTCCTCGCCTCCTCAAGGTGCCATTAACAAATTGAGATGTGCTTCAAGATGACTTTGTTTGATTGGTTTTCCAGGTCATCGCGAGGAAACGAGGAAGCCTCATTTTGAGTATTGAAAAGTGTTGATCTACTTAACATTTCATTGTTTATTTCCTGGTTTGTTCCCATGGTTATACACTATGGTCAACTCTGTGTCTTTAGTTCCTCATTATTCTGTGCAATTATCACCCTGTGTTGTGTGTCACCCCACCATGTGTGTCGAGTGTTGGTTTTTGTTTTACTCTTTAAACTGTTATGCTTCTCTTCTTCTGGAATGTCTTCATCTTGTGTTGTTTGAATAAATCAGGCTGTGATTAGATCCATGACTCGATTACTCCATCCACCCAGCACCGGGACATCTACACTTGAACAGATAAATGTGAAGGGTTATTAATTGGTCCCAAAGCTTGTGACCTTTCTGTTGGTCTCGATGTTGTCAGCTCTATTCCCTCTTTAGATTCATGCTCAAATCAGCTTTAAACCTCTGGCCTCTCTTAGTGTTCTCTTTCTCTCACTTTCTCTGTTATGCTTCTCAGAAATGCTTGTGTTCTGGAATGGCACTATGTAAGTATAATTCATTTATTTCTATCGTTTCTGTTTGTTTTTCAGTGGTGCGTGCGCGGAGACTGCAGTTATGTTGGAGTGTGTTCATGTCGAGAGGGAAAGAACGCGTATAGTCTGACGTTTGAGATGGCCAAGAGGCTTGTGCGAGGAGTTATCGTCGACATTAGCCAATATGATGCAGGTGACGGAAGCCTATAAAGCAGGACTACAGACATGCAGGTCGAACATCACTTCAGTTCTTCCATTCAACTGAACATCACCTCATGACTTTCATCAAACAAAATACAGATATGCATTTCTCTGCAGGTATGGCTGGGTGAACGGCACAGAGCTGGTGATCCTGCGTCACAGGTCAAATAATCTCTGCGCCGCCGGCCAAACTGGCATCATCACGAAGGTTCAAGACAAGAAGAAATATCGACGCCTTATGTTATGATGCTACAGGTTTGATTTGTGCAACATGGGGTATGTTTTGGTAAATGCGTGATCAACTATATTTTTAACAAGACATTATTTTTTAACAGATTTGTCAGTAAAGAACTGTACAGCTGAGATTAACCCTGAAAGTTCAAAAAAAGCAGATGCCAACCCTATCACAGCATCTACAGGTATGAACGCCTTTCAAATTCATACATTTAGAAGGAAGACACTTTTATCTGGAAGACTTTCATCTGATTTTATTACTTTTATTCTTATCACATGTTTTGTAAATCATCATCAGTCACAACACACCAACACAATGCTGGAGAGGAAGAGAATGAAACCTTGGGAGATATATCAGTGTCTACTCCAGATCACTGGACCAGTGGCGAACTGAGCCCAGCGGACCACAATGAGACCGACCAGGACGTATGATTCAGACTATACAGAGAATACAGAGGGGTCCACAACCTTACTACCTAATGCAGACACCACAGGGATGGCAGTGGCGAGAGAACGTCCAGGCATGAAACAACAACAGCTTATAAAACAGGTGAAATTTTATGATTGAAATGGTTCATCTGTTGCAACCTCTCATTTTGAACCTTTTTATAAGAACTGTTTCCAGTATATGATTTCTGACGTGCTGTAATGTGTCCAGGACATGTCAGCCCAAATGACCGCTCTTCAGGATCAGAAATGACCAGTTCATCAGGTTAGAAAGCTCTTTATAATATAAATCATGCCCAAATCATTTGTATTTCTTTTTAAGACTACTATTTCGATTATCACTGTCCTGCAGAATTTAGTTCCAATCCCAGTTTGCAAGCAGTCCTGAGCACTCGATCAGCTTGTTTCAGTGTTCAGCCGCAACTGAAGAAAACACCTGCAAATTAAGAAAACATCTTTATGAGTTTTACAGTGGACCATCAGCCCGTTTCTGTATTTGGTTGTATTGTATTTTGGAGCACACGTGTTGTAAAACTGATAAAGATGAGTGTGTTGAGCTCTCTGGGCCACCGTAGATCTCCATCCCTAAAGACTACGTTCACACTGCAGGCTGAAACGACCTAATTCCGATTTTTTTGCCCATATGCGACCTGTATCTGATTTTTTCATGACAGTCTGAACGACACAGATCCGATCTTTTCAAATGCGACCCAGGCCACTTGGGTATGTGGTCCAAATCCGATATGTATCCGATCTTTTGAAATGCGACTGCAATCTGAACGGCCAGGTCACATATATCCGACACGCACGTCATTGCACGCACCTGTAGCTCGTCGATACACTCCAGCTCCAACGCGTTTCTGCACTGTTATGGGCCGCCGCAGACGTGTCTTTCCGTACGAGTTGATCGGAGGCGCTCACAAACATAATCGAAGGTGGATCTGGTCATTTGGAAGTTACTGGATGAATTCTGTATCAGTGAAGCCACTCACATCAGTATCCCACCACTCCTAGCTGCGACTCCGCACCCACACGCTTCTCTGTTTAATTTTCTTCTTAAAACGAGAAGATTGTGAGTGTGCTGGCTCTGTTGTGAAAATAACTTTAACACCGTGTCCTAACTACACGCGACGCCGCACGACACGCGATAAAAGGTATCTTTTCCTTGTTAATCAAGAGTTTTTGTCCTAACCAGACGCGACGGCGACACGCGAAGTTTCTAATTTAGAAACGGTTCCTATTTCTGCGACGTCGCGGCTGACAGAATGAAGAAATTATACTGGTTATGAGTACACATTATTTATTTTTAGTTAAAAATAGGTCACTGTGCCACAAGATAACGGATAATTTACCTCAGATTTTGAAATCATATAGCGTTCAAAATGAATTCTATGCAAACATACAACTGTACTTCGTAACAAAATTAGTCAGTGAGTATATTTTGTTAATGTTTGGATTTTTAATAATGTTATTTCTTGATTTGATTATGTCCATATCCATTTCCAATACGAGTGCGGGCCAGCAGTGCGCTTTCACGCTGTTCTGAATGGTTGTGATTTTTGATCACAACGTGTGGCGTCTCACAGTCGCGTCGCGTCTACTGTGGACAGACACACTTACAGTCGCTGGAATTTTATCGCGTTGCGTGTAGTTAGGACACGGTGTAATATTGCTAAACGAGCTCCACTGTAAGACATCCATTTAGCTACTTCCGCAAACAACAAGTGACGTCGTTGACAGTTGAGTACTCTTCTGCGCATGCGGGTCACTTCTGGGTCATTTCACGTTCACACAGGAGATCACAAAAGGTCGCATTTAATTGGAAATGTGAACGGCCTTGCAAAAAAATCGAATTTTTTCAAAAAATCGGAATTGAGCATTAAGCCCTGCAGTGTGAACTTAGCCTATAAGATGGGGAGAATGAATGGTGTTATTTTCAAAGTACGTGTACATTTTTAACACTTTTTTTTTCTGAATTAACATATAATATAATATCAACCACCACTGAAACATTCTATATTATTGGCATGAGCTGGTTTAGTAATGCATGTAGAACCAAAGGCTTTGACAGAAATCAGAACACATTAGTCAAGAAGAGTCTCATGATTGTGGAAGAGGGATTTTATCCCTATGAATACATTTGCAATACAGTGCCTTGGATTTTCCCCCATAATGTTTTATGACTGAAACCAACCAAAGAGCACCAAATAAGTTATTTCCAAGTTATTTTCCTCACATATTTGAGACGCCTCAAAAGGGAAAAGCATATATATATATATATATATATATATATATAGTCATGTGAGATCTCATTGCTCAAAGCTCCTGCCAAAGTCATTATGTCATGACCGAACTTATTTTTAAGTTTGTTTGAAATAACATGTATTTTGTTATCATCCTTTTACAGACTGGCTGATCATTTTACTTACGATCTCTGGCAGTTCTCCTCATTCTGCTTATCTGTATCACTGTAGCAACCAGAAAAAGGTACATCTTTTTAAACGAAATATTACAAATAAATATATATATTAAAATACAATAGAAACATATCTGTCACAAGACCCACACCTGTGGTTTTTGTACTATCTGTGTTACGTGTTCTGGGAGTTTGGCCACTGTGTGCAAATGCGTACTTTGAGTGTTTGTAGAACATTAACCTTCATAAAACCATAAGAGCAACTGATTTGGCAACTTTGTCTTTAAGTCATACCAACTGGTTAAGGAACCATACGTCATGAACTGTGGTCTGCACTAAACTATGGAAGCTTGTTTCCACCAACGAATACAAATTTTTTTGTTAAAAATTGCAACTTTTCATCTCACAATTGCGAGATATGAAGTCAGAATTGTAAAGATAAAGTCAGAATTGCGAGAATATAAAGTCAGAATTGCGAGATATGAAGTCAGAATTGCGAGATATAAAGTCAGAATTGTGAGATATTAAGTCAGAAATTGTGAGATATAAAGTCAGAATTGTGAGATATAAAGTCAGAATTGTAAGATATAAAGTCAGAATTGCGAGATATAAAGTCAGAATTGTGAGATATGAAGTCAGAATTGTAAGATATAAAGTCAGAATTGCGAGATATAAAGTCAGAATTGCGAAGATATAAAGTCAGAATTGTAAGATATAAAGTCAGAATTGTGAGATATAAAGTTCAAATTACGAGATATAAAGTTCAGAATTGCGAGATATAAAGTCAGAATTGCGAAGATATAAAGTCAGAATTGCGAGATATAAAATCAGAATTGTGAGATATAAAGTCAGAATTGCGAGATATAAAGTCAGAATTGCGAGATATAAAGTCAGAATTGTAAAGATATAAAGTCAAAATTGCGAGATATAAGAGTCAGAATTGTGAATATAAAGTCAGAATTGTAAGATATAAAGTCAAAATTGTGAGATATAAAGTCAGAATTGTGAGTTATAAAGTCAGAATTGTGAGATATAAAGTCAGAATTGCGAGATATAAAGTCAGAATTGTGAGATATAAAGTCAGAATTGTGAATATAAAGTCAGAATTGTGAGATATAAAGTCAGAATTGCGAGATATAAAGTCAGAATTGTGAGATATAAAGTCAGAATTGCAAGATATAAAGTCAGAATTGCGAGATATAAAGTCAGAATTGCGAAGATATAAAGTCAGAATTGTCGAGATATAAAGTCAGAATTGCGAGATATAAAGTCAGAATTGCGAGATATAAAGTCAGAATTGTGAGATATAAAGTCAGAAATTGCGAAATATAAAGTCAGAATTGTAAGATATAAAGTCAGAATTGTGAGTTATAAAGTCAGAATTGTGAGATATAAAGTCAGAATTGTGAGATATAAAGTCAGAATTGTGAGATATAAAGTCAGAATTGCGAAATATAAAGTCAGAATTGTAAGATATAAAGTCAGAATTGCGAGATATAAAGTCAGAATTGTGAGATATAAAGTCAGAATTGTAAGATATAAAGTCAGAATTGCGAGATATAAAGTCAGAATTGCGAGATATAAAGTCAGAATTGTAAGATATAAAGTCAGAATTGCGAGATATAAAGTCAGAATTGTGAGATATAAAGTCAGAATTGCGAGATATAAAGTCAGAATTGTAAGATATAAAGTCAGAATTGCGAGATATAAAGTCAGAATTGCGAAATATAAAGTCAGAATTGTGAGACATAAAGTCAGAATTGTGAGACATAAAGTCAGAATTGTGACATATAAAGTCAGAATTGCGTGATAAAAAAGTCGTAATTCTGAGAAAAAAAGATTCTTGCAATTCTCAAGAGAAATCACATAGTTGCGAGTTTATATGTCGAAATTCCGACATCTTTTCTCAGAATTGTGAGAAATAAACTTGCAATTGCAAGTTATCAGGCTAATTCTAAGGGAAAAAAGACTTAACTTTTTTCCCTCCAAATAGTTTATATCTCTTAAAACACACAATTGCGACTTTATATTATGCAATTACTGACTTTATATCACGCAATTGCGGCTTTATATCTTGCAATTCCAACTCTAATATCTTGCAATTCTGACTTTATATCTCACAATTCTAACTTTATATCACACAATTCTGACTTTATATCTACAATTCTGAGAAAAAAGTCAGAATTGAGAGATAAAAAGTCGCTATTACCTTTTTTATTTTTCATTCTGTGGCGGAAACAAGCTTTCATACTAAACAGCTCTTTTATGTTGCCCTTGGTGTTGATATTCGTCAGTCCTGGGATATGTGCTCTCAAGTGGGTGCAAGAGTGGGTATTAGACAGACCCGAAACGTCTTTAAATCAAGAGCACTTAAAGATCAATCCCCCGAAAGAATAAATGGACAGTAGTGTCAAGAACCAGATTGGAAATAAATAAATAAATAGAAAAACAAACAAGAAAATGTTTGGCTTTATAACTTTCAAACTATTGTATTTCTTAAAAAAAAATAACTGGCAGCTATTTTCTTAAGTTAACAGTGTTATTGGGTTTAATTGAATGTGCATTTTGTATTTACCCACAGATGTTGTGGCAAGAAAAAGACTCTGATTATCACAAAAAACAGCAGCAGTAAAGAGAACGGTGCGTCATTCGCTCAGGAGCCGGAGATGGTCACACTCGTCCACTGAACAGATCCCAGAAACAGCAACATCAATCTGGAGGACCGAGAAAACATTTGAAAACATGACCAGAGAAAGAGACCTGGGAATGAAAATGAAAATAAGAGGCCTTGAGACTGAGATCAGTATCAAGAGGATATAAGGATCAGATCTGAGTGCTTAAGAATCACCGCCTGTGTTTGTGTGTGCGTGTGTGTATTCATTTTATATTTCAGTATTAATTGATGTTTAATTTTACACTAGTTTATTTGTGATGAAGTATTTTTTTCAGTGGCTTTGCCTGGTATAATTACACTGGTCAGATGAAAGATTGTTCAGAAATCTCTGGTTTTACCATCCCTTGGTCTCCTGCTTTCTGCTCTTCTGCAAACCCAAGATAAGCCAGAGTTTACATGACAATGAGCTGACTTTGAACAATATTGGCAAGTCTGTTTTTGGAGAGAGAGACCTCCAGGTGTGCTGATTGTCTGAAGCCTGTAGAGCTGAGCCGGTAACTCTGGCCCTCGAGGACCGCTGTCCTGCAGAGTTCAGATCACATACACCTGAACAAGCTGATCCAGGTCTTCAGGGTCGCTAGAAACACACAGGCGGGCCTAAACTCTGCAGGACGGGGACTCTCAAGGGCCAGAATCGCCCAGACCTGTCGGATAAATCCCAGCAGCTGATTATCTGATTCACGTCACTGGAGCCTCTTCTTCTGGAAGACAGCATCTGCCCGTATCTTTGGAGTTTTGTTGGGCCAGTGACAGTAGGTTAACTGTTTTTGCACATAGCACTGGTTCTACAGAGATTGAAATATTTGTTGCACAGACCAAAAAAAAAAAAAAACTGAAAACAACCAAAGGTAGTGCATTCCTGGCAAACAGGCATTCCTGCTGAAAAATCCAGCATTGGTTTGTTTTGCACACACACAAAAAAAGGATCCCATGAGATTTTGACACATATGACTTTCCAAATGAGCATCAAAGTCTTTAAAAGCAGCAACTTTACATTTTGAATCTTCAATATCAAGTTGTTATTAACTGAAAGAGCTCTTCTCTTAACCTCTGTAATTGAACAAACATAATTTGAAATACATTTATTTTATGCTAAGTATTCTACAAATACATTTGCATATTCATGTACTTAATATAAATACCCTCGCTATATTAAATTGGTATACTTAAAGTCTGCTAAATTGGAACTAATTCTGTACTAAATGCACTTGTGCGCATATGTGTGGGTAGTTTTTTGGAAGATGACGAGCCGGTTCACACTGTCAATCACATTACGTCGCCTTCTTCACACACCCGTATCTCCTCCACGTCTCCAGCGTCTTGTTCACTTTAGCTTGTTGCTAGAGTCTTTCTATACTGTGTGTGTGTATTCTTTGATTGAAACATTTGTCACATTGTGGTAGGGATGCACCGAATACCGGTATCGGGTATCGGCCTCGATACCACATTTTTTAAGTACTCGTACTCGTTAAAAGTCCCCCGATACCGGGACCGATACCACGGTCTGAGAAATGGGTTAATCACAGGCGCCGAGTGCCCGCCCCCAGGCCCCGGCTGCAGCTCAGAGCGGGGAGGAGGCGAGACGAGACCTGTCAGCCGCGTGGACCAAGTCGGTACTAAAAAAATGTAAACGTCACGGTACCAAGTCCCGGTGGTACCGAATACCTGATCAAACCCAGTTCCGTTTGCACATGCATGCACGAAGGGCGTGAAGTTGCGTCATCATCATGAAAGCGCTGAGACATGGCGACCGCGGCGCTGCTGATGTGTGTCTGTGTATATTAAACTGCCAAACGACTGTTTAAAATATAAAACCTGCATGTTGTGCTTGTCTCTGTGTGAATGAACAGTGCAGACGCGCGGTTTCATTTAACGTTAGCTACCTCTCACACACACTGAAGCTCGAGTGACGCTCGCGCTGTTCTCCGTCTCTGCTGCCTCACGATATGATGACATGATTCATGATTTCATCTCCGAGAGTCACTTCATGAGTAACGGTAGGTATTTTACCGTTTCATTTGAGAAAAACGATCGTCATATCATTTCTTTTACTAGGTGTTTCTCAATGTCAAGGATACTTCCCTTTGACATTGAGAAACGCCCAGTGTATGTATCAGACACGCACAGAAACTCAAAGGTCTTCACGGCAACCCGTCAAAATAAAAGTTTGGTAAGAAATTGACAGAAATAATTATATTAGGCTACTGTACAATAGATTTAACTACGTCTCTATTAATCAAAATTGCTACTACTAATAATGTGTGCATAAGGTTGCTTTTTCTCTTGATTTTTTATAAGCAATATTTCTCAATATCATCAATATTTTCGTATAAACAGCATGTAGCCTTCAATGCTTTCATAAATGTACCATCATAAATAATAGTCATTGAATTGAATTTTTTTTATTTAACTATTTTGAAAAAAAAGAAAAGAAAAAGAGATATATATATATATATATATATATAGAATGAAATAAAATATTATTAAATAAATTGGAAAAATAGTTAAAACTGATTTTAAATCATGTTTTTTTATTAAGTACTCGGTATCAGCGAGTACTGAAATGCAAGTACTCGATACTCGTACTCGTTTTCCAAAAAGTGGTATCGGTGCATCCCTACATTGTGGTAGTGGAGTGTATAGTTCTCACACTCTTCTATCGTCTTCACGTTGTGTGTGAGGCTGGGAAGGAGGGCGGGAAGTAAGTAAGTGGCGCACCACATAGGAAATCCTGTTTGTATTAAACATGCTAATTTTAGGTGAGAGTGCCACACCCTGTAGGTCTGTTATCTGGTTCAGTCGGCGTAGTTTAGTTTGGGCAGCTTGACACTGATGACTTTTTAAACATTTTTCTTTTGATAGTCAGCTTAGATGATTAAAACCTAGTTAGCTTTGTTTTGCTTTATTAATTTATTTGATTTTGGATCTCTCAAGCTCACCTTCCCACCTGGTTTTTGTATTGTTACTTGTGCTATTTGTTTCCTGTTTAAATATTATTTTCTTTTCACCTGTTCACTTTTGGCACTGTAGAATAAACTCAAAAGAGTGGAGATTTGACTTGATCCTTTTCTTGTTTTGCGCTGACCTTCACATTGAGTAAAATACACATCTTTATTTAATGTTATACTCCCTTTTCTAGCCAAACAAAGAAATCTAAGGGAAGCAACAATGTACAGATGGCTTTGAAATAGGAGACACTTCATTTGATTATTTGAAACATTTTACAAGTTGAATTTCAAATTTCAACAGGGATCAAAAGAAATGACAAAATTATATTTATATATTACAATACATTACATTTTCTAATCTCATATCGATTGTTCACATCATTAATATGTTACACATAGAAATTTCCCCAAAACACTGCTTGCATATAGACAGCTGGCCTGTTCTCACACTCAACACTGCAAGACCAGCTTCACCAGCTCCGGTCTTCTTGAGGACATGACTATACACCCGCACTATATCAGCACCAACCAGCATACACCAGGTTGGACCAGCGTAGACTTCATGCTGGTTTGTGCTGCACATTTCAGTTAGAATGTGACTGACAAAGGAAATAATTTTCCATACGGGGGCCCACAAAATCCAAAACCAAACAAGAAATATCTTCAGACAAACATTTTCTTTATTTGCCAAAAATGGCAGACTGCAGGAATACAAAACTTCTTGCTTAATGGTAGGCTAGCAATTTCAAAGTGGCTTGCAATAGCAATAAGCAGATTCAGCAAAGTGTCACACGGGTGTGGAGCGGGTAAAGATAAGGCTGAGGCAAAAAGCTCCAAATTAAAGATGTTACTTTTACAAACAAAGAACTGAAACAGGTACAGGCAGAAGATCAGCAAAACACATCGTAACATATACATCGATCGACCAGGACATACAGAACAGAAGCAAACTAAATACAGACACTAATGAACCAAACCAGGTGATACAGAAGAAGGTGATTAACAAGACACAGGTGATGAAGATAAACTGATGATGGTCGACATGGAAACCGATGAGTGGCGGGAAAACAGAAACAGGACTAAACCAAAATACTAGAAAACGGGGAAACAAAAAGTCAAACTGTTACACAAAGCTCCATAAGAGACAGCATTAAATAACCCCATGTCTCATATTATTACAATACAAACGAAAGTAAACCATTTAAAGAGCTCTTAATTGTAGCACCACACTGCTGCAGATTCATTTCTGCATTGCTAGAGTTGGCAAAGAAATGCATGAATGCCCTGAACGTTCGTGGTTACATGACTGAGATGCATGAATAGGTAACGAAGTCGTGGAAGACAGCTTTTACTGCCCGAAGCCGCTTCGCTGGTGGGCCATGGGGTACGTGGAGATTCCTCAGGGGGAGTGAGCAATGGGCTCTATGCACGGCGGTATTTCCGGTGAAGGTTTAGCGATAACCGATCGTAGAGTCCAATGCAATACCGAGAATTTATATTGAATTTTATACTCCATGGTTATACTACAGAAACGTTAGACACAAAAACAGATAAAACAGACACCCCTCGTTGTGTTTATGCTTCTTTTTAAAATTATATGAAATAAACATAACTATATATAAAATTACATCTAAACGCATGTACGTTTCATTTCAAAGACGGGAGGACAGTACATTTTGAAGACTCTGCCATAATCCCGTTTTCCTCTGGATTTCCTCCGCTTAAATCTACACAACTGGAAATGGAGCGAGCATCCTTGCGTCAAATGCAGAACTTATGCGTGCATAAAGCCCATTGTGGTGCATTTATTTCTGGCTAGTTCAGTTTCCATACAGCAGCATCTCCCAGGCCGGCCTCCCCGGATGACACAGTCGAAGGACTTGGCCCAGCAGTTCTCGGCAGAACAGAAGCAGACAGAGGTGACCCAAAGATGGAGACGAACCACTCTTACCTGGAAGCTGGTGAACGCACTGCTCCTTCCTCCTGGAGGAGGGCCGGGGAGGAGAATCTTTTGTTTCTGAAATAGTTTGGACCAGCGGCAACCCAAAGTATCAATAAAAGAGCAGTTTCCTCAATCTCTGGGTCACACAAGGCATGGAAGCAGAGGACGGTGACGTCTTCTCACGCATCTCCAGCCGAACCTTTGACGGCTCCATGGAGCCAGGTAAGAGTCACACCACACTCATTGCCTCTGTTTCAGGGCGCTACGCCTCCTGGGTTGGGCCTCATTGCCCTCCGGGGTACATCTGTAGTTCCGCTGGTGCTACTTTCACAGAGTTTGGGGGCCTGGCTGGTGCTTCCAAACCCGTCTCGTTGACTCATTCAGATCCTATTCACCTCGGTGGCAAGCAAGGCAGCCCTGTCCTGCATGCAAAGATTGTGGTCTTGCTGGCGAACATAAAATCATACGGTGCGATTTACACTTATGCCTCGTCCACACGAAGCCAGAGCTTCCCCTATCCGATAATTTTTTTTCCTCGTTCTAAAAAAAAAGTCCGTAAACACGGCGGCGTCTCGAAAATATCTGCGTCCACACGAAACCACTGAAACCGACTGAAAACGATGTAGTAGACATCCCAGACCAGTATGCGGCACTGTCATTCTGCCATAGAGATACACTAAAAATGCGAGAAGAAGACTTAGAGCATGCGCATAAAACCTTGCGCGCTGTATAGGCAGTAAAATAAAAGGCTATGAAATATTATGCACCGTTGCTTATTTTCTTTTTTACCAAGAACTTTATTGAACAACCATAAATTGCCTGGTACAAAATAGAGAGTCAAGATATTCGATTAGTTAGCGGACTCAGAAAGCTTGCCACAAAGACCGGCAAAAGTAACAAATGTGTCAAATATAGACATTTTAATTCGTTATTAATAAACTAATGTTTTCTGTGTCATTCTTGACTGAAAAGAGGAAGTTGATGATGATGCTGACTCGCCACTTTCACAGTAATTGTGAACGCGCCTATGGAGTAACGTAGCTAATGCACTTCATACGGATTAGGCTATACGAGAGAGTAGCCTATCTGTTTCTGTTCGTTTTTAATTGTTGTTTGTCGATGTTGTTTAAACGTAGCCATTTCAAGATTTCTATATATTTCTGAGTTTTCGGTTCATTTATGAGACGAGCTCCAGTTCACGAGCAATGCAAGTTATTTCGCGCCGGGGCGTCCACGTCCTGATGGCTATGGCTATTCTCTGCCTATATTTGCTTCTTATTTATTAAATCCAGGTAACTGGTTGATGAAACATTTATTAAAATAAAGATAAAATTGTTAAAAAAATGAAATTCACTTCAAAGAAGGGCTTTATAGAAAACAAAACTTAATGTGGTCAAAATTAGGTCTCCCGATATAGCCTATTGCGCATATGCATGCGGTTCACTTTTCATAATCAACATAGATTCAATAAAAGAATAACATATTTAAACATACATATTAAACTGAATAGGCCTACATTCTTTAATGGATATAACACGTAGCCTACGCCTAACCTACAGAAAAACGTAATGTCGGAGTGGAACATTTGGGGTGCGTTTTTTGAATAGCCAAAATAATCAAATAATTCCCATCGATCATCGAATATTTTTTTTGCTTTAAATCCCCATCCCTATAAAATACGAAATGTCTTTACCAGACAACAGACAAGCAGCAGACGAAAGAAAGTATAGGCCTAAAAAACAAAAACATTCAAGTAAATAATAAATAAAGGAATACAAGAGGCTCAGAAGTTTCTGCCGATTTATATTATATTATTATTATACAAGCAGTTTGGCAGTTGTTGTTGTCTGACAAGTCGACACGTGGGGTGATGACAGCATCGTTTCACAAAATATACGGATTGGCCGTACACACGAAAACGCAAGGGTGTCGTTTTCAGATTTATCCACCTTGGGACCCGGTTTCAAAAAATAGCGGTTTCACTCTCCCAAAACGCCGGATCCGTGTGGACGAAACGCCAATACGATAAAAAATTTATACGGATCCAGCGAATCGCGTCTTCGTGTGGACGGGGCCTTAGAGCGTGCCCAGTCGGATGCTGAACTCAGGGGCAGAACAGCGGTTTCACTGCAACAGTTGTAGAGGCTCCTGGTGAATATGACATCCGCAGCTGCAGGCACTCCCTCAGATTTTTACATTTGAGACTGCTTCGTCGAGTGATGATCATCACAGCAATCTGTCTCAGAACTTGCAGCCTTTGGCAGACTTGCATGTCCACTAACGGGAACTTAGAACAAGTGTCCAGGTAAGTTGTTGTCACAACAGATGCCTTCAGATCGGGGCTGCTTTACTCCTGGACAGGACCTCAACTGCAGTGGCAAATCAGTTGAGTTGCTAGCACTGCTGGCCATTTGTTTCCATTTGGTGCAGTACAAGCATGTATTAGTCTGGAAGGAAAACACTGCGACAGTGGTGTACATCAGTGGCCTGAAAGACATTACAAACTACAAGACACCATCACCAACAACTGGCTGACGACCTAAATGATTTCTACTGCAGATTTGAAAATCCCACACCCTACACCCACTCTGACACAGTCTCTCTGCTCAACAAACAACACCTCAAGTAACCTTCCTCTTCTGCACTTCAGATTAGAGAAGAGGATGTGTGTCATGTCCTCAGGAAACAGGCCTAGATGGTGCAGAGAAAACCTGTGCTGTCCAGCTGATCTTCTCGCAAATCTTCAACAGATCACTGGAGCTGTGTGAAATCCTTCCAGCTTCAAAGGCTCATAGTATTGACTTCTGAGACATATCAGAGTCTTTTGTTTTAATTGCTTTCTCCTGTGTGCTGTATTTCACCCTTATATGTGTATCCTTGAGCTCTATATCCATCCTCGAAAGATCTCTCTCGTGACCTTTAGCAGGAAGCCTCTCGTGAGGCTACGTCGCCCTAACAGGAAATATACAGTGGTTTTCTTTAGCATATAAGGAACCGGCCACCTGTGTTCGAGAGATTTGATTTTCCTTCAGAAAAAGGACCCGGTTGATCCTTTGAGGAGTATATCTTTGGTGTTTAATAGGGGATTATCACGCTTCCGGGTTTTTGTGATTCAACGGAAGTGGCAGTGCACAAAGATCACTGAATCCGGAAGTCCTACGTATCAGTGTGATAATCCCCGATTGCTGGATTACTCACCTGTAGGTTTTTAAACATTCAGAAACTGTCCAGATACTGCTCACAGATTTTCCATACTTGCAAGTGAGACTGATCTGAAATCTGTACATAGCGCATGCTGGACTGAATGATTTATAAGGAGGAACACTAACCACTTTTGCTTCCGGGGCAGCACCACCTCTCATGAAATGAGTGAGTTCGGCTTTTGCGTTGTGGTGCGCCAACACAATGCAGTAAATACCGTGGGGAGCTCAGGATTTTCTCCAAGCCCCGATCTTTAATAGTTGTGTGCGTGTCAGTGAAAAACATGGCAGAATACCACAACAGTAGATATTTAGCAGCGATATAGCCAGGCTTTTATGTTTATAGAACAGTAAGCTAATTGCCTGCACATAATAAGATGACATTATGTAAAGGACCTCTTTCGAGAGTCTAATGTGTGCTTTTGAGTAAATGAAGTATGAGTTAGTTTATTTGGTAAAATATTTGTGTAAATGTTGTAACTTATTTATATTTTATAAATATTTATATTTTGTATGTGCTTTTGTTATTTGTATGTGATTGACCAGAAATTTGGTGCACCTGTAATGTTGAGATTTGTCCTTTTGGTGATACCATAGTTTTGCGCAAGGGATGATGAACATTTAAAGGTAGCGTGTTTTATTCATTAACTTGAAACTCGACGCCCGTTATATGACGGAAGAGAGGATTATCAAAAATTGTTTGCATTCCTTGGTGAGCGCAGCGAGGACCAATATGTTTTCATTCATTGATCATTCATAATATTGTCCATATGTATGGTTTTATTAGCTGTATAATTAATGTTTGTCAATGTAAATGTTTTCTGTGTGTATGTTTTCAAAACAGTCTGCTATCTGCTATGGTGATGATGAATATGAGTTGAGTGTCATGGTTTGGCGAACTTAATAAAGGACACCTTATGCATCAGTCGAGACTCTTTTTTTGATCCAAGGGCTGCTACACATTATAATATAACAATGCAACATGTAACGATAAAGTTGCTTAAAAAAACTGATGCACACTTCTTTGGTCTTCATTTTCTAGAACAAGAGTTTAAGAACCTTACTGTATTTTTGTGTTATTAATTAAGAGAAAGTACTCTGACGATACCTGCCGTCATGATCACCACTTCACCTCGTACGTACGAACTTCCCAGGAGGACTTGCACCATCAGTAGGCGCTGCTCTTTCGTTACCATTAGTTCAGAAACGAAGCCTCCTTTGTCCTGCGGTTCAAGGGTTACAATAGACCCTTGTCAGACGATACAATAGAAAGAATGTTTGAAAAAAACATTTGATCATAAATTTACTAGAAAAAAATAAGAAAATCAAATTCACCAAGTCAGTGATTGTGATGGTGTTCAGGCCCTGATGGCCCAGTGATGAAGGGCTCTGGACCCCCACACTGACACCGCAGACAGACACAAGAACAGCTTCACAATTACACATATATTTATTTGACAATAACTGTTTTAATCCCTTCTACTCTATTCTATTCCGTACTCTACTATCTGTGTACTTCTTTTTTACCAAAACAAATTCCTTGTGTGTGCAAACATACTTGACAACATTGCTCTTTCTGATTGTCATATTTAACCCAGCTGAATTACCTCAGCACCTTATTCGATCCGATCAGTCAATAAAAAAGACTTGAATTAGTTATGAATCAACATTTATTAGTTATAATAACTGTATGTACACCAATGGTACAACACATATTGATAATGCAAGAACACAATTTTATTTCACAGCTATGACACAGGAAATCATTTATTTGACCACTTTCCTTTTTGACTAGTTTCCCCTCCCTTTACATACAAAAACAAATCGCATCACGAAAGGATGAGAGAAAAGTGGAGCAGAACTGATGGGTTTTACATATAAGATAAATGTAAGAAAGGTAAACCATCTACTAATGATGGTTTCAGATGTCTTCAATTAAGAAAGAATAATAAATCTGGGTTATTCTAGAAATAATGTTTTTCAAATGAAAATTGTGCCAGTAAATTTCTTTGTGTGTCTGTGTGCGTGTACAAAATATATCAGAAAAGAAACACTGGAAAGTGCAAGACAGAACAGACAGCATGAAACTGAGAAATGAAGTTTACCGGGGATGACGTAATAATACAGAGTGCTTTATATCATCAAGATCATATCTCATCATATTATTGATGTACGTATAACAGAATCATACAGTATATAAGACTATCACATGATTATTGTATACGCATCTTCAAAAATATAGTTTGAATATTTTGAGATGCAATATGTAATATACAAATATCCTTTTTTGAGTCTGATGTTAGATTTAAATTGAATCTTTTACATAAAAATGCAGGGACACAAATTTAAGTAGGGAAAAACATTTCAAACATAGATCAGATATAATAATGGATATGAATCTGCTGAGAGAGCTAGTCTGAATTAAACTCATATATGTTTCTATACATTTCACTATAGTATTTAATCTTATGCAGCACAAAGAGGGTATATTTCTCTACAGTATTACAAAACACTTTAATTAAAACTGTCACATCAATTAAACACTATCTCAATATTTCTATAACTGAAAAAGAAACATAGCAATGTCAGTGGCGCCGCTGGTTGTCCCGGCCCCAGTATAGTCCATGTCAGTGGACCAGTCTCCCTCAGTGGGCTTGGGTTGCTCAGTTTGCCCATGGGAGTATTCCTCAAGGGGAGCGCTGAGTATGAGATCAGGACCCCGATACTCGTCCCAGCGACGCCCCTGCCTTCAATATACACACTAAGTGCAGGGAGGCACTTTACAAGTCATGCTTTTTAAGAAACTGGTGCACAAACACTAAATGTCCATGCATCTAACAGTGAGATAACACAACAGTGGCTCAACGCTCAATGACCAAACAATCCGTCTGCCTTATTAACGGGCAACACTCACAACATTAAAAATTCACATTATGATTCCACACACTATATACTTGTGTTCATATGGCATTTATTCTCTTGGCAAAGGTTATAACACTGGATCGTATTGATCGAGATGTCTTAAACTTATTAGAAATATATTAGGGGTACAGTTCTGTGTTTAGCTTTGTAAAATACGCATATTATATTATATATACTTTTAGGATCATCTGATAAATATCACACACAGGGAAAACTGAAAGTGTGTCTGGATTTATCACTCACTTTAAAGACATTTTTGTTTTGTAGGAATCTCTGACTGGCGTAGTGAGGTATGTGGATCGAGTTCTGTTGATTGGTCAGTCTGACAGGAAGTGTTTGTTGATTGGTCAGTCAGTCTGACAGGAAGTGTTCTGTTGATTGGTCAGTCTGACAGGAAGTGTTTTGTTGATTGGTCAGTCAGTCTGACAGGAAGTGTTCTGTTGATTGGTCAGTCTGACAGGAAGTGTTTTGTTGATTGGTCAGTCAGTCTGACAGGAAGTGTTTTGTTGATTGGTCGAGTCTGACAGGAAGTGTTTTGTTGATTGGTCAGTCAGTCTGACAGGAAGTGTTTTGTTGATTGGTCAGTCAGTCTGACAGGAAGTGTTTTGTTGATTGGTCAGTCTGACAGGAAGTGTTTTGTTGATTGGTCAGTCAGTCTGACAGGAAGTGTTTTGTTGATTGGTCAGTCAGTCTGACAGGAAGTGTTTTGTTGATTGGTCAGTCTGACAGGAAGTGTTTTGTTGATTGGTCAGTCAGTCTGACAGGAAGTGTTTTGTTGATTGGTCAGTCAGTCTGACAGGAAGTGTTTTGTTGATTGGTCAGTCAGTCTGACAGGAAGTGATTTGTTGATTGGTCAGTCAGTCTGACAGGAAGTGATTTGTTGATTGGTCAGTCAGTTTGACAGGAAGTGGTGTAAGGTTGTGTGTCTCTGATAGTGGTTTTGCAGCATGGTGGGGCTTAGAAACAGTCGTTCGCAAAATGAGGGAAGGACACTGTCAGAGATGGAAAAGAGGATGGTACATCCAGAGGTAGTGTTTATAACAGTGTAGTTATAAAATCCTCCTTTTATTATGTATTAAATCCTTCTGTTGTAATACTACTCGCTTTTGTAGTTATTTCAGTTGTTTGTTTTTTCAAAGCTCAAAAACAAAATTGCTTAAAAATAGTTACAATAGCCTTGGCAGTGTCTCTTTGAGGTAAGAACTTCAGCTCATTTAAAAGGGGCGTAAAAAAGAGAACTATAATAAAAAGCGTAACGTCAGCAGTGAAAGACGAAGGCATTAGGTATTTAGAAATGTGTAAACCTACTCGGATTATAAAAACAGGTAAAAATTCTCTCCAGCATGCTAACAGGGCCGTCATACAAATCATCTCTGTCTGCATTCAGGAATGTTTTTTTTTTCCCTGACAAACTTTTTCCTGGACAAAATTATTAAATTGATATTTTATATATGCCTGAGTATATCTCATCAGTGGAAGGAAAAACGCAGAAATATAGAATACAAATAGGAGTATCTGGGCAAAGGCATGTAGATATTTTAGATGGGTTGTGCTTTACATATTAATCTAAAGAGGATTGTTAATAATGCCAACCACCACACCAAATCATAGACAAATAGCCATGTCACTTTCATTGTCAATTCATGGTTTTTCACACAGGTGACATCATCTGTATGTTCGTTGTATGACTGACACTTGTTCATGCCTGGTTTTGGTTGTACAACATAAATAGACAAATTTGTGCTTTAAAATGAACTGAACAAAAGGTGTGCATTGCATATTTCAGTGTATTTCGTGATGCAAGGGGCTCTCGATACGACCTGAACGGTAAATATAATGGCAATGTGCCTGAAAGGTTTTTGTGCTATCGTGCCACAGACTCACCAACATACATACGAGCAACACCCTCTCATCCGTTCCTCGACAGAGCAGAGAACAGACCCCTCCCCCGTGAGCGAGGCAGAGGAGGAGGGGCTCAAATGACGCCGCTTGTGCTTTACGCTCCATCTGTGTGCTGTCTCCGTCCCTACGGTTGTTTCCTAGCAACACCATATTACCCTTTTGAGAAGTGGCTTAAGATCTGTTCGGACAAAGACGTGCTACAGTGTTGTGCAAGGTGGCTCAGGTTTCTGTCATATTCTCATAGAAACAGCAGTGGCTCTGCAAGAATCATTGTTTTCCCTCTAAAAACCCTCATTTTTCACCCCTTCTCCTCAAAATTCATAGGTTTGGAAGTTTATGTATATATTTATTAGCATCACAAATAATTTCCCTAACTGCCTCAGCTGCATGTGTGAGCTTTTGGCCTCACATTCTTGTGTTACATGAGAACATATGCATCGTTAAACATGTTAGAAAAGAATAGAAACCATAGGAATAAACTACAAAACCCATTTGTTCTATGTGCATGGATATAGGTTGGTTTTTCTCTCATTTTGGGTGCCGGGGTCTGTGTGCTTGCATTAATTGTTTTTCCAAGGTTCTTCCTCAACAAGCGTGCACTCCGCAGTTGAGCCGTTTGTGGCAGCCAAGGTTACCTGAAACAGTTATCAACAAATTTGAGTGCACATCCATGTGTATGTTCAACAACAAATGTAAAATCTCTTTGAAGCTTTGGAGCAAAGAATTCTGGGTCTTTTAGCAAAATTGTTAACATTCTTTCACAAGTTCGAACAAGTTTTCCTTGAAAACTGAAATTTTGACAAAATTTCCTTTCTTTCCTTTGCTTTTCGATTAATGTAGCCTTTGCAAAGGGCAAGTTAAAAAATCTAAATCTTAAAGTTGGATGGATTTTGACTTGCTGTCATTGTTTTCATAACTCAATCCTCTAAAAAAGATCCCAATAGTGTAACAACATTGTTCCTTTTTGTCGATGACATTATTGTTATGGTGTGGACTGTGCTATTGTTGTCATGATGCATCAACCTTCAGCTAATACTAATTCTAGGTCCAAGCTTCTACTTCTACGTATTCATTGATAGCACACTTTAACTCCCGGACACCAATATTGTGACGATTTAGAAAAGATGGATCTGACCGAGTGAGATTTCGGTATGGAGATAAAGGTGTTTCAGTAGTACTAAAGCACACGTGAGTTGTTTGCTTTTGCGGTGTCTTCAGACATAACAACCGCATTCTTTGAGTGACTTCTTTGGTAACATTGCAAGTTACGTATCTAACCTTTTTCCCTGGGGGGTAACGAGACATGGCATCATGGTTGATGCTTTGGGAACGCTTCTGCATGAGACACGTGCTTAGATATACTAATATAATTGGCTGAATATTTGATTAGCTGGATGTCGTGATATAACACAGCGAGTCAGCGAGTCCATAAATAGACAGAAATGCCATCGACAGATTAAATTTGTCTGAAGACACCCAGGCATAACCGTGGTGTGGCAACATGACGCAGATTCTAGCTTACCTCTCAGGGAACCGGGTAACAATAGTAACATGAGACATTACCATTCGAGTGGGACTCAACGTTATGTCATGCCATTGGCACTTTGGGAACTTCCATTCCAATGTCGCCATGCCTAAAGAAACAGAGCCTGCCCACAAGGCTGTTTATCGAGCAGAGACTGAACTTGGGTCAACCCTGAAGGACTGGGGACCCTATGGTTGAATCCATCTCCAAACTGTAGAACCTGATGACAGTATTTACTGATACCAGCCTGTCACAAACATATAAAGGTGCACCCCTCCCAGGAGCTTTGGAAGATGCCATACTCCTAGTGGAGTCGAAGCCAATCCATGCACCTCATAGGATAGGTTGATTAGCATCTGTAATCCAATGCAACATATGCTTCATGGTGAGCACATTATTTCTTTTTCGACCAACAAAGCACACCAGAAGCTGAGGGGATCTATGCTACTGGCATGAGCAGTGGACATATATTCTCAGAACATGGGCCAGACATAGCAGATGGAGGCAGTTGCTTCAATGCATTTAAGGGTGTGGTCCTGGTCAAGACAATCTCCTGAACTCCAAACTGAATGTCAGAATGGGAAAGAAAGGTGATTTTAGCAATTTTGAACGTGGCATGGCTGTTGGTGCCAGGCGGTATTTTCACAATCTGCTCAGTTACTGGGATTTTCACACACAACCATTTCTAGGGTTTATAAATAATGGTGTGAAAAGGGAAAAACATCCAGTATGCGGCAGTCCTGTGGGCGAAAATGCCTTGTTGATGCTAGAGGTCAGAGGAGAATGGGCCGATTGATTCAAGCTGATAGAAGAGCAACTTTGACTGAAATAACCACTCGTTACAACAGAGGTATGCAGCAAAGCATTTGTGAAGAAGACACAACACACACAACCTTGAGGCGGATGGGCTACAACAGCAGAAGACCCCACCGGGTACCACTCATCTCCACCACAAATAGGAAAAAGTGGCGACAATTTGCAAGAGCTCACCAAAATTGGACAGTTGAAGACTGGAAAAATGTCGCCTGGTCTGATGAGTCTCAATTTCTGTTGAGACATTCAGATGGTAGAGTCAGAATTTGGCGTAAACAGAATGAGAACATGGATCCATCATGCCTTGTTACCACTGTGCAGGCTGGTGGTGGTGGTGGTGTAATGGTGTGGGGATGTTTTCTTGGCACACTTTAGGCCCCTTAGTGCCAATTGGGCATTGTTTAAATGCCACAGCCTACCTGAGCATAGTTTCTGACCATGTCCATCCCTTTATGGCCATTTCAAATTGGTTTCTTGAACATGACAATGAGTTCACTGTACTAAAATGGCCCCCACAGTCACCAGATCTCAACCCAATAGAGCATCTTTGGGATGTGGTGGAACGGAAACTTCGTGAAGACAAAGAAGCCATTGGCGCAGATTTCTAGGGTCTATTTATGGACATGGTGATGTGTTGCGGTACGCCATGACACTCATATTTTCAGCCAATCAGATTGCCATGTTTAGACACATGCTTCAGGCACTGGCTCACGCAGAAGCATTCCCATAGCGCCAGCACCATGACACAACTTCATAGTCAAAGTTCTCGTAATGGTTATCATTCTTAGTCTCCTCTCTGTGCTCCACTCCTTTGACTTCCTTCTTATTTTTTCCTCATTTTAGATATATTTTTTCAGATTCACTCAAGAAATATAAATCCAGTGTTTAATCCATTCAGAATTCTGTGCTCCAAGATTAATGTATCTGCATTTAACTATACAATCTGACACTTAAACCATTTGACTGCTTTACCTGTGTGAGGATATTCAATAACACATACACAGACTACTCAATAATATTCAACGATACACAGTCTTTCATTACAATTCATTAATAAACAAACAAACAAACAAGGTACAACATTCATACATGCATTTATGAGTGGTTATTTTGCAAAGCTTCTACAATGGATTGCATTTTTTAATAAACTGGGTTAGTTTTTGTTATTTTATAGATTTGTATCCAGAGCATGAAAGCAGAACAGACAGCAGAAGAAAAGGAGCAGATTTTCTGTCTATTAGACAACAGTTAATAACAGAATCCATAAACCAAATGTGTTTAAATCTCTGTGACATAAAATATAGCTTAATAATGTTCACACCATGTCGGAATTACCGTAATAATGAGATTATGACTTGTAAAAAGCACTCTCATCCTTGTAGTACTCATAATTACAAATTTATAATCTAGAACTGTTCTAAGAGCTTCGACTTGTACCACATGACCACTGCAGATTCAATTTGGCATTGTTAGTGTTTCCATAGACACGTAGTTCAGAGGAGAAGGTCACAGTCATCTCGTAATTACGGTAATAACAACATGCCGTGAAAGCAGCTTAATCAAAACTAGAAAATGAAGATGTGTCTACTCAGGAGGATGGTTCTACCCTTTCATTATGAACTCCCCTGAAAGTTTGGTTCGTCTCAGCAATGGTTCATTGCTGATGTTCTTAAACTTGATCATCGGGGAATTTTATTTCAATTACAGGCTTAACTGAATAATCAGTTAAATTGAATCACTCCATAGAGCTTTCATCAGAGCTGAATAAAGCCCTTTTCCACCATCAGGCCGAAGGGTTCTTGTTGGCAAACTATGCCGTTTCATGCTGATGTGGGCCAGTTGCCATGGTTATGGTTTCTTTTATGGATTATGATGTATGTAACCTCGGTCACAAAGGAATTGGTGGTGGCATGACACTGTATGTAAACACTGGAGTGTGTGTGCTATATAGGATGTAGAAAGGGAAAGGTTCCTAGATTAGCAACTAGGGACAATTGTTGACACAATATTATATAAGATGGCAAAGATGTATGCGTTATTACTGTAATTGTCATGATATAACTATTTTTGATGTAAGGTAAAAAAAAAGCATTTTTATACTAACAGAGGTAAAATCATTGGTTCGATTTTTTAAATATAGATTCTGATGTACTTTGTTCTCAACAAAGAATCCTATGTTGTAAAATGCAGAAAATATGCTCCAAGAAAATAAGCAAATAAATATTAGCACAAACACAATTATACTATACATACCATATATGCACAGACACACATATGTGTGTGTGTGGATATACATATATATATATATATATATATATATCTATATATATATACATATGTACATTTACATATATGCTAACATGCAAAAGATATCAATTAAGAGATGTGCAGAGCATGCAGGCGTGTGTTAAATAGATGTCTCTACGTCCATAAGCGTGACTTGTACCTTGCAATCATCTACTAAGACTGAATTTTGAGCAGCATAGACGCACTGGTTGGAGTTGTTTTCATGATGGTTTTTGAGGTCATCATAGTAGGATGGGGTCTTGGTCATCAACTCTATGTCATCAGTCTTCCCATGTTGGGCGTCCAGAGCGTCCAGCTCTGCCTTGGACAAGTGGTAGACGATGCCAGCACCATATGAGTCTCCAACCACATTAACTGAGGTACGGAAACGATCCCTGAGAAAAGAAAGAAAACACCAGACGAAAATCCACAATCACAAAGAATTCTCTTAACCAGAGTAGGATAGGCTTAAAAATGACACTAGCCATGTTTCCATTTGCACAAAACTTTTGCAATATTTTCTAAATGTCAATTAAAACTATTGCGAAATCACAGTGTTTCCATTATCCAATTATATGCGAATGAAACGTAATTTTGTCCTATTGAGATAAGACATTCCAAAAATCATGTTGACGGATGTCAGTAGGTTTGTATGTATCCCATCCCAATACTGTCGAGTCCACTTTCACTACCTTATTACATCATAAAGAGGCACATTCCAGGATGAGTCGTTTGGACGAGTCGGCCTGGTAACAATAAAAGCTGATTTTGGAATAACAAAGTAGTTTTCGGTTCTGAAACTTTCATCATATTCTTATAATACCTCAAGGAAATATAAATAAAACTCAAGGAAATTTTGATTTCTCAGTTCGATGACCCCTAATCAAATGAGACTAGGCGTGTTATCCAAACATTAATGGCTAAGAAAGCCCCTTATACTTGGGAGCGGCCACATATGAGGTGTTTATGGGTGTTATGGGCGTCCTCAAATCTGCTTCAAGGTCTTGATTGTGGCATTTTTTGTGGTTTAGAATCCAGTATTCCTGTAATCTTTTATGAGTTTAATAAATAACTCTGTCTCATCTTCTGTCCAAACATACAGCGCCATCAGGTGACCTGTAAATGCTCAAAAACTGATTCCATTGCAGTTTTGCTAAATATTCCTTTTATCAAAATGCCTGAATATTCCTTTTATCCTCATGCGAGCATACAAACTTTTTTTGCGATATATGGGAGTTTTTGCAAATTTGACGCATTTTCAGATTCCAATTTCAATTTTTCAATTTGAAGGATAATGGAAACGCGGCTACTGACAGCTTCAGGAAAATTAAACATTAAACAGTCCTAATCAGGAGGAAATAAACCCAGATTGGGAATGCTCACAGAAGCCAGTCCACAGCCACCAGCAGACTGATGTCTTGAGTAGGAAGGCCGACGGCTGTCAGGATGAGTAACATGGTGACCAGTCCAGCACTGGGGATACTCGCCGCTCCAATACTGGCAAGTGTTGCTGTAAGACTAAATTATGGGAATGCAAGCACTTATATTTCATTCAAATTACATACAGAGCATTTAGTAGACATTCTTGTCCAGAGCATGTGAAAAACGGCAAAAGACATGACTGGTTATGTACAAAATATCCAGCCCGCTAGACAAAGGTGTTCTGAATTTAGTTTTAACAAGTAATTGAGCCTGGGCAAGCAGCCAGACATTTCTCCAATCCACATTTCTCCAATATGTAGTATAAGAGCCTTATCGTGTGTGGAATAAAAGATGGGGTACATCAGACTTTGGGGAAGAACAGAAGTCAGAAGAAAATGAAGCTAAAATAGGCAAAGAAACTGTATTATGCATTATTTAAATTTAATACATGTCATTATGGAAAGTGATTACTTAGATATACTTTTCTCATATATTAATAATAAACAGCATAGGTCATTATGTCACCCTTTAACATCGAAACTAGTACAGTTTAAAGTAAAACTTCAGGGTCATGGATATTACTCTGGTTCCGTTAAGAAGAGAACGAGACACTACAGTAGTAGCCCTTTTTCAGGGCAATCCCTGGGAATGACTAGTCCATATAGAATCATATAATTGATGACTAGTCCATATGGAATAATTTTGTTAAATGATAGCTGCTCTTCTAAGCCCAGCACCATTCTGGTTTGTAGAATAAGCCTCAGATTATCATGATTATCACTATTGTCATCAGAAAGATAAATCCACAGCTCTCCCTCATATTAAGACTTTGATAGACCCTAAAAGCATTGTTGCATGCCAAGCATCTGGAGGAGTACATCCCTGACTATCAGCCGGCCCTTTCCTCACACATTATCGCAAGAGAGTCAGGGAGAAGAAAGGAGCAGCAGTTTCAGGGCTATAACTAGTCAAGCAAGAGCCTTCCTCCCAGACAGGGTGAGCACTCAGCCACAGACACCACAGACTTCAAGCTCCACAGACTTTTTGAGTATGAACTCACTGAGGAAACTCTTCAAGTCTATATCTGACAAGGAGACAGATAAGGCTGCCGACATGGCCCAGCTTCACACCAATCTTAAACAGTATGACAATTGACAGGTGGAAGAACACATAACATAATTCTAAAGGGAAGAAGGGGATGAAGATGATGATCAATGTGACTGCTACACCTCCATCCTGATCACCTCCAGTAAACTCTTCCCAACCACCTTCATCTTCAAATATTCTTCCCCTACAGTCATCTGACATTGTACTTTGCCTTTAGACAATGTGCCAATCCCCAATGTTGGGTCAAGTGGGATGTCACCTAAATGAAGGCAAGTACACTAACTGCATTGATTTTATTCCAATACTTACAGCTAGGAAACTCCCTTTGAAATTACTAGTTTCATGTGGGACATTACCTTCTGTTCCACATCAACATGCGACAACAACAGAGACGGAAATAGACGGTGATCCTCACCAGAATCAGAGGTTAAAACCAGGTGATGTTCTTCTATCATTAGGTCTATTGTTGTTTAGTGCGATACAAATATATATTACCAAATGTCTTTCCTCTAGATGTTATTTGTCAAATGTATACTGATGATCTTGAAAGTACACGCAAAATATCGACAACAGGCGGCATAAATATTGACTGATACAATGAAGTGGGTTTCACAATGGCTTTTCAAATACATGTATGTCAAGAAACTGTTCGATAGGTTTTTTTTTTACTAAAAGGCCAGATCATGATGTGAAAAGCAGTTGTATACATCCAGACACAGACAAATCGGAAGTTGTGTCGTGCTGTACTATTAAATCCTCTGAAACTAAAACTGACAAAGCAAAATCCCAAGGACAGCGAGGAGAAAGACAGATAGTCTGACATGGTTCTCTGAATGGCCCATCCCAAAACAGGGAATGTACAGCCAACTTAGATATAAACATCCGACACACACTGTTCAAATCATGACATTGTGGTCGTGAGCACTGCTCCAATGGCATTATTGCTTGGAACATTAATGAGACATTATTATATCCAAAACTCACAGTTGAACTGTTGTCATCTGAAATGTGTAACACAATGTAACCTGACCATGGAAATCATACACGGAGTGACCGATCATATGAGCAGAATGTTTGGTAGCCAAAAGTGCTAAATCGATTTCGCAGCGATAGGAAACGGAGACATAACACAAGTTAATAAAGATTGCATTGTTTGTTTCCAGACTTGAGTACAACTCCTTATGTGCAAACTCTTAGAGAATACACTGCACAGAGTGAGAGAAGCAGAGACAGTCTGAGTCTCTGTCGAAATGCCTCGATATAAACATCGAATCCCCAAAACTCTAGCTCATGCCACACCTTGTGAACCCCAGAATTGGAACGATGGGTGATAGCAGATTGCCCTTCTTTCCTCAAAATGAACATTGGGAGAAACACTTTCATTTTAAAAGTGCAGCAGCATATCAACCAGTGTCTGGAGAGTGTTTACCCTCGGTCCAGAACACAGTCGGACAAGCCTCAGGTCCTACAACCATCCAGTGTCTCAGCATTCGGCCTCTGGTCGTTCTGCTCCGTCTGGCCCGTCGACTCCACCTCGGCTCCTCCAGACACCCTCGGTCTTACGGCTCCACCGGGTTCCCTTGTCCCACCGGCTCCCTCTTGGTCAGTCATCACTCTGCCAAGGACATGTGGACCTTCCACCCCTACGGCTGCAGCGGCCGCCTCCTTCCCTTTGGTTACGCCTCAGTACTCCATCACATCGCCATCGCCACAGTTCTCAGGCAGTCTGGGTTTTCGCTCTGGCATCACCCAAGCCTCCTGTGCCAGCGATATCGCTTATCTCCATCGGCTCTCCGTCTGCGCCCGGGATCCCATCAACTCCACATCCCTCAGTCATCACCCAGTTGACGTCTGCCTCCACAACACCTTGGCTCCTCCCTCCTTCGTCTCCACCATGGGCTGTTATCTCTGGGCCTGTGTGGTCAGACGCCATTCATCATCGCCGTCGGGGTCTCGCTGTCTGTATTGCACCATCCCCTCTTTCATCTCCTGTCTTCCCTATGTCATCGCCTCAGCCACCTCCAATCCTCCTTCACCTTGTTTAGTTTTTACTGCCTAGACAGTTGTGTATCTTTCTAATTCCATTATTTTTATGTAAAGTGCTTTGAGATGCTACTTTTAAAGGCACTATATAAAATAACGTTTTATTTATTATTATTACCTCTACTACTACTATTACGAGTAATATTGGTGTGTACTGTATGTTTGCTTTTTACATGGTTAAGAATTGGCTTTATGCACAGCTGCACTACTTCCTGAACTTAAGCCAGCTCCTTGTTTCCTGTCTGCCATTATTGGCCAAATTGATTAATCCAGGTGTGCCTGACCTCAGTAGTCACGGCAACAATAATCAGACACACTTGAATTAATCAGTTTGGCCAATAATGGCAGACAGGAAACAAGGAGCTGGCTTAAGTTCAGGACGTAGTGCAGCTGTGCATAAAGCCATTGTACAGCACATTGGTGCTTGACTGTTGTTTTTGGATTGTGCTTTATAAATGAAATGCCTTGCCTTGCTTTACTAATATTATTGATCTGGAATGCACTGACACTATTGGATGAGAACGGATCCGAGCTGGATGATGGACATCACTCTCATTCTACAGAGCTCCTTTATAACTGATGAACTTTACACAGTTATTGAAACAGAAACTGGATCTTGGTGACCTCAGTTGAAAAATTAGACTATTTGTTAGTTGGCTAGGTGTTTTTAACTTATTTATTAAGATTTGGTGACACTGTATGCCTCAACAGAGGACAAGAATAATTGCCAGCTAATGAGAAAATCACTTTTTATATGATATGCATAATTCAGTTTCTGGTAAGGGAAATGTTAAAATTTGGAGGTTTAGGGGGAAAATCGTTGGGAGAAACAAAAGCAAATTGTTGAACAATCACCTACAAAAAACATTGAATAAAAGTAACATTTAGTTGGTGCACAGCAGCATGAATTATTAGGTGGATGTTCGTTGGTTCATAATAGAATTATGAACCAACCTATTATTACCTGACAGTGACGATCTGACCAGGATCTAGATAATTTCCGTTCATCTGGGCAATAAAAATGGCAGCTACAGCCTCATAGAGGGCTGTTCCATCCATGTTAATCGTTGCTCCAACTGGAAGCACAAACCGTGTAACTCTCTTGTCAATACCAAGGTTTTCTTCAAGACAACGGAAAGTTACAGGCAGAGTGCCAGCACTAGAAGAAGAAAAGACAAAATGATCATTCTTACTCGGTTAATAAATTATGCTTGTGATTATGTTGTAATATGTATGCAAAAGGTAAATATATATATATATATATATATATATATATATATATGTGTAGCTACAAAGGTTTTTTTATTGATTTATTTTTACAAATGTATGGCTACATAGAATGTAGATCAAGATTTCTCAGTTCATGACCCCTAATCAAATGAGACTTGGCGTGTTATCGCAATCATTAACGGCAAAGAAAGCCCCTTATACTTGGGAGCGACCACGTATGATGGGTTTATGGGTGTTTCTTCCTCAAACCCGCTTCAAGGTCTTGATTGTAACTTCATACCTAGAAGCTGTGCCCAGAGCCGTGATCCAGGCCTGGAAGATTCCCATGAAGAATGTGAAGGGGTTTTTCCTTACAATTGCAAAGTAGATGGCTGGCAGGAATATGGCACCATGGATGATCAGACCAATAATAACTGTCACCATGTACATCCCAAGCTGCCTGGCCACCACCTCCAGGTCTTTAATAGAGATGATCTTTCCACAGATCAAGCAGGCAATGCCAAAGGGTGAGTACCTATAAAGTCAGTCCATAATGTGAGTCCATCGATATAAAACATAATCACTAGACTTCTTATTCAGCTAGAGGACATGAAAAGTCCAACTGACCACATAATCATGATGACAAGCTTCATCACAATCTCATTGAGAATGTTGAAGAACTCAATCATAAGCCTAGCTCTCTCTCCCATCTTGCCCATGCAAATTCCAAAGGCAATGAAGAATCCAATTAGACCTGGAACATAGTGAAAGACAAAGATGAAAACATATAAATAAATGAAAAGGTAAGGATCTATCTAAAGATATTTGAGAGAATGATTGCCCTACCCAGCACATTCATTCCACTCTTGAACTCTAGAGATTTCTTGACTATGATAATGGGCGGTGGCTTGGTGGCGTTAGAGAGATAGTCAGACATAGTGCTGTTGGTGTCATCAAGGTCAGGTTGAACTTCTATCTTCTTCACAACGGTCTGGATCTGTGCATTTAAACATCACCTCAATCAATTCACCATTTTGTTGCACGTTTTTGTCTCACTTTAATCATTAAGCATTTAATACAGTCTGCTTAGTGTGCTGACACAGTAGACACAGTTCAGTCAGTCAACAGTGTGGGTATTTACGTAAGAATCTGATGAATTATATTGTTACACTAAATATCCAAGTGAATGTGGAGACTTTGCAGATGCTGCATCAATTATGTGTAACGAATTAAACAGCAAATATTAACATTTGCAGAAACGAATGCATTATTTTCCCCAGCCCACGTATGCTGTATCAACTTTGAGTCTTAGCACACAGCCCTGGAGTCGTACCTGCTGGAAGCAAGACTGAACCAAGTTCTCAGGGAAGAGGTTTCTGATTAGGTCAAAAAAGGCATCCAGACTGGAAACCTCATCATTCTTCGCTCCTTCTCCGAGATTCTCCTTGAGTTTGGGATTTCCAGGGTGGATGAGGAGCACCAGGATCACGCCCAGCACAGCAGCAATGACAGTGGTGCTCATGTAATAGATCATGGCTCTGGAACCCAGACGACCACTTGACTTTGCATCCAGACCAGACAGACCTTGGTTGGGGAAATGGGCATGTCATTGTTTCATATTCACCAGCTCAAATGTCTTGATATATAGCTTATATCACTCTAGTCTAGCTCAATCTGCTTTCATGCGTTGGGTATGAAAGCAGTCATAGATTAAACATCTTCAAACATCCCTTTTATAACAATCAGCACTCATCTTATTTCTGTTGGCTGTGCACATGAATCCTGTGAATTTGATTGCTGTGTAAATCAACCTCTAAAAAAGGCTACGCTAATTATACATTTACTCTCCTGTTTTTTAGCCCTATCTCCCGGACCCCTCTCGGTTTGTTATTTCTCTCGGGAAACTCCCGTAATTTGCATGGCCCAAACTCCTTATGAATAATCGGACCAATATGTTTTGTCTAATGTTGACCAGTTGCCAGATCTTGTATTCTTGTATTAAATGCATGATATTCACACAATCCACACACCATACACAATTTTTAAACACATTTGTCATCTCAACTTGGCAACCAACACCCAGTTGCAGATAAAGCTCAACTCGCTCAAATATATTAAAGTACTTTTGTGAATGTCTGTTGGACTCTGTTGGCTGTTAATGGTAAAACAGAGGGCACAAAAAATGAGTTATCAAACCAAATGTTCAACATTTATCCAGTCCAATATAGGGCACTTATGTTCAGAAAACATAATGGCTGAAAAAGACCCTTCTCTTTCTGAGAATCAGGGATTTCTTCCACTGCCTCTTTCTACAAGGAGAACTTCTACAAGCCCTCCGCTTTCAACCAGTTATCTCTTGTATACTTAAATTGAATGAATAAACAAACATTGAAGGATGGTCTTTGTTAAGATTTTGTGTTATTTAAGAATTTAAACACTTGGCCACTTCATAGCAATACGGTCATTTATCCATTCAGCAGACACTTTCATCCATTAAAAAGCTTACACTGCATTTATCAGTTCATGCATTCCCTCAGGAATCAAACCCATGATCTTGGCATTGCTAGCGCCATGTTTTACTGTTTAGCTACAGTAATATATATAACCATGAAGAGACCAAGCGTTTGAGACAGATTGCAATATAGACTTCAGGAGAAGGGGTTCAAAACGGGAGCTCAGTTGAGTCTCATTTAGTGCAAACAGGAAGTATTCTCATTTTGTGAAGACATGTTTATGTTGCGTAAAATGGACTGTGCAAATCTACACCATTTCTAATCTAAGAGTCGACAGCTTGTTAAAAGAGGAGGTTTGTGTTACCTGTGATTAAGCTGGAGATGATTAAGGGAAGGATGAGCATTTTCAGCATCCTCATTAGAATATCTCCAGGGAAGGCAATGACCATGACGATGTTGTCATCGAATCGGAGAAGCGACACGCAGCAGCATCCCGAACACCGCTCCCAAAATCACACCTGGGATGGGGGAAAGAGAAGCTCTTATTTTGGATCATTTGGACAAAATATTCCTGAACATGTGTGATTCCAACCGAATAATCTCACCACCCAGTTTGGTTATTTTTTAACCAAAAAATTGCAATAATGCAAGACTGATCATGTGTAGTAGGCTGAATTAGACAAAAAATAAAACAAAGTCTTATTTGAGTCTTGATATTCAGGTCTGGTATAGTCATATATTTTCAGATATTGTGCTGTGGAACTATGCTGTGTGAGGCGACATTATCCATATCTGTGTGTAGGGAAAGCTCTGGGAGTGTGTACTCTATTCAGCACAAATGCTGAGGCAGATTACTTTCTGGCTTCATAATCCTGCAAAGAAGTTTGTTACGTCCTGAAACACACACATATCGTACATGTATCACACCCGCCCATGCTAGATTTCTTCACAGAGACACTAACCACTACACTCTCTAGAGCTAATCCCATATTCACCTGTACAAATAAACAGTGTTAAATTACTTCCTCTGTATTCAACAATACTTCAGTCGCAGAAAATGAAAGCATCTAAAATGTATTTAATTTCATTTGACGGAGGTTTAAAACAAGTACTAGGATTTACAGTCAGCTGTTTGCTGTGGTGTTACGAACCCTCTACCTTCCCGACATGCGTGTGATCATGCTACGAGTGCTGTGAAACTGTCCCTGTGAGACGCTGAGGAACACTCACCCAGTACAGTCAGTGTGAGCAGCAGGTTCTTGCGCAGCTTCTGGCATATTGTGGCAAACTTGGAGCTCGGCCTCGCCTCAATGGGCTCCAGGTGGCTTTCGTGCATTCTGACCTCCACGTGCTTCGGCATGTTTCCAGAACTGCGGAGAAAACAGACACAAGAGTAAATAGGTGGAATCATGGCATGAGCATGTGAAGGGGCAGCTGGCATTTACATCATAAATCATTCAAATAACAACAAAACATCTAGGTTAATGAGGTAACCCTTTAACGCTCCCGTAACGCTGTACGCTGCGTCAGAACGACTGATGAATTGGGATCCCAAGGCGTCAGCTGTTCTGGCATAACGCTGAACGTGACCGACTAAAGGGAACAAGGGTTACATACGTTACAAAGACGTTCCCAAAGACGCTGCGTAATGATGCAATGGGAACACATAGGTAGTCACGCAGTCCTACAGAATCATGCCGGTTCATTGGCTGATGCCCATAAGGAGTCTTTATTAGCCCATATTTGACACAAGCCCAAGAAGCTACACAGCGTCTTGTTCCACTCAGGAATCAGGGTTACATCAGTAACCTAGACTTTACATTTGTTGGAACTCAATGCTGCATGATGACACAATGGGAATATATGCAGTCACGCCATGCAAATGTTTGTAAACATAGTAGCAACCCAATAGGCTGATGATGCAGGAGTCAAACTTCCATTGACTTTCAGCCCGAATGCCCAGGGAAGGCAACACACGTGCCCCCAAAGCACTAGAAAATGCAAAGCAAAGCAGGATCTACATACACATTGTCAAAGCAGTCGCATCTGAAGACGCCAATGAACAAAATTCAGAATGGAACCAGCAGGATCTTCAATCATTCGTTATCCGCTTGGTCAGTGTCAAGCCTCGGCATCCACTGCTGTGCCTTCATCCCAGGGCCTCTTGAAATGAGCTTGAAAGGCTTCCAAGACTGCCATAGTGTTCAAGGCTGAAGCCACATAACTGCCACTCAAAAGGGGAATTATTAAACTTAAACTACTAAACAGTGGGCTGAGACACACTGTGCACTGCAGAAAGAAAAATCAGGCACAATGGCACCATGTGTGTACTTATGAGCGTTGTTCATCAGCCAATGAATCGACACGATTCTGTAGCACTGATGATGTGTTGCTATGGCATCATCACCCTGTGTTCGAGATCCTACAAATAACAACTACATTCATACAGTTTCAAGTGATGCAAATCAAGTGATGTATGATGAACATCAAAGGACACTTTTAGAATAAAATGATCACCTAAATACTGCAGTTCTGCTTGTAAAAAATAAAGTAAATGAAAAGTAATTACATTTTCTCATAATACACTTTAAAGCCCAGTTATTACTACTCTAGCTAACCAATGTTGCTATAAGCATTCTTGAATTGTTCAATGTACATCCACAGTTTGTGTCAGATATCAGCACAGTTTAACATGACCTCTCTTAAAATCCGGTTTAATGCTACATATTGGTTTACTTTAAGTCTGAGAAAAAAATGAAATAAAATTAGGTCAGAAAATATGGTATGAAAATGAGCATTGCACATGTACACCTTGCAAACGCTCTCACAGACGCGACTCTGGTGTTCATGTTGGCTGATCATGTGTGATCTTGTGTAATTACACATTTTTAATTGGATGCGTGTTTAGAGGAACTGGCAGAATGGCACATGTGTCTGTCTTAATGAGTGAATGCTGGTTTCCCTACGGGTAAATCTCCTCGCCAGCTTCAAGGAACAGATGGTGATCAGGAAGTTTTACTATTTTGATGTCTAAGTGAAAATTTATCCTCCAAAAGTTCTACTTTTTTCAAGTTTAGTGTGTTAACACACACAATCTTTTTAGCGCATATGAGACTGCATGAGTTTGTTTGAGTTTGTTATATTAAAGACTTATGTATTCATGTTAAACACACCGAGCAAGCATACATTACACACTTATAGTCAAGGATAGCATTGGGCAAATGAAACTCTGTGGTGATATGGCATATTCAGACAGGTTCTACCAATGCTCCACTTCTGCAGTGTCCTGCCAGATCTTCATTCACGATGGCTCAACACAACAGAAAGAGATACAGTCAGCCAAGGAAGTGAGCCACAAACATGTCCAAGTTCCCATTATAAACGATTCCAGTCGTCCTAGACCTAAAGGGGTTTCTTGCGAAAACAAGGCAATACCATAACACTCACAAGACTGCTCAACACAAATCAGCTGTGTGATTGATATGCTCATATACGATTTATATAAACACTAACTTTCAGTGTTTTCAAAAAGACGTTCAAAAAAGACCTAGTAACAAAGGACTAGGTTTATAGTTTGTAAAAAACACACAGATATCTAACGTAGAGGCGTAGGTTGTATTGAGAGTGCACGACGAAGGAGTAGAGGAACAAAAGTCTTTATTATAATCCACTAACAAAAGCAGAGGAGGATAAAGTAACATAGACGAGGCCGGACAAAGCAACACATGAAACTGAAGGGTTAAATACACTGTGGATATTTGACTAAAACAGAACAGGCTAACTAAATAAGAACCATGGACTAGAAGTCAAAACAGGAACAAAACACAGAGAAAACGAAACCATGGCATTATCATGTCTAATAATTGAGAAACTAATCTTTCAAATAAACTGACAATGATTATTCTTCCATGTGTTGTAAATGTAACAAGCCGTCACTCCCTGACTGAGTCATGTAAACAAACATGGCTGTCGGCTGATGGATAACAAAACAGAGATGATAAAAGTGAGTTTCAGCAACGTACATGTGATCATTTTAAATGTTACAATTTAACATTCAGGTGTCCCCTTTGACACTCTGGAAAAGTTTACTCTTTTATATAGTGTGAGCTCTTTTACTTGGAATTATGCAGTGCTCGGTTTGCCATCCCCTTGCTGAAAATAAAATGGCAAAACAAATCTCTGTAAAAACACCATGCCCTTATCATATAATTTAGATGTATAGGGTTGCACATTATGTAAAACTTAACATTGAGAAAATCATTTTGATGAAGATTCTCTACATATGATGATTTACCATTTATAAATAACAGTGAATGATGGCTCTTCACTTTTGTCTGTTTCTATCCAGTTGTTTAGAACAGGACGGACTGAGTATTGGACATGTGAGTGTAAGAGAAAGCAATTAAAAAAAACAGAGGATGTGTCTCATTGAGAAATAATCACCTTATTCCCTTCAAAGTCTTTACCACAAACAATACAAACTAAATAAAACAAAACTTCAAAATTACAGTGTAAGTGTGAGACAACAGGCAAATCTCCATTTCATTTAAACAACGTGCAGTGATGACCGTCCAGCTGCGGGACAAAAGGTAAAAACAGCAGCAGGGTCAGATCTGTCATGTCTAGTCACTGTGAACTGGAACTAAACTCTGGCGAATGCACCTTTAGGTCGCCCTCATGTACATAATACTGCAAACAGACAAGTGACTAAAATATATATGAAAGTAACATTCATTAATAAATGTAATACTGGATAAATAAGTGGAGAAACCAAAGAAAAAATTTAATTTTCTTTGTCGTTCTCAGAAGTGAACACCTTGTGAAATATAAATATATACACCTCGGATGGCTTCAGTGTGGGTAAATCATGGGCTCATTTTCATTTTGGGGGGAACTATCCCTGTAAGACATGATCTGTAAAGCTGCTCACTGTGAAAAGCACTTTAGAAACAAACCTGAGCTGACTAAGAATGAAATGCCTATTGGTTAACGTACAGAATACACAAGCCTGACTGAACTGGGATTCATCTGAAATTCTATCCCAGCATCTAAACAGTGAGATTATTCTGACACTCCCACCCAAAGGATTCAGGATACATTTCAGGATCTTCTATTTATGCAGCCTCTAAAAATACAGGAATATCAGACCAACTGTCAATAATGAAGACCTTCTACCATTTTACCATTGTTTAGGTGACCATATTTTGAATACCAAAACCAGGACACTCGGCCTAGCAAACAGATACTCAAAGTTTACTCAAAGATTCCTTATCAATATCAATACATTTAAAGTTGGCTATGCCTCCTCTGTATGGATAGAAAATTGTTATATTACAAGACACAACATCAGATTGGCTTTTCAGAGGTTACTCAACCTGTTTTATTATGACAGGCTACAAAAATAATGAATGAAATAATGTCTCTTCTGTATTAGGAAAATAAATATATAAATAATAAAAAACTAAAAGAAATATACCTCCAAATTGAACAAAAATAGCTCTCACAAACTTACAAAAACAAACTAACAGAATATATTTATATCTTTAGTTTTCTTCCTCTTTATCCTCTTTTTCTTCCTCTTCCTCCTTGTTTGCCCATCTATATTTTGCTGTAGAGATGATCTTTCCCAGCAGTTTTTTGAAAACCAGGACATTTTCATCACTTTATAAAAAACAGCCAGGACAGGACGTGAAACAGGACATGTCCTAGGCAAACAAGACTTTTGGTCACCCTACCATTTTTGGGAATCCACTCATTCTGGAAGGATGACAGAATGTCTCAGGTTACACATGTAACCATGGTTCCCTGAGAAGGGGAACAAGACACTACGTTCAAAGACACTTTGGGGAATGCCTCCAGTTTTACCGATGTCTGAAGTACATTATATCAAATGCGAAAATGACATTGGCCTGCGACAGACGTGACATCACTCTATTGCAACCGTGCTGTATAGAAGGCCACCTTAAGTACACGTCATCAGTATTTTTGTCGAAAGGGCACGCAACCAGGTATACCCAAAGCATGACAGTGAGACACAGTGCTCGATTCCCCCTTCACAGGGAACCATGGTTACACGCATAACCTGAGATGTTCCCTTTCATTTACATTACATTACATTACATTGAATCATTTAGCAGACACTTTTATCCAAAGCAACTTACAAATTAGGATTGCAACAGAAGCAATCAAACCAACAATAGAGCAACAATATGCAAGTGCAAAGTCCCAGTTAGTCCAGCACAGTACACGTAGCAAGGTTTTTTATTATTATAATTATTTTTAATAGAAATAGAATAGTAAGTGTTAGTATTAAAGAGCACCTATCATGGATTTTTGAAAATGACTGTTCATGTAGTTTGGAACATAGCTCTAAGGGAATGAAAACATGCTGCAAATATTTATATCTGAAAGTGCATCGTATATAAAGTTATTGTCTTTCAAAAGAGAGAGTCGACTCTGAGTCTATGAAATGAATTGTTTTTGAAACGAGTCATTAGCTGTTTCGTAGTGACGTAGATACGAAACATTGGCATATTGACCTTGCCCAGTTACTGCGCGCACAGACAGAAGTGTAAACTTGAAGTCTAGAATCAATATTCAAATACAGTTGAATAGCGTCATGTCGAGAAGACGCTGTATTGTACATTGCAAAGACAGTTCAGCCACTTGTTTCGTTGCCCAGGGACGAGCATACGAATCAGTGGTTAGAGTTCATATTTGCAACGATACCGTCGAATGAATCATTTGGGAGTCGTTGAGCAAATCAGGTAAAAATAAATGCATATTATATGACAAATAATTTTTTTTTTTTTTTTTTTTTCCCAAAACAAAAATAGGAACATTTCAAATGTTATGATAGGAGAATGGGTCAAGTGTTGCAGAAAAAGATGCGTCTTCAGAAATTTCTTGAAAATGGCTAAAGACTCAGCAGCTCGGGTGGAGTTAGGTAGGTCACTCCACCAGCGTGGAACAGTCAGGGTAAAGGTCAGTGAAAGGGATTTTGTGCCTCTCTGGGATGGCATCACAAGGTGCCGTTCACTTGCAGATCGCAAGCTTCTGGATGACACATAGATCTGAAGTGATGAGTTCAGGTATAGAGGTGCAGAGTCAGTGGTTGTTCTGTAGGCAAACATCAGTGTCTTGAAATTGATGCTTGTGCCTTCTAGCAACCAGTGCAATTTTATGAGGAGAGGTGTGACGTGGGCTTTTAAATGGGAACTCTTACTGGGTCTAAAGACTCTCTGGGGAACGAGTATCCACTCTGCCTTGCGGAGGGAATAACTGCCTAAATGGCTATGACAAGCACAAAGAAAGGCACATAGGTGTCAGAGACCAATCCCTCACTCTGGTCAAACATGGAACTGTCAGTGACTCTATTCCCTAAGGCCACGACCTGAGCTCCAAGCCCTATTCAAGGAAGAACCTGCTGTTAATTCCTCCTAACCGGGGAGGGCATCCAGTGCCCGTCCCAAGGACACAGCTCAAAGGTCTGGTAATGCCAGCCTTCCTTACAGGTATTACCTTTAAGGTAATACTGCCAAAAAGAAACATAAGATCCTTCAAATGTGACTCTACAAGGGGGATCTGGTTCAACCCCTAAAATAACACAGGGAAATACTAAAGAAACGCTCAACCCTGCCTGACTCGAAATTAGCATCTCTGGGTCAAATATTACTAATACGGCCCAAGACAGGTTCTCCGGATAGTGGAAGCCTCAGCGAAACCACTCTCTAAAGCACGTCAACCTCAAAGGCAGTTTACCAAGGTGGTCTCACAGAGGGCCGACACACCTGATGTCACTGTTTAGCTGCAGCTCAGGTGAGCGGATGCCCAACAAAGTTACTGTCTAGGGGAGTGAACGCTCAACCTCAACTTCACGGTCAATCTAAGAGACAGCCATAACAGTGGCTCACAGAAATCAGAGACACTTAATGTTCTGCTTAAAAAGCATCTCCAAAACCCCCCACTCAAGGTCTAAGAAGGAGGGGGATGGGCCAGAAAGGAAGGGGGAGGAACAGAAGAATTTTTAAAAGGTCCACCAAGGTTTGAGGCACAGACCTGGAATGCGTTGCATTCTTTAACAAGCTGCAGACCGCACCCTTGCCTATCTGAACTTACCGACCACCTTCTCGATGGATGTGTGCATTGAGAATAAAGTGTTTCAGCCAGATTGATCCACAGATGTCTCTCTATGGCTGCCATCGCAAGAGCAATTGTGACGGCTGTCTGTTTGGAGCCCCGGAGAGCAAGCTCCGTGACCGCTTCAGGTGACAGTCCCTTGCCGACATCCAGGTCTTTAAGCAGGTTGGCCTGGTGGGCCTTCAACACTGCCACTAAGTGAAAAACCCCACCGGCCTGTAACGCAGCTGCATTCATCCTGCCATTGAGTTTTGACATTACTCGTTATGCTTTTGACTGCAGGGTTGGAGTCTTTAATGTCAATGTTTCCCCGATTGAAAGACAGGTGTATAATCAATCAAAGGCATTGATGGATGAAAGAGATGAATGCGAGTCGAATATGTTTTTATCTAGGACCTCTCCACCTCGCTGTGAATCTGCAGCTTCTCACGTTTCCAAGCAGGATCTAATCTCTCAGACGTAAGGGCCATTACCTCTAACTGTTCTTTGTATGCCGGGCAGGCAGGTTGAGAGGGCTCCATTACTGTATTTTTGCCCTCAACAGCCCCATCCTGCTCTTCCTGGCTCGAAGCCAGAAGACTGCTCTCAGATGATTCAAGGATCATGTATTCTCCAGCATAAGATAAGACGCACATGGAGGAACACACTTCCTGAAAGACTTGTCAGAGGATCCCATTCTATTTCACCTTCACACGCTTCAAAACAAATGGTCTCCTGAAGCCAAAAACCTGATGACGTGTACTCTATAAAAGGTGGCCTTTAAAACTCATGGTCATGCTATAGTGATGTCACGACTGTCGCCAGCTAATGTCATTGTCGCGTTCAGACAAAATGCTACATGCTTCAGACAAAATGTCTTTGAACTCAGTGAAAGTTCCTATTCGAAAGGGAATCCCTTGAGTTAAGATTCCTCACCAGGCATCATAGGTGAACTGCAGTGTGTGTGTGTGTGGCTCAGGTAAACACTAAGTTATGGGGTTAGGGGACAAATCCTTTTTGGGGGGGTCTATTTTTTGGTCCCCCTGAGGAAAACAGATTATAAATCATACTAAGTTTCTGTGATGGGTTAGGGTTAGCATAGGGGGATAGAATATATAGTTTGTACAGTATAAAAATCATTTTGTTTATGGAAAGTCCCCATAAAACATGAAAACACAATGTGTGTGTGTGTGTGTGGGTGGGCGGGTATGTGTGTTTGATGTGTCTCAATGCCATGCCAAAGGAGGCCAGTGAAAGGTAACAGAGAATTCACTCTTTTTTTCTCTCTAACTTGGCCAGGACCATGTGAAGTTTCCCGGCGACCCATCTGAGGGCTTTTGTCCTTCCCCAAAGTGTCAGTGCCCCCTTCTTCCTCCCTTTGGGTTTAATCTGGCAAGGAGAGGGATGCGGGAGGATGCCAGCCCCATTCAGCCCGCTGATGTCATGCATATGCCCACCGTGGGAGAGCAGCGGATGGACTCGGAGGGGGGCAGGACCCATTCTCCTCTCGCTCAATCCGCTCTCTATCGGGATGAATCACTCTTTCAGGAATTCACTGTGAGGCACAATTGATGGCGATTATCCCAATTTTATGCTACTGTCCAGAGTGAAGAGATTCTCTCTCTGACTCTCTTTCCTTCGGTGTCTCTCTCTCTGACAGCTATTACAACCTTTTGGCCCTTCTTGAATTAAACACACACACACACACACACAGCTCTCCTCAACAGCTTTTCACATAATTACAGATAAGACTGTAATAAAAGATAGATGCGAAGCACCTAAACATCTGACAAACTACATTTACAGGAACGTTCAAATGATATTCCAGTATTATAGATACTTCCATAATCTGTGATGCTGTGAATTTAGCTGTGAATCTCTCTTGCATATGTAATAAGACGACCTACAACACCATTTTATTAAACAATTAGGCTGAAATATATTTTGTCAAATGTATCTGACATTTAAACATTTCATTTATTCAAAACATCACAAATGTTGCGACTAAAATCATTATACACAATCAATTACAATTAAGGTTTTCTTTTCATAGTAAACTGGAGTTGAGGTATACAACCGAAAATACCACATGAATCTTAATCATATCACAGTGTCCAAGTATGGGTCAGATTCACGACACACACACAAACACAATCTGGGGTCGAGTCTCAGGGGCAACAGTGAGTGTCCAGACAGAGGTCAGATCTGTGCTGGAGGACAAACACACACACACAAGGACACACACGTGCATCCCATTAGGTCAAAACAAAGAGCGAGGGAAAAAAGCTTTCGAAGTTTTAATAAATGATCCACACTAACTCGCACAATGCACTTTAACACCAAACTATCTGAATTCGTTCCACTGTCCTGCAGAGTTGAGCTCCAGCCCTGAACTCACTAAAAAACAAAAATAATTCATATTTAACAGTATTTTTTAGGTAGTCAAATATAGTATAACATGTATAGTGCCAACTTATGAAAAGTAGCAATTTTCACAACTACCACTGCATACTTTTCTCCATACTGTCCAAAAGAGAAATAAACGGAGCGTGTTATGGTGTTATGGAGCCCTCGCCTCCGCTGTGAGGTGAGGGATAAGCACGATTGACCCATATGTGCACTCCATCATGTGCATGGACGCACTCGTATAGTGTGCCACGCTGTAATGAGCGAGTGATTAGGGATTCTGTGTGCGCACAGGTTTCAGACGCGAGCTGTAATGATGTGCTCAGATCATTCTGGTTGAAGGGTTCGCAGGCCTTCATTCATCTATAGTGAGCACACAGAGGGGCCCCTCAGGGGCCGGTCTCTCTCTCTTTCACATGCTTCGTCTTTCTCTTTCTAACTTATTTTCTTTCATTCTATACTTTATTTTGTCGAGATTCCTTCTCACGTAACTACTGAGCAGGGGTTTGTGTGCCAGGTGTTTTGTCAGATTCCACAAAGCTTTTCCACGGGAATATTTTCAACACAATGTTTATAGAGATCATTTGTGCCAGACTGTGGAGTGCGAATGAAAACAATTCCCTCATTTCTTTGTATTTATAAACTGAATATGTTTTAATGGAAGTCTAGCATGCACTGTGAATGTTTCAACTACAGTGTAACAGTAAGAATTCTGTGTGAAAGTTATGTGTGAAAGTTATGTCTGATCTCATGTCATAATTGGCTTAAAAAGTAAACAAGGCTATTTTTGCTTGGCACATTATCTGCGTGAAGAAACCATTAAGAGATGTGGCACGGCTATCCATAAAACAGTTTACACAAAGCCACAGGAATTACACCGAACCACAAGTGTATCCCACAACCATACAGATAAATCAATCAACCAACCAACTCAATCAATCAATCAATCAATCATCATTTTAACTGAAGAATGCAGTGTTAAGTGTACCTATTCTTCTTTTTCATCATGTTCATCTTTAGCCTGACTTCGTCATACTCATATTCTAGTGAGAATATGAGTCTGAAACTCCTCTGTTGGGCTTTGATTATGAGGCGTGTCTTAACCGAACCAGGGAAAAAAACTCTGTACTGAATTGGCTTTATGCATAACTACTTCCTGCACTACTTCCTGAACTTAAGCCAGCTCCTTTGTTTCCTGTCTGCCATTATTGGACAAATTGATTAGTTCAGGTGTGCCTGACCTCAGTAGTCACGGCAACAATAATCAGACACACCTCAATTAATCAAGCTTGGCCAATAATGGCAGACAGGAAACAAAGGAGCTGGCTTAAGTTTAGGAAGTAGTGTAGCTGTGCATGAAGCCAATTGGATAGTCGGTAGGCCTACAACCAATCAGAGCAATGCAGTAAGTCAACTCCTTTGCATAGCACAGTTTTCAACTACAAAACTTACTTATTTTAGAAGTTAAATAACGAGTGTTGTTTCTTTTACTTACTCCTCCATGAGTACGACCAAAGGAGAAACCATTACGTCCCATCTTCTTAGCGACCGTCAGAGCCAGCTGATAAGTTACACTTTTCCCAAATGAGATTTTCCCCTGAGATGAGAGAAATCTGCTTTTTACATTTTTCACTTCCTCCTACAATGACGCAAAAATCATAATTTCACGTCATTGTAGGAGGAAGTGTAAGAGGGGGGATTTCTGTAAAGACTACAAGCACTAGATCTCAACGTTCCAAACCCGCCCATAGGGGGTTGGAATTAATGCGCTAACAGACCACTCGTCCTGCTCACCACAGTAAACATGACTCGTGTCGTTCTCCCGCGGCCCTCACTCGTCCCGCTCGCCACAGTGAAACATGACTCGCACCGTGTGTATATGTGCTACTGAAGTGGAGATTTCTGACTTGGAGTTTGAGAGAAAAGTATTTTTGAGAAAAATGGGCTTTAAAGATTTAGCATCAGCCAATGAGATTGCGCATTTGCGACCTTTTACGTTCACGATTGGTTGCTGAAAAAAAGACCATATTTGGATCCGACAGAATTGTACAGGAGTGGGAGAGCTTTCTAGCGGTGTGTGTGATGACAGACAGTGATCGCGGAGCAGCGGGAGGATTAAGAACGCAAGCTGTTGATGAATATATGAGAAATCTACAGACGCAAACAGACACAGTGTCTAACTAAATGTGTATTTCTGACTTTTTTTCACCACAAGTCTGAAAGAAGACAAATATCCCCAAATCTCTAAATTGACCAGTAAAAAAAGACAACTGAGTATTTCCTTCTTAAAACTGCAGTGGACCAAAGACAGTCTCAAAAACACGGTTAGAAGTCGCTGGTGTTTCTGACGTCACAAACGACCTTGTAACCAATCAGATCAATGTGTGATCGTCAACCAGTGGATTCAGTGAGTGAGTGAGTGAGTGAGTGAGTAAGTAGAGTGAGTAAGTGAGTGAGTGAGTGAGTGAGTGGAGGCAGGGCTCATTTGCATATTTATAGAACCGTGCATACATTCAAGCTTTTTTAAAGGAGTTGTTCACCCTCCAGCCCTCCTTTCTTTCAGACGATTACAATCAGAGTTATATTAAAAATGTCCAGGCTCTTCCAAGCTTGATAATGGCAGTGAATTGCAACCAACAGTTTGAAGCTCATAAAAGTGAATCTGTTCATCATAAAAGTGCATCTGTCCATCATAAAAGTGCATCTATCCAACATAAAACTGCATCTGTCTATTATAAAAGTGCATCTATCCATCATAAAAGTTAATCTATCCATCATAAAAGTGCATCTATCCATGATAAAAGTGCATCTATTCATCAGTAAAAGTGCATCCATCCATCCATCATTAAAGGGCATCTATCCATCATAAAAGTGCATCTGACCATCATAAAAGTGCATCTGTCCATCATAAAAGTGCATCTATCCAACATAAAAGTGCATCTGTCTATCGTAAAAGTGCATCTATCCATCATAAAAGTGCATCTGTCCATCATAAAAGTGCATCTATCAAACATAAAAGTGCATCTGTCCATCATAAAAGTGCATCTATCCATCATAAAAGTGCATCTATTCATGATAAAAGTGCATCTATCCATCATAAAAGTGCATCCATCCATCATAAACGTGCATCTGTCCATCATAAAAGTGCATCTTTCCATCATAAAAGTGCTTCACAGGGCTCCGGGGTTAATAAAGCCCTTCTGAAGCCATTTTTAAAATAACTCAGATTGTATTCGTCAGAAAAAAATGCCACATACACATAGGATGGCTTGAGGGTGAGTAAATCATGGGGTCATTTTTTTTCAAGGAAAAAAACTTGAAATATGTCATTTTTGTAATCAAAGATGAGTTTTAAGGGATACAAATATTGACCTCTGGGTGACTTTAATGAAATAATGCTTATAATCAGAGCAGAGTAAAATATGTGGAGTGCTGCAATTTTAATCACATTTCTTCCACTCTGATCAAAGTGTGTGTGTACTAGTGCTAGACGTGGATGATAGTTCATAAACATGACAAACATTAGTAAAGATGATGTACAATCAGCAGATTAGTAACGTAAAGACGGTAATCAGGTCTGGTATCACCCGAAACGAGTTTATGTTACAGATTACACTACTTACTGCATAGCTTCTCAACAAATACGTAAATATGTGGACATGAAATATTGATTTAAGGTTAAATTATTTTTCAATATTGTAAATATACTGTAAAAAGAATAATATATAATAATATACTTTTCAAAATGTAAATGTGTATAACATATACAATATATGTTATAATGCATATAAAGCTTCCACTTAGAAAAAACAAAATTAAAAATGAAGTCCTTGGAGGTCATTTTCACAACATAAAACAACTGAGACTGAAGGATGGCGGCAGTTCCGTCTATATGAAACAAAAGAGACTCTATGGAGAGATATGATAATGATGCATATAGTAATTCGATCTCTTAAACTGCTTTAAAAAGAGCAATACAAATAAAGCTGACATGATGAGATCTAACTTTATATGAGATACGGTTTCAGTTGCCTGGATTATCAGTCTCTTATACAGTGTTTCCATAGACAACGTTCAATATTGGCAAATATCTAAATGGTGGATGCATTGGTTGACCAATCAGAATCAAATACTCTAAAATAAAATGATTTATTGGTGCACATCCTTATTGTTAAACAATCTTGAATCAGAATAACGTCCCCTCCCTCTTGCAGCATCTCTTCTCTTCTGATGATAAGGACGGGGCAACCTGTCACTCACATGAGATCAGCCAATAACAATCCACAACAATCCAACCATCCAATCAATTCCCTACGGACACAATCAAGCCATTTGTTCTTGTTCCAGAAGCATTTCACTCGGATATACGGCACAATAGAGAATAAAAGGCCAGCACAACTCCCCTTTCATGCCGACTTTAAGTCTTAATATTGATCATTAGAAATATTAGCATAATTGGTGCAGATGTAAAGGCATCCAGTGACTTAGAGCAGCTCTGTTGAGCTCAGCCATCATTAAACACAGAGGCTCTGTTCTCTGAATGTAGTTTGATCATCTCAGTCCGAACCCCAGAGGAGCTCATTAAGTCCAGCGCCCAACCCCCCGCATCTCGTACACCACACCTTCACCCCGACAGAGAGCTGCTTCACTCCTGAATCCACACACACAACAGACATCACATCCACAACCCCCCGAATCTCGTACACCACACCTTCACCCCGACAGAGAGCTGCTTCACTCCTGAATCCACACACACAACAGACATCACATCCACAACCCCCCGCATCTCGTACACCACACCTTCACCCCGACAGAGAGCTGCTTCACTCCTGAATCCACACACACAACAGACATCACATCCACAACCCCCCGCATCTCGTACACCACACCTTCACCCCGACAGAGAGCTGCTTCAATCCTGAATCCACACACACAACAGACATCACATCCACAACCCCCCGCATCTCGTACACCACACCTTCACCCCGACAGAGAGCTGCTTCACTCCTGAATCCACACACACACAACAGACATCACATCCACAACCCCCCGCATCTCATACACCACAGCTTCACCCCGACAGAGAGCTGCTTCACTCCTGAATCCACACACACACACTAGACATCACATCCACAACCCCCCGCATCTCGTACACCACACCTTCACCCCGACAGAGAGCTGCTTCACTCCTGAATCCACACACACAACAGACATCACATCCACAACCCCCCGCATCTCGTACACCACACCTTCACCCCGACAGAGAGCTGCTTCACTCCTGAATCCACACACACAACAGACATCACATCCACAACCCCCCGCATCTCGTACACCACACCTTCACCCCGACAGAGAGCTGCTTCACTCCTGAATCCACACACACAACAGACATCACATCCACAACCCCCCGCATCTCGTACACCACACCTTCACCCCGACAGAGAGCTGCTTCACTCCTGAATCCACACACACAACAGACATCACATCCACAACCCCCCGCATCTCGTACACCACACCTTCACCCCGACAGAGAGCTGCTTCACTCCTGAATCCACACACACAACAGACATCACATCCACAACCCCCCGCATCTCGTACACCACACCTTCACCCCGACAGAGAGCTGCTTCACTCCTGAATCCACACACACAACAGACATCACATCCACAACCCCCCGCATCTCGTACACCACACCTTCACCCCGACAGAGAGCTGCTTCACTCCTGAATCCACACACACAACAGACATCACATCCACAACCCCCCGCATCTCGTACACCACACCTTCACCCCGACAGAGAGCTGCTTCACTCCTGAATCCACACACACAACAGACATCACATCCACAACCCCCCGCATCTCGTACACCACACCTTCACCCCGACAGAGAGCTGCTTCACTCCTGAATCCACACACACAACAGACATCACATCCACAACCCCCCGCATCTCGTACACCACACCTTCACCCCGACAGAGAGCTGCTTCACTCCTGAATCCACACACACACACAGACATCACATCCACAACCCCCCGCATCTCGTACACCACACCTTCACCCCGACAGAGAGCTGCTTCACTCCTGAATCCACACACACAACACCGACATCACATCCACAACCCCCCGCATCTCGTACACCACACCTTCACCCCGACAGAGAGCTGCTTCACTCCTGAATCCACACACACAACAGACATCACATCCACAACCCCCGCATCTCGTACACCACACCTTCACCCCGACAGAGAGCTGCTTCACTCCTGAATCCACACACACACAACAGACATCACATCCACAACCCCCCGCATCTCGTACACCACACCTTCACCCCGACAGAGAGCTGCTTCACTCCTGAATCCACACACACACACAGACATCACATCCACAACCCCCCGCATCTCGTACACCACACCTTCACCCCGACAGAGAGCTGCTTCACTCCTGAATCCACACACACAACAGACATCACATCCACAACCCCCCGCATCTCGTACACCACACCTTCACCCCGACAGAGAGCTGCTTCACTCCTGAATCCACACACACACACAGACATCACATCCACAACCCCCCGCATCTCGTACACCACACCTTCACCCCGACAGAGAGCTGCTTCACTCCTGAATCCACACACACACACAGACATCACATCCACAACCCCCCGCATCTCGTACACCACACCTTCACCCCGACAGAGAGCTGCTTCACTCCTGAATCCACACACACAACAGACATCACATCCACAACCCCCCGCATCTCGTACACCACACCTTCACCCCGACAGAGAGCTGCTTCACTCCTGAATCCACACACACAACAGACATCACATCCACAACCCCCCGCATCTCGTACACCACACCTTCACCCCGACAGAGAGCTGCTTCACTCCTGAATCCACACACACAACAGACATCACATCCACAACCCCCCGCATCTCGTACACCACACCTTCACACCGACAGAGAGCTGCTTCACTCCTGAATCCACACACACACACAGACATCACATCCACAACCCCCCGCATCTCGTACACCACACCTTCACCCCGACAGAGAGCTGCTTCACTCCTGAATCCACACACACAACAGACATCACATCCACAACCCCCCGCATCTCGTACACCACACCTTCACACCGACAGAGAGCTGCTTCACTCCTGAATCCACACACACAACAGACATCACATCCACAACCCCCCACATCTCGTACACCACACCTTCACCCCGACAGAGAGCTGCTTCACTCCTGAATCCACACACACAACAGACATCACATCCACAACCCCCCGCATCTCGTACACCACACCTTCACCCCGACAGAGAGCTGCTTCACTCCTGAATCCACACACACACAACAGACATCACATCCACAACCCCCCGCATCTCGTACACCACACCTTCACCCCGACAGAGAGCTGCTTCACTCCTGAATCCACACACACAACAGACATCACATCCACAACCCCCCGCATCTCGTACACCACACCTTCACCCCGACAGAGAGCTGCTTCACTCCTGAATCCACACACACAACAGACATCACATCCACAACCCCCCGCATCTCGTACACCACACCTTCACCCTGACAGAGAGCTGCTTCACTCCTGAATCCACACACACACAATCAGACATGACATCCACAACCCCCCACATCTCGTACACCACACCTTCACCCCGACAGAGAGCTGCTTCACTCCTGAATCCACACACACAACAGACATCACATCCACAACCCCCCGCATCTCGTACACCACACCTTCACCCCGACAGAGAGCTGCTTCACTCCTGAATCCACACACACACAACAGACATCACATCCACAACCCCCCGCATCTCGTACACCACACCTTCACCCCGACAGAGAGCTGCTTCACTCCTGAATCCACACACACAACAGACATCACATCCACAACCCCCCGCATCTCGTACAACACACCTTCACACCGACAGAGAGCTGCTTCACTCCTGAATCCACACACACACACAGACATCACATCCACAACCCCCGCATCTCGTACACCACACCTTCACCCCGACAGAGAGCTGCTTCACTCCTGAATCCACACACACAACAGACATCACATCCACAACCCCCCGCATCTCGTACAACACACCTTCACCCCGACAGAGAGCTGCTTCACTCCTGAATCCACACACACACAACAGACATCACATCCACAACCCCCCGCATCTCGTACACCACACCTTCACCCCGACAGAGAGCTGCTTCACTCCTGAATCCACACACACAACAGACATCACATCCACAACCCCCCGCATCTCGTACAACACACCTTCACCCCGACAGAGAGCTGCTTCACTCCTGAATCCACACACACAACAGACATCACATCCACAACCCCCCGCATCTCGGTACACCACACCTTCACCCCGACAGAGAGCTGCTTCACTCCTGAATCCACACACACAACAGACATCACATCCACAACCCCCCGCATCTCGTACACCACACCTTCACCCCGACAGAGAGCTGCTTCACTCCTGAATCCACACACACACAACAGACATCACATCCACAACCCCCGCATCTCGTACACCACACCTTCACCCCGACAGAGAGCTGCTTCACTCCTGAATCCACACACACAACAGACATCACATCCACAACCCCCCGCATCTCGTACACCACACCTTCACCCCGACAGAGAGTTGCTTCACTCCTGAATCCACACACAACAGACAACACATCCACAACCCCCCGCATCTTGTACACCACACCTTCACCCTGACAGAGAGCTGCTTCACTCCTGAATCCACACACACACATCAGACATGACATCCACAACCCCCCACATCTCGTACACCACACCTTCACCCCGACAGAGAGCTGCTTCACTCCTGAATCCACACACACAACAGACATCACATCCACAACCCCCCGCATCTCGTACACCACACCTTCACCCCGACAGAGAGCTGCTTCACTCCTGAATCCACACACACAACACCGACATCACATCCACAACCCCCCGCATCTCGTACACCACACCTTCACCCCGACAGAGAGCTGCTTCACTCCTGAATCCACACACACAACAGACATCACATCCACAACCCCCCGCATCTCGTACACCACACCTTCACCCCGACAGAGAGCTGCTTCACTCCTGAATACACACACACAACAGACAACACATCCACAACCCCCCGCATCTCGTACACCACACCTTCACCCTGACAGAGAGCTGCTTCACTCCTGAATCCACACACACACATCAGACATGACATCCACAACCCCCCACATCTCGTACACCACACCTTCACCCCGACAGAGAGCTGCTTCACTCCCTGAATCCACACACACAACAGACATCACATCCACAACCCCCCGCATCTCCGTACACCACACCTTCACCCCGACAGAGAGCTGCTTCACTCCTGAATCCACAAACACAACACCGACATCACATCCACAACCCCCCGCATCTCGGTACACCACACCTTCACACCGACAGAGAGCTGCTTCACTCCTGAATCCACACACACAACAGACATCACATCCACAACCCCCCGCATCTCGTACACCACACCTTCACCCCGACAGAGAGCTGCTTCACTCCTGAATCCACACACACAACAGACATCACATCCACAACCCCCCGCATCTCGTACACCACACCTTCACCCCGACAGAGAGCTGCTTCACTCCTGAATCCACACACACAACAGACATCACATCCACAACCCCCCGCATCTCGTACACCACACCTTCACCCCGACAGAGAGCTGCTTCACTCCTGAATCCACACACACACACTAGACATCATATCCACAACCCCCCGCATCTCGTACACCACACCTTCACCCCGACAGAGAGCTGCTTCACTCCTGAATCCACACACACAACAGACATCACATCCACAACCCCCCGCATCTCGTACACCACAGCTTCACCCCGACAGAGAGCTGCTTCAATCCTGAATCCACACACACAACAGACGTCACATCCACAACCCCCCGCATCTCGTACACCACACCTTCACCCCGACAGAGAGCTGCTTCACTCCTGAATCCACATACACAACAGACATCACATCCACAACCCCCCGCATCTCGTACACCACACCTTCACCCCGACAGAGAGCTGCTTCACTCCTGAATCCACACACACACAACAGACATCACATCCACAACCCCCCGCATCTCGTACACCACACCTTCACCCCGACAGAGAGCTGCTTCACTCCTGAATCCACACACACAACAGACATCACATCCACAACCTCCCGAATCTCGTACGCCACACCTTCACCCCGACAGAGAGCTGCTTCACTCCTGAATCCACACACAACAGACAACACATCCACAACCCCCCGCATCTCGTACACCACACCTTCACCCTGACAGAGAGCTGCTTCACTCCTGAATCCACACACACACATCAGACATGACATCCACAACCCCCGCATCTCGTACACCACACCTTCACCCCGACAGAGAGCTGCTTCACTCCTGAATCCACACACACAACAGACATCACATCCACAACCCCCCGCATCTCGTACACCACACCTTCACACCTGACAGAGAGCTGCTTCACTCCTGAATCCACACACACAAACAGACATCACATCCACAACCCCCCGCATCTCGTACACCACACCTTCACCCCGACAGAGAGCTGCTTCACTCCTGAATCCACACACACAACAGACATCACATCCACAACCCCCCGCATCTCGTACAACACACCTTCACACCCGACAGAGAGCTGCTTCACTCCTGAATCCACACACACAACAGACATCACATCCACAACCCCCCGCATCTCGGACACCACACCTTCACCCCGACAGAGAGCTGCTTCACTCCTAAATCCACACACACACACAGACATCACATCCACAACCCCCCGCATCTCGTACAACACACCTTCACACCGACAGAGAGCTGCTTCACTCCTGAATCCACACACACAACAGACATCACATCCACAACCCCCCGCATCTCGTACACCACACCTTCACCCCGACAGAGAGCTGCTTCACTCCTGAATCCACACACACAACAGACATCACATCCACAACCCCCCGCATCTCGTACAACGCCACACCTTCACCCCGACAGAGAGCTGCTTCACTCCTGAATCCACACACACACACAAGACATCACATCTACAACCCCCCGCATCTCGTACGCCACACCTTCACCCGACAGAGAGCTGCTTCACTCCTGAATCCACACACACACACAAGACATCACATCTACAACCCCCCGCATCTCGTACACACACACCTTCACCCCGACAGAGAGCTGCTTCACTCCTGAATCCACACACACAACAGACATCACATCCACAACCCCCCGCATCTCGTACACCACACCTTCACCCGACAGAAAGCTGCTTCACTCCTGAATCCACACACACAACAGACATCACATCCACAACCCCCCGCATCTCGTACACCACACCTTCACCCCGACAGAGAGCTGCTTCACTCCTGAATCCACACACACACACAGACATCACATCCACAACCCCCCGCATCTCGTACGCCACACCTTCACCCCGACAGAAAGCTGCTTCACTCCTGAATCACACACATCACACTCAAAGCCATCACACAGGTGTGATTAGCTAGCAACAAATCCTGAGTACTGAACTATTGTGTCCCTGGCCTGCTAAGCAGGTCCCTCCTGAGCCAAGAGATATATGCCCTGATCGACATAGCCGTCCAAGAGGGATACAGGGGTGTGCTCGCCTGGGAGAACATTTCGATAAATACAGGTAGTCTCTTAAATTGTAGATTCGGGGCTGACTAACAGCAGATGAGCCCCTTCCTGGCAAACTCTTTCCAGAACTCCCGGGAACATTGATATCGGGGAAATGCATACAGGTGTAGCCTCGGCCACACCTGCACCATCGCATCCAGTCCGAGAGGAGCTGGCTGCGTGAGAGAGAACCATAACGGACAGTGAGTTGTCTCCTGAGTTGCAAATAGATCGACCTGAGCCTGACCAAAGTTCTCCCATAGGAGCTCCACCACCTCGGGGTGGAGTCTCCACTCCCCGGGCCTCAGCCCCTGCCTCGACAGAATATCGGCCCCCACATTCAGATACCCTGGAATATATAATATCCTCAGTGACAACAATTTCCCCTGGGTCCATAGGAGGATCTGCAGAGCCAACTTGTATAAAGCTCTGGACCTCAGACCCCCCTGATGGTTGATGTAGGAGACCACCGAAGTGTTGTCCGTGCGGACCAGCACATGTTGGCCCCTCAGGTCTGGCAGGAAGTATTTGAGAGTCCGAAACACTGCCATCATTTCTAGTTGGTTTATATGCCAAGACTGCTGATGGTCCTGCCACACCACCCTCAGAAGTCTGACCCCCTGCGAGTCAGGACTTCTTCTTACCCCAGGTCTTTTTAGAGATGACAGTCCTCAGATCGTGCCTACCCCTAACTGACCTGGATTGTGACCGCCACTGAGGCTCCGAAGATTGTGGAGGAGCCCGGGCGGCCACGCTTTGCCTTTGGCGTGCTCTGTATGAGGAGCTAGTACTCGGCTGAGGCTGCTCAGATTTAATAAAAGTTCTATGACCAGCTGCCTCGGGAACATCAAAACGGCGAGGAAGAATTTTCTGAAACGCAGCTGACTGCTTTTTTGTTTCTTGAAATCAATCGACGACACAGTTAATAGCATCGCCGAACAAACTTGATGGTGACATTGGTGCATCTAACAGAACAGATCTATCCTTTTCTTTAATTTCAGATAAGTTCAACCATAGGTGGCGCTCCGTGGCCACCAGGGCTGCCATAGACCGGCCCACTGATTTGGGTCTCCTTAGTGGCACGGAGCGCTAGATCTGTCGCGCGACTTAATTCAAGAATTGCCTCAGCGCTCATCTCTCTCGCGTACATCAATTTCCCTCAGCAGATCAGCCTGGTATGCTTGCAATATTGTCATTGTGTGCAAGCATGACGCAGCCTGACCTGCTGCCGAGTATGCTTTACCCACCAGAGAGGATGTAGTTTTTAATGGTCTGGTGGGTAATGTCGGGGCTTTTAATGATGACGATGACTCGGGAGAGAGATAACTCGCAAGCGTCTCTTCAGCCCGAGGCATCGCCGCATAACCGTGATCAGCAGCACCTACTATGTTACTATAATTAGATGTCTGTGGGTTAAAAACTCTGAATGGAACAGGTTTATTCCATCGACTCGCCACCTCAGTGTGGAGATCGGGAGAGAATGGTAAACCCCGACGTGGAGGCAGTGTTTTAGATGGCAAAAATCTCTCATCATGTATACTTTTTTTCCTTGAAAGCCGTGACAAAACCTCCAAAAGCTCCTCATCACCGGGGGTATGAGCTGGCGAAACATCATGATCCCCGCGTCAATGCTGACGACATCCAATTCCTCGGAACTGGATAAGCTGTCAGCGCTGGTGCCTCAGCCCAGGAACGAGAATCCGCAGAGCAGGCTCCTCCCTGGGAAGAGACACTGGATCCAGCAGGTAAGGGCTGAGATAAGGCGGGGCCCGTCTCAAGCCCCGCTACCAGATCCATTCTGCGAACCCCAGGATGCAAGTTCGACGCTGTGACCCGCATCCCGGGGAACGCAAACCGAACCGTCCTTCTCAAAGAATGCCCGGCGGGAGCAGAGCGTTCTCATCGAAAGCTTCACACAATGCTCACAGTCAGCTCCCTCGAGAACTGACTGGGCATGCTCCACTCCCAGACAAGCTACACAAAGCTGATGTGTGTCCCCACCCGTGATGAAACGAGGGCAAGGAACAACACAACACTTAAACTCTTGATTCCCTATTGTATATGTGTGTAATATAGTGTGCTTGACAGACAACAATAAATAGACAGAGACAGAGTACAGAGATCGCTTGCTGAAGGCAACAGAAGCTGTCGCAGTCTGATCTCAACGGTGCTTTATAGATTCCTGGTCAATGACGTCACCTGACGTCCTACTCTCTCATTGGACTGATTGTACAGACGCTTCACGACGCAATCACGCAGAGCGTTCCCATCGCGTTTGACAACGCAGCTCGAAGTTCCCTTGAAAGGGAACAACCCTAAAATAAACCTAAAACTCAAACAATCTATTGTAGGATTTTAATTTAATCGTGTGATTATTATTTTTTTTTTTTTGGCTGCATGGATTTCTCAAATTTCTTTATTTTATATTTTATATACGTATATAAAAACTATATTCAGTATACTTTTACCAAGCTCTTCACACACTTATTTTCTTCAACAACAGTTAATCTCTCTATCAAAATACACTAAAACCACCAAAACACTTCATATTCATTTTCTTCGATTCAGTTTGCGATACACAGTTTCAATTAAATTCCAAAAAACAGCAAATTACAGTAATGGTTTAATACTCTCTAAAATAAAAGACAAGTTTATGTTTCTTTGTCTTTTATTTTAGTTAAGTTTGGTCAAGTTTATGTCAAATCACTGTCTGATTCAATTCTATTCAGGTGTACTTTCATAAACTGCACATGCACTGTAAAAATGTTACTGCTATTTAATAAAAAAAATATGGTAACAATATTACACAATATTTTTGAGTAGTTAAGGCTTGATTTCGTTCATGGAATCTACCTGAATAAATAAATAAAAATAAAAATCCTGTTATTTATTTACTCTATGATACAATGAATTTAATATTTTTAGTGAAATATGTTTTTTTATTTTAAGTTGACGCTCAAAAGTGTGTGAATAAGAGTGAATAGAAATAACTTTATATTTGAATTTGAGTTATATTGCATTATTAAAAGACTACATGCCACTAGCACAGCACATTACCAAACTTATTACTGCACTAGCATTATAACAAAGGTTTTGCTCAGTGAACAAAGCAACATGCTTCAGACTATCAATACATGCAGTTAATCACAACCTTACCATAAGACTTACTCTTCTGCACAATGCTATCAAACTTCAACATAATATAAACTGTTTCAAATGTCAAACATAACTACAGCTAGATTAGGCGACAACTAATATTAGGGCGACCTTGAGTGTCCCGAAAGGCGCCAAATAAATAATTATTATTATTATTATTATTATTATTATTATAACTAAACATTAAACATTAACAGATGTTTCCCTTTACTCAATAACACATAAAATAACACTTAATTTCAATATTTCTTCTCCATTACCAGCCATGTGCAAAGCATGCTGGATACTAACAATTAAAAACGCATAATTGAGCTAATTCTCTTAAAATAAAATGGTAGCCCTTAAATGGTTCTTAATTTTATCAGCTTAATCGGTTCCTCAATTCAAGCCTCAAAATTATGCATGTTTCCTTAAAAAATTTGAATGTCATTTTATATATCTATAGTGACACTGTTAACCCTTAAACCTATACATACAGTAAACATGTGCTAATCTAATCTGCATCCTCCTCAAAAACAGCACAAGTATTTCACAGTACAATACCAACACAATACACCTTTATTTGATCTATTGTTTTACATAGTTCATAGTAGTTAAAGGCACCATTTATGAAGTCTGACTGTGAATAGTGTTATCAAAATGCAGTGCCATCAGTCTGCCAACACAGCCCAATCAACCCACTACCTACTAGCATTTAAAAAGATACAAGCACTTTTGTATAGGCCATAATGTTATCAAGGAATGGATACAATCCTTATATCTTTTGCAGAGATGGTCATGTTCTGGAACACTGTAGAAAGATACAAAAGTTACTTCACATGGACAAGTTGGACTTTCAAAGAGCAAAGGCCTGTGTTTTAGTTGCCTGAAGTCGGGGTACGTGAGTAAATCCTGGGCTAAATAAATGTAAAGATCTAGTTCCACCTATGGAGATCCATCTTATGCTTTTCTAGACCATGGAAGTAATGCATCCTTCTGCACTGACCCTCAACAACTCGTCTCCATACCGGCGCGATTAGTCCGACTTCCAAACAGATGGAAATGGACAAATACTCTTAATGTTTCGACCCAATTTGTCTTGTAATCCTGCCCGAATCACACACTGTTCCTTCGTTGGCCAGAGGAGAAATGGTCCCAGACTGAGCCTGGGTTCTCCCAAAGTTTTGTTCTCCATTCAATCACCTGATGGAGTTTTGGATCCTTGCCACGGTTGCCTTGGCTTTTGGCTTGCTTAGTTGGGGACATTTAATATTGAACAATATTATTGATCTGTGTTGTATTATTTTCATATTATCACTGTGAAGCTGCTTTTGATACAATTTGTATTGTAAAAAGCGCTATATAAAAAAAGGTGACTTGACTTGACTGACAAGCTTATGACAGAGCTCAACCTCTGTGGACGAACAGTTAATCTCCTCCTTAGGGGAGCAAAGGGTTGTGCACAGCTATGTTGTAACAGACTTGGAAGTGAATGGTTTGAATAATAATGACTGCATTAAATAGCTGAAGTTCAAGTAAAGATCACATCCCACAGCAGGAAGAAGTAGACCAATGGCCGCATCTAAAGGGTGTTCAAGTTCCATGCAGAAATAGGTCTGCTGATCGATACTGAAGTACTAAAGGCATTGGAGCCACAGAAGGTAATTCTGAGACGATGTGCTGATGACAGTGGTCACAAATTTGATGTGGTCGTAGTAAATACGATAAAAAACTTTTATGATGGCGATTTCTTGAAATCTGTCAGTTGTGTCAATCAAGCCATTTATCTGTGCCATGATCTAACAGCCATATGTCAACCAGGGGGCTTCAAATGAACACAATTAACAACAGTACTGCCATATTGGCACAAATTCCTGAAGAAGAAAGGGCAAAAGAATTGAAAGACCTCGATTTGGATCAAGATTCCCTTCCCATTGAAAGAGCATTAGGGGTACAATGGTGCATCCAGTCCGACTGCTTCAAATTTAGAGTTGTCATCCAAAACAGACCCCTAACAAGAAGAGGAATTCTGTCCATGATCAGCTCAGTGTATAATCCATTGGGGATCATATCACTAGTGATTCTGTCTGTGAAGAACATCTTACAGAGCTTAATGGAGCAGACTCTGAGATTAAGAAAGGAGGTGTCATTGTTAATCTGATAACATTAGTGGGGAAAGAGAAAAGCGACACAATAGGTTAATAGGTTAATGGATAGGTGGATAACGGATAACAAGATAGGTTACTGGAATAATTCTCTTCTTGGAGATCTCTAAAAAAAACTGTAGCATGGCTACTCAGAGTAAAAAGCATGCTGCTAAACCATTCCAAAAGGAAAAGAAAACAAGTCTTATACAGACAGAACTTGAACGGGACAAAGAGAAACATCATGCACTTTGGGGAAAGAATCTTACAGTTAAAGAGCTTCAGCAAGCGGAGCTAGAGATCATTCAGTACTGCCAGGAAAATTTACTACTGAAAGGAAATTTCATAAAGAGATATGTGCACTACAAAGGAAATAATATTTTAGTAGAGGAAGTCACATAATCAAGTTAAGTCCAGTACTTCAAGACAGAATTCTCTGTGTTGGCAGAAGACTCAGTTGTGTATCCATGCCAGTGGAAACCAAACATCCAGCTATCTTACCAAAAGACCACAAAATATCAGAGCGGATTCTCCACAAAGAAACCGGTCATAGTGGATACAACTATATTCTATCTAGGTTGCGGCAAAAGTTCAATGCCAATTGCTTGATAAGAAGAATCCTGTCTAGATGCACAACTTACCGTAGGCAACATGGTGTTACAGGTCAACAAATTATGGCAGACTAACCCAGAAACAGAGTTCTTTCAAATGAACTGCCATTCACCCGTAGTGGAGTTGACTGCTTTGGGCCATTTGAGGTCAAGTGTGAAAGGACTAAAGTTAAATGCTATGGTATCATCTTTACTTGCCTGGCCTGCAGAGCTGTTCACATAGAGGTAGCTACATTCTTAGATACAGACTGCTTTACCTATGCACTTCGACGCTTCATAGCAAAAAGGGGTCGAGTTATAGAAATGTGCTGTGACAATGGAACTAATTTTACTGGTGCTGAACTCAAAAGGTCAATTCAAGAATGGAACATTTCCAAAATAGAAAACACCCTGCTTCAACGTGGCATCATGTGGATGTTCAGTCGACACCCAACCCAGTGGTCTGGGTCAATTGTAATATTCCACTTGCTTATTTGGTGGTATGAATATTTAACAGACCAATGTGGGGACCATATACGATCCAGAGATTTACCCAAAAACAGATGTCCAGACAGATGTCCAGAGATCAAGCTTTAGAGAAACTGAGATGAGAGCTGTCTGTAACTCTAATACTGTAAAACAATAAGATACATCCATAAACATAATCCTCTGTAAACATTCAGCGCAATCTCATTCTCAGTGTGATCTCATTCTCAGCACAATCTCATTCTCAGCTCAATCTCATTCTCAGGCGCAATCTCATTCTCAGCACAATCTCATTCTCAGCTCGATCTCATTCTCAGTGTGATCTCATTCTTAGCTCGATCTCATTCTCAGCTCAATCTCATTCTCAGCGCAATCTCATTCTCAGCACAATCTCAATTCTCAGCTCAATCTCATTCTCAGCGCAATCTCATTCTCAGCACAATCTCATTCTCAGCTCAATCTCATTCTCAGCGCAATCTCATTCTCAGCAAAATCTCATTCTCAGCTCGATCTCATTCTCAGTGTGATCTCATTCTTAGCTCAATCTCATTCTCAGCTCGATCTCATTCTCAGCACAATTTCTTTCTCATCGCACTCATTCTCATCGCACTCATTCTCATCACACTCATTCTCAGTCACATAGATAGATAGATAGATAGATAGATAGATAGATAGATAGATAGATAGATAGATAGATAGATAGATAGATAGATAGATAGATAGATAGATAGATAGATAGATAGACAGACAGACAGATAGATAGATAGATAGAGTGTGATGGATGGATAGATGATAGATAGATGATAGATAGAGAGATAGATCTTAATTAACCAGTGCTTGTGTTCTGCCAAGTTGCTCCACAAAAGCTCTCTGTGTGAGCGTTTCATTCAGACACAAGCGGCTCTGGCATCGGCCGAGAGCGCAGGGATAATGGAGCCGTTTAGAGGCTCTGTCCCTGTTCACAGGCTCCCTGAGCTGGGAAAATGTTAGTGCAGCGTTCAGGAGGGGCTTTTAATTGTTTTCCCATCTCTCTTTTTTTCGCAGGCTTTCAAAAGCCTCAGAGCTGACAAACAGGCAATGAAGGGGATTGTTTTGTGCTGTGTTGGCCCCAGCCGGAGGTAAACACACAGCGGGCCTGTGTTCCCGGAGCTCGGGAGGGACAGAGACGGAAGCTGATGGAGATGGGCATAGGGTGCCATTGTGGGAGCTGGCATTGTGTGCGCGCTGGATTCTCATGCGTGTCCCTTCAGAGAGGCAGAGGGTGATAAAGCTCTCGGATCGAGTGAGTAACGGCTCTGCGCTCCCACACATTTACTTATTTACATTCTCAAGAGTGAAATTAATGGCCCGCGATCTCCGACAGTGCACACAAAGATCCTCACAAAGCCAGAGCCTTGAGTGGAAGCCGAGGGTTCGTGCATCTGAGGGGAGGGGGAACAACACACACTCGGAAGAGGAAATATGTGTGATGTATGGATCCTAATGCTAATGTTTCTTTGATAATCACAATGAACAAACAGAATCTCACGCGCACTGATTCACACTGTTCTGGGTGTGTGTGTGTGTGTGTGTGGTTACTTTCCACAACACAACACTGCCTTCTTCTCCAAACCTGAGAGATGATTGTAAGAGTGAGTTCATTGACTGATAAACCACACATCGATCCCATCGATCACACTAGCCTGGCACTCACAGCTGGACCGCTAACAATTCACAATCACACTGAGAAATGATATGATGTCAAGCAAAATTATTCAAACTATTCAAAGCTGTATCCAACTCAATGAAGGACATCTTAAAGTACTGTTTACGCCACAGGCAAATGATCATGGATGGGACATGTCTAATCTTGCTGATAATTAGTCCATATTTGATCATCCTGCGACTCTCCACAGAACAAATCAAAAATAAAACCACTAAATCACCACAGAAAACACACTCTTAAGAATAAAGGTTCTTTATTCTTAAAGGGATACTCGGTGGTTCAGTGGAGAACCTTTAACATCTACGCAATCAAAAGCTTCTTTATAGAAATGGGTTCTTTAGGATATTTAAATGTTCTTCACACGAAGAACACTGAAAGGTTTAATGGGGAACCAGACACGGCTCTTAAGGCATCGCTTGTGGAAGAGTGCAGTGAATATCAAACACCTTCAGTTCAGAGGAGAGAACGACGACCCCGCTCGTGGGAATGATCCCAGCACTCCAGAGCGGAGTAGATCGGCCGCGAGAAGAGTCCTCACCCGTTCTCATGCCCACATGTGTCTGAAGTCCACGTTTGGGGGAGGAGGGTGATGAAGAGCGCACGGAGAAAGGAGTTGGATGGCACTTTGGCAGCGTCCGGCGTTTTCCCAGGAGGATTACTCACGCCGAAAAACACACACATTTATTTGTCGCTCAGCCTTTCTTCCCCTCATCTTTTCACTTCTAACACCCCTTAAGCTGTTTTAAATTTCTCTCTCACACCATTTATTGGCATCCTGCTTTTCACTTTAATTAGTCTCATTTCTTCCTCCTCTTGAGCCGACAAACGCTCAGAATGTCTTCAGTATATCCAGAAACACAAACCTACCCCCAGATATATATAGATATCATACCCTGAATAACTCTCCCGTAGAAAACAGATGTACCTGACGCATCTACAGCTGGAGTTCACCGCATGCTCTATTTCCCAGGATGCACTTTACATTGATTTTAACTCGACCCCCCGCTCATTTCAGCCCATCACACCTGCCTTCATGTAACCTTTGACCCCCGCTCTGATGTGACACAAGTGGGGGAGGATATCACACACACACACACCGCTTCAGAATCCATTGTGTTGCCAAATCAAAGTATGAAACAAACCGTAGAAATTAAAGATGCTTTCAGTGTTATTCGTCTGTGCAGCTGATCGCTTTGAATAAAAATAAAAATGAATCACGGGAGGTTCTGCGTGAACACATTTGCACACATTATGCATCTATACACACACACACACACTCTCTCTCACACTCCTCTCTCTCTCTCTCACACACACACAATGAATGGAGGACTTGCCCTGAACGTTTTGCCACTCTGGAGCTTTTGAACTCCAGCAGAATGAACATAATGGATTATTTGCATGAAGGCTCTCTTACACTTCTCTTAAAATCACACATTAGTCAAGCGGTCCTGGTCAGAAATAAACAAACCAGGCTTTAATAACCAACACTGAATGACTCCTACTGGATAACCTGACATTTCTGTTTCTCCTTATTATTACTGTTCAGAGAAGGCAGATATCTTCAGGGAAATGCACATCTGATAACAGTTGAATATACGTGAGCACAATTAATGACTTAAACTCTCATTTAGGTAAACGTCTAGTCGCTGATTTTTTAAAAATATATTAGGTGTCTTGAACTACCGGTATGTTAAATGTATGTATTGTGTTGATGCTGTACTGTAAATCACGGCGTTATTGAGGAGGATACAGTAAGATTAGCACAGGTTTACTCGTTTAAGGGGTCAACAGTGTCATGCAATTACAGAAATTAATTACAGATATAATTACACACAGGCATTTTTATGTACAAGTACAATTTTAAATCTATGTATGTCCACTATAAGTTCATTATAGCAAACACTTAACAAAACACTTAATATAAAATAGGACCAGTTTTCCTATGATTGTGTGCTTAATCAGAAAGAAAGAAAAGAAAGAAAGAAAGAAAGAAAGAAAGAAAGAAAGAAAGAAAGAAAGAAAGAAAGAAAGAAAGAAAGAAAGAAAGAAAGAAAGAAAGAAAGAAAGAAAGAAAGAAAGAAAGAAAGAAAGAAAGAAAGAAAGAAAGAAAGAAAGAAAGAAAGAAAGAAAGAAAGAAAGAAAGAAAGAAAGAAAGAAAGAAAGAAAGAAAGAAAGAAAGAAAGAAAGAAAGAAAGAAAGAAAGAAAGAAAGAAAGAAAGATGCAACGACATAGTAGGCTATATCAAATATACATCAGACTGACTGAGCACATTAATAAATGTTAATGCAAGCGTGTATGAATGACATATTTACAGCTGCTACTATGAATGAATCGCGCACATTGACACACACACACACACACAAACACACACCCCGCACTCACCTGTCGACCTGGCAGACTCAGGAACGGGTGAATGTCGCGGTTTTCTTCTCTCTTTGCTCGGTTTCTTTCATGCGCTTTGGTGAGGATGTGACGCGTCGGGAGCGCGTTCTGCGGTCTGGATAATCCGGTGCTCCGAGCACATCTACAGGCACACTGAAGGAAGACTACCTCAGTGAGAACACAGGCTGTGTGTGTACACACTCCTCCTGCCCCGCCTCACACAGCCTCCTCCTGTCTTCACACTCTTCAGGGATTCCGCTCACATTCAGCAGCAAAACTCAGACTGACAATAAACCAGCAATGAGTGTGTGGAGGCAGGGATGTAGAGTCCGGGGTGAAAGATTGGAAAAAGAGAGCAGAAAGGAAAGCGAGGCCAGAAGAGTTAAATCGCGAATTCGTCAATTTCCACAATCTCTTTCAGTCTGTTTCCTGCGGAGTGAGCAGGTTTTTTCCTCGATAAATTGGCATATTCAAACGAGTCATATCGTGCATCAACAACTGTCCTTTTCCTTAGCTAATGAATTCAGCGAGATTTAGAGTAAATACATCCTAAAGTGCGTGCTAATATGCAAATGTTAACATAACACAGACTTACACTTTCTAAATCATTATGCAACACATTATGCAAACTACATTTAAACAATTAACCAGTTCAAATGGAATAAAATAATAATACATAGTTAAAAAAATACAAAGGACCAGAGAGTAGCCTACAACTAAATCAGCAGCGATTATGTTCTGATTTACAAGACGTCGACTTTATCTGCTTATTGCATTTATTTAGAATAATTGTGTCCATATGTGGCATGAACAAAAACATATATAATCATCCATCCTTCACTCATTTTCAGACAGTATGGCTCGTTGGCATTGCTAGAGGTTATTTGGGGTCTATATTGCTGCGGGATAAAGCTCTACTATAAGAAAAGAGGATAGTAATGGTAACTTTAAGCTCAGAGATTATATTAAGCACTCCCACTTCAAATCTCTCATATATAAACATATGCAAAATAGTTTACATTGTTTTGGATATTCTTCAATATTTTTTTGGCTTATTGCTCATGTGCTGTGGTCTGAGAGAGTGTGTGGGGGGGGACATTTTAAATTTGAAATCTTTTGCGAACATGAAAAAGAAATTATATTAAAATATACAAATAATGTTTAAAAACATAAGAAGAAACTAAACAAATGAGCAGCAAAAATATGTATATACTTCTTTCCTGTTGACATCTATTACATTTGCGAAAAGGAGTAGGAAGAAGTAAAACTTATATACCCCTACCCCCTTAATTCTTACAGTCATTCCATTTACAATTTTATATTATTATTATCATCATGTTGTTCTATACATCTATACACATATACATACATACATTTACATATACATACATACACCCACACATATACATAAATATATATATACATACACACATACACATAAACAGGCTACATACACATGCATACCCACATACACATCACTGTGTTATTTCTCTAACTTCAATTATGTACTTATTGAAGCAGCAAAAAAAGAAAAAAATACAACCAAAAATAACAAAGCAAACAAACAAAGAAAAACAACATAAACAATGGAGCACTCCTACTTTCCCTACAGTGCTTCTTGATACCTCTGGAAAATCCTCTTTTTAATATGTTTGAGCATTGCTTTAGTTTATCATTTAGTTTATTCCACAATTTAACTCCGCAAATTGATAAATATAGTCTTTTCCTTGTAGTTGTAAATCTATTATTCTTAAAATATTCCCCTTCCTCTTAAATTGTACTCTCCCTCCCTCTCAGAAAACATCTTTTGTATATTCTCAGGCATTAGGCTATTTCTTGCTTTGAACATGAATACTGCAATTTGGTATTCCGATTAGATCTTGAGTTTTTAGCAATTTAGACAAATGTAGAAATAATGAATTTGTGTGATCCCGAAATCCAACGTTGTGAATGATTCATGACATGACAATGATTGATGTGTTAAAGATGCGTTAAAGCTCAATAAAGCTATAATGGTCCCCCAGGGGCAAGAGCAGGGTCTACAAGTAAATTACACCTTAAAATAAATAAATAAATGTATAAAATATAAACATTTGTATAATTCACTATGATTAACCACACCTAATCCCCTACAAAGAATTTGTAATCCATAATATATTTTCCACATCAAATCTCCAAATGAATGTGGAAACAACAAAGACATTATTTTTAATATTTGTATAATGGCATCTTTTTAAAGGATTAGCCGGAGAAAGGCCAGTATCACTGATACTAATACATCAATGCTGATGCTTTTATCTTCTTCACATGTCAATTAACATAAACCCGTTATAATAGGTGTAAGGCTATTTTCAGACTGGAGGCAAATCTATTTTTTTTTTCAGGCTGACTGTCCACTTTATTAATAGCTAGTGATGAAAAGAGATTTGTGTGTCCAGAAATAATCAATCTATCTGCATGGGTTGCTGTTGGTAACCACGTTATTTCACGCGGATGTGACGAGGGATGGTGTGGATGGAGAGAGGGAGAGAGGAATGGATGGAGGGAGTGGAGGAAGCAGTGTGCGAAATACGGGGCCCTCGACCCTCACATTAACCCATGAGACCCCCATGAAAGCCTCAAAAGAAACATTTCAAGGGGGTCTCAAATTTTATAAAAAAAAATAAAATAATAATTTGTCACTAATGGTAACTAAAATGTTTTTAAGCTCACCATGTCCAGTATTCAGAATAAAAACATTTATTCACAATCACAAATGTGTTTATTTTTTGCAAAGCGGAGCCAGCCGGTGCACGTACTATGCAAATTAGCCATATGCGCCAAACAGTAGAAACTTTGAGAAGTCACTAAAAATGGCTAGCAAGCGAAAAATAAATCAGAGTGTATATCACTCACACACTTTGGGTTCACATCTAAAAAGTTGGCACTCAGAGATAAAGCGGCACCGAAAGACGATGCTAGTGCAGGCCCACTCACTACCAGAAAAGAGTATCCTCTCCTACTCAGTGAAGAACACGTAATAGAAGCCAGCCGAGTGTTCCGAAGACGCGGCAAACGCTGAGGTAAAATTCGCTGCAACTGCTACCAGCACAAGTAGGATTACCGTCTGTCCCATATTAGCCGGAACATCCCGTAAATGAGCCTATTATGTGCCCCGTTTATTGACGGAACGCTGATCTTACTACCGACTAATACAACAGCAACACAACTCTTCAGAATTATTATCACGACCGTCCTCATCATCATGATCATCACAGTCGTCTCCTCGCGCGCATTAGACCGATACGAATAAGTTAGCAAACTCTAAATTGATCATGGTTTGATTTGCCAAAAGAATCCTCTGAGGCAGGACGGCAACCACAAGAAGTCGAGCAAAGGCATCTTTGGTCTATTTTAACTTTAACCCTTGAGCGTTCTCTATGACTGTTCATTTCTGTTCTGTTACAGTTAGTAGCTGACGTGTAGATTACATTTGTATAATTTTATGAAAGAAGAAAAAAACTGAAATAAATGATCAACTCTAAAAACTCAACTTTTCTCTTTGTAAATATCTTGTTCAGGTTTGATAAACAAAAAAGGCTAAATCTGCCAAATATTCATTTTTTTATTATAATTGTTTATTACATATATGTATTATTTATTATTATAATTTCATAATATGACTAATATTTAGATATGAATCCAACTAAAACTTGTGAAAAGATATCTTTTGGGTTACATTTTTTTGTATAATTGTTTTAACTTATTTACATAAATTTAAAATATATAATAAATCCTCCAAAAACAGCCCAGTCTTATCCCAATTCGTCATATAACTGACGTTTTGGGACGTCTTTTGACCATTCGTCAATATACGACTTTTTAGGGCCCCCTTAGGGCTATTCCAGAGTTTAGGAGCTAAATGCGAGAACGCCCTCCCCTCCTTTAGTGGACTTAGATATCCTAGGAATGACCAGAAACCTTGAATTTAGTGATCTTAAAGAACGCGGTGGATTGTAGGGCGAAAGAAGGTCCGTTAAGTACATTGGAGCTAAACCATTTAGGGCTTTATAGGTCAGTAGTAGTACTTTGTAGTTGATACGGAACTTAATAGGTAACCAGTGTAGAGATGATAAAATCGGTGTTATATGATCGTATTTTCTTGATCTAGTAAGAACTCTAGCGGCTGCATTTTGGACTAACTGTAGCTTGTTTATTGAGGATGCAGGACAACCGGCTAATAAAGCATTACAGTAATCTAGTCTTGAGGTCATAAATGCATGAACTAACTTTTCTGCATCAGAAACAGATAGCATGTTACGTAGCTTAGCAATGTTTCTAAGGTGGAAAAAGGCTGTTCTTGTAACATATGAAATATGATTTTCGAAAGACAAGTTGCAGTCTAGTATAACACCCAGGTCTTTTACTGTAGTGGATAAAGTAACGGGACATCCATCTATATTAAAGTTGTATTGTAAGAGGTTTTGTGAGTAGTTTTTTGGACCAATAAGTAAAACCTCCGTTTTATCTGAATTTAATAGCAGGAAATTACACGTCATCCAGCATTTTATATCTTTGAGACACTCTGTCAATTTAGATTAGTTAGTGTTTGCGTCTGGTCGCTAATGAAATATATAATTGAGTATCATCAGCATAACAGTGGAAGTTAATTCCATGTTTTCTTATAATATTACCAAGTGGCAGCATATATATTGAGAATAGCAGAGGGCCTAAAACAGATCCTTGCGGTACTCCATAGTCTACTGGCGTTATCTTTGATTTTTCCCCATTTAAACAAACAAAATGAGAACGGTCCGATAAGTATGATCTAAACCAGCTTAATGCCTGTCCCTGAACACCAGTGTAGTTTTGTAGTCGATCCAAGAGTATTTTATGATCTATAGTGTCGAAACGCAGCGCTAAGATCAAGTAGGACTAGTATTGAGATACAGCCTCGGTCAGAAGCTAAAAGTAAATCATTTGTAATTTTAACTAACGCAGTTTCTGTACTATGATGCGGTCTGAATCCTGACTGGAATTTTTCATAGATATCATTTTCTTGCAAAAAAGAGCACAATTGAGCGGACACAACTTTTTCTAGTATTTTTGACATAAATGGAAGATTTGAAATGGGTCTGTAATTTGCTAAGTTATTTGGATCTAATTGCGGTTTCTTAATGAGAGGTTTTATTACTGCCAGCTTGAATATTTTTGGAACATGACCTAAAGATAAAGACGAGTTAATAATATTGAGGAGAGGCTCTTCCACTACAGGTAATAGTTCTTTCAGTAGTTTAGTGGGTATTGGATCTAATAAACATGTTGTTGGTTTAGAAGCAATGATAAGTTTATTTAGCTCTTCCTGTCCTATCGTTGTAAAGCGGTGTAGTTGTTCTAGTGACTGTTTGACAGTCACTAGAACATTTCAAGAACAACAGTCATTACTGTGACTGTTGTTCTTGAAATGACTTCTATTTGAAAGTTTTTGGCAGTAAATAAATATATTTGAGTTATTAGAATGTAATTTGCAGTTCTATTATAAAGTAATCTCATTTCTCTGCTAGGAAGCCACTTCCCTTTCCTATGTGTGTATAATGTTGAGATCTTCGATGGATTCATGACCTCATGTTCTGATATCAAACTTATGCCAACTCGTAGAAGGTTCTCTGTCAATTAATTTTTCCATTAATTGAAGCTGTATTATATTTTAGGTATATATTTTATAGTTGATATTGTTTTAAAACAAAAAAACAACAAAAACTCACATTGTCGACGTAAGTAGACATCTAAAAATCTTCAAAAATGTGTTAAAAAAAACAAACAAATTGCCCAAAGAGCAATAAAAACAAATAAACCTTAAAATGTATGCATGAAAGGGTTAATTTAGTGTTTTTGGGTGATGTTTCAGGTAACGTTGTGGAGTAAAAAAACAAATGAATATCCATCCATCGCAGGGTCATCAGGATGCTGGAGCCTATCCCAGCGTATAACCAGTGCAGGGCTTTACAAGTGGAAGCATGAATGTCAGAAATAGACAAAACAACATGGTTAGATGAATTGTTGCTCTGTTCTGCTAGTGCTTCTGCAGTGTCTGAAATAATTGTTGTCCACCACAAGATGGCGATAGGATGACAAATTGCACTGTATTTAAGCCTGAAATCATGATGAACGCCTCAAACTTCATTTGATCTGCACACCTCTAGCTTTAACCTCTGCTTTTAAGCACAATCAATACGCTGTCATCCATCATAATACAATTATGATACATCATAAAACACATTATACAAGTGTGATTTCACCAAGTACAACGTGTTCCTGGAGCAACATCTTTGTTGATCCTGAAACATTTTTATTAAAAAAACATATTTGAGGGCCAAGTTCACAGTTTATAACTTGACGCTTATATCAACCTATCATTTACCTCAGATTTCAGGGACAAGTTATGGGATAGGATTACATTTTTGGACAGGAACATTTCTTCCTTGGTAAAATCACGGTGACTGGCGGGACACATATATGAGAATTACAGTTAAATACACCAGCATTGACCAATCCAAAAGTGACATCCTTACGCAACAATGCAAAAGTAATTGAGTGTGTTTGTTGCCAGAATGTATCTGATATCATCATTGGACCCCTTCCAGGTTCTTGCTAAGAGAGATACGACCACTTCCTTCTTTGTGTACCACATTTAACACTGAATGCTTGATACTATCAGATCGTCTGAAGTGGAAATAGGTAATTCCACTATATTTAAATACCCTTCTGTACATTAAAAAACGTAAACTCCCAACTGTGATGTTGCTCTGTAAACGATGGTTTCCCAGTTGTAGAATATTGTCTATTGCAGATGCAAGTGGTCTGTAATTTACAGGAAAGCCCAGAGCGGCTCTACGTCGAAGCGACTCTCCTCCAGGACCCTTCCCTCATCCCGCCTCATCCCACATGTCATCCAACCATGTTCAGCCACAAGCATGTCCCCATCCCGCTGCCTGTACCATACAGATGAATTCTATATCATCACTTTCTGAACTTGCATGAAGAGTTAGAAACATTAGTTTGTATGCTTGTTTAGTTTAACCAACTAAGAAATTAGGAATTCCCTTGCATGCATCATCTACTACAAGAATAAATATTGCTGTACAATGAGGATGAATTGGTGTTTCTGCTGATTCTCAGAGGGAGAATGCGCTTTTACCCTGAAGAGACTGACGGCTTCCTGAGACGGGTGTTCAGCGAGGACTTCAAGCTTTTACCGGTGGTGTCCAACGATTGATCATGTTAGAGCAATCACACCTTTGCTTTGGAAAGTTTGTGTGGCCTTCTTTCAGGCTACTTTATAAAACTTGTTAAAAACTATAAGATGCGGTGTGAGTAAATGATCCAGATGTATTGGAATAATTCCAGAAGCACTGGCTTGCTTGTGATGGAGAGGGTTGATTAGAAACAGTCATTTGGAACAATTAAGCATTTTATTCTTATTTTTTTGTTGTTGTTGAAAATAATGGTTGTAAATAAAATTACATCAGAAATTGAGTGATTAGCAAATCAATCATTTTATTGCTTTGAACATGGCTGTTCATGACAAGATATATCTTAAAGGTGACATATTATGCCCCTTTTCACAAGATGTAATATCAGTCTATGGTGTCTCCAGAATGAGTCCGCTCAGAAAATCCCCCAGATAATGTATTACAGCTTGTCAAATTTGCCATTTTGGATGTGAAGAAAACGTGCCGTTTTGGCATGTCCCTTTAAATGCAAATATGCTGCAGCTCCGCCCCCATTCAGAAGAGGTCCAATCACGAGCTTCAAATATAAACAATAACAAAACATGCCAATCTTAGTCATCCAAAATCTCAGGAGTAACCAGCAGCGAGTGCAGCTTTACAGAGAGACTCGGGAACAGAGGTCATAGCTATCAACCCTCCAATTTTCTCTGTGTTTCTTACGTATTTTAGCTCTTTTCCCACAGTCTTCCCGTTTTAGTATTTTCCCATAAAATATTCCCGTATTTTTTACGCTTTGATTGTGTCAACTCTCTGTGTCTATGAAGTGACTTGCACTTGGGCTGTTAGACCTCCAGTAAAGCAGGTGGCAGTATACAGACAGTAGGCTACTATTGAAGAAGAAGAAGACAGTTTCAGCGGCGGGTGGGAGGAAGCAGGGGAAAAGTAGTGGGAAGTCTGAACTTTAAGGAGAGAAACGTTAGATGAGTGTGATGATGGTTTAGGAGGATGCCGAAGGCCAAAATCACCTAAACACCCACCAACCAAAACTGCGGACATTGTGCCGCTATTTAAGTAAATGGGAGACCACCTTCCACTACCTGACAAGTAGCCATGTTGGTCCAAGTTATGCACACTGCAAACTTTGTCGCTGTAATTTCAGTGTTGGTCATGGAGGGAAAAATGACGTTTCGCAGCACAACAAATCACTGAAACACAAGTGCGCGAGTGAGTCAGCTAGGCATCTTTAGCATCATTCGTGGTGAAACGTGCCTCGTCTGAAGCTGACCAAATATTGAAAGCTGAGGTGAAAATATCAATGCTAATTCCCAAAAATAACGTCGCGTTCAGTTTTTTAGACGACTTCAACTGTAGTATGGCTGACATGTTCCCGTATTCAGCGATCGCCAAGAAATACTCTCTGGAGAAAACGAAGGCTACACAAATTGTTAAAGGTAAGACTGCACACTACATGGAGTTACTAAGCTAAGCTAAGCTCTTCTAACGTTAAACGTTACTACAGGTACACCATGAGGAGTTACGCTGTTGAACATCTGCAACCTAAATTGAAAACACTTTACTGACAGAATGTTTATTAGCAGTTTACATGTTACACACAGTGAAGTGATTGCTACAAAATATTTAAACTATCTATAGGGGGACCATCAAAATAAAGTAGGACTGTCCTACGCATTATTAACGGCGTTAACGCAAACCCATTTTAATACGATCAATTTTTTTTATCGCAAGATTAACACGCTTTTTGGCCAAGCAATCTTTGCCGTTTTTTTCACATGCTTTTGCAACAGGATGCGGCATGTGCGGCGGTGCGCTATGAAACCCATTCCTTTCAATGGCTTGTGCCGCGCAAGGACGTTGTTTTGCTTCTTCAACCAAAGCGCAAGCACAGTGGCGCATAAAAATCGCGGTCAAAATAGTTCAACTTTTGCTGCTGTGACGATTACCAGCCAATAGATATGACAATAGATTACCAATAGAAACTTTTTGGCATCCAAAAAGTTTTGAAAACTGGCGTAGCGCCGCGCATTCCGTGTCCTGTCTTAAAGGTTCTCTAAGTGATGTGGAGCCAAAATATTTTTTGTCACATACAGCAAACGTCTTCTCACTATCGGCTAGCTGCATGTCCCCTAAACACACTGTAAAAAACGCGGTCTCTGTAGACACCACAGGCTCCACAAACGGCAACAAAAACAATCATGTCTCACCCGGACCACGAAACCTAACAAACAGTGTTCCAGCCAATCACTGACAAGAAGTATTTGGGGTGGGTCTGGGGGTTAGTGCGCGTGCACATGAAGGGGGTGTGTGTGTGAAGGAGAGAGAAGCATCAGAGGAAAGTTTGAAAAATGGACGACACACGACCAAAGAGACGACGTTCTGATGAACAAATTAAAAAGAAGGAGGAATCGGATTAAGCACGTGCGAAGTTCCGAATTTACATCGGTAAAACTTTTGAACGATGGCGAGAACGGTGGCAGGAGGGCTTCCAGTCCGACATTCAGGTTGCTCTGTTTTTGCTGGACAGGTGGGTAACGTTAAATTATTATTTTTTCCTTCTAAATTGACGTTCGCCAAAGCCACACAATTCACGTTCACAATTATTTCAGGAAGCACGGAAGGGAGGGGAGGAGATGAGATGCGGAGGAGGGAGGGTCTAGCTAGCCTCCGATTTGTTTGAAAATATTTTCCGAACGTCAACACCCAGGATCGCTTAGAGAACCTTTAAAGCACCCGACCTAGCTAGACCGGAAACACACTTTGCGAGCCGGCCAAATAGTCGGTTAACGTTACGTTTTGAGTGGATGACGAGACGCTGAAATGGATGCCAACAAGATTCTGAATTGAAAGTTTCCCTTGACAAGACCAAAGTGATCTGTGTGTTTTGTCATTGTGAACTGAGCTATCATCATCGCAGCACTTCCAGTCTGAAATACCACTTAATGATGGCCAAGCACACACACACACAGATGATGCGATTCTCCGCCCCTACGTCAATATCAGGACCTCGTATTATTTCTTTAACCCTTTTATTGATGGACAGTATTACACTGTGTGAGAGATTATTTGCTCCAAGTGAGAATGTTTAAGTGTGAATTTGAACACAGTATTGTAAATGTTGTTTTCAATTAGAAACATTTGCACAAAGCAAGCCGATCCACTTTTTTATGTTGTTAAGTGCATTAAAATTAGAAAAAATAACAGTTTGACAGCACTAAATTGTTACCACTATATCTATAGAATCTGTCTCTATAGTAATCTATATGTGTTCCAAATGATTAATTGATTAACCATTAAGATCAGTTTGATTAAATAATAGACACATGAATTAAACTGAACAAGAAGAGATGCAAATCAAAAGTGTGATAGTAATGGCAATATGAATGGCAGCTACTTTGAATGAAATGTTTATATAGATTTCAGTTATTTTGTTTTGTGAAAAGGATAATTTGTGATTTTGAGTATGTAAAACAATTTAAAACAAATTGAAAAGTGTCCTTTTGATCTGTTGTGATATAAGTACTAAGAGTTTTGAAAATGTACACCTTTAAAATAGTACCAAAGTGAATAAAAATAACTGTAAATTATAACCTGAATAATAGCCTTTAAATGTGTATTTTTTTAAAATAAAAAAAGAAAACAGTTGTCATGATATCACAAAGAAAACAATATCTTGGTAAAATATGTAATGGAAAACATTATTTATTTCTATTTTATTAAAGCTTTCTTTATTGTGAGAGCTTTCCAGGGGAAAATAACAAATGTAAGAACCATTTGAAACCATCTGTCAGAGTTGTTCACAATCTCAAAAAAATTCCTTTACAACATGCATGTGCATACAATATAATAACCACAAAATCAATATAGAAGATAAGATCTGTAAGCTCTCAATTGAACTGTCAGGTGAAAAATAAGTAAAATGATTATCTAAAATAGACTACAAACCATAGATTATCTGAGCAATAAAGAATATGAATAAATGAATCAAAAGATGAGTAAATAAATACCACAGTATGGATATATAAATTTGCAAGTTTATATGATTAAATAAAAGAATAAAAAAGAACAATAACAATAGACAATAATAAATGATTGATAGCACAAGCTTAAAAGCTCTTTAAAGCATATAGTCAAATAACCTGTTCTGCATTCCTGGCGTGAATCAGACAATCACCCCTCAGATAACATACATATGTGCACAGATGGCATTACAAAGTAATATCCCTTTTTTCCCATTAACAGAGTCAAATACAAAAAAGAGTTAATGAAACATAATTTCTATAAATCGCCTCAAAAGGCAGAATGCTCTGTGTTTTACAATACTTAATCTCTTATATCAAGCACACATTGGCCATGAACATTATTTATAGGCCTGGCAAAATATTTTTTCAAATTGCAACACTGTTGGGAATTTTGTCTGGGCACAAATAACAATATGCCAATGCTAAGTTCTCATTCCGGGCTCTTGATTTTATAGGTCACCTCATATAGTTTCTTGCGGAAAGTCTTTATGGCTTTCTCCACTGGTTCCTCTGTGAAGCACATCTCTGGATACGTGCCTAAGAACCGCTGGGGGGGAAGTAAGTTCTTCAGAAAGCAGAACAACATCTTTCTTTCTTTTTACAATGTTAACCGACCCTTCTCTAAGCCCCGCCCCCTTGGTTACTGTCAATCACTCAGACAACCTTATAAAACTAACAAAGAATTGGGGATTCTTCTGGAGTATTCTCGGAAGGAAGTCTGACAGTGCAAAGCATTTTTATTTGCCGTGTTTCTTTAAATAACTTGTAAAATAATGCGGTAACATGATTAAGATCAGCAGAGATCAGAATTAAGGCCCATACACATCGGGACGAATATCAGCGCGTCATTCGTCAGCGTTTTTTGTGTTCACACCAAAGTGATTTTCGCTGACGATGAGACATGCAAAATCATTCCCACTCCATAACAGTTCTCTTTTATCAAGATGTTTGTAGTCCCTGTCGCGTTTGTCATATAGTTCTTAATGTTCTAACACCAACGAGACCAGCAGCTCTACATCATTCATCTTGCCTGGCTTATTTCTTCCTGGCTGTGTAGACGGCGACGCTACATGGGGTAGATCTTCTTCACCGTTGCATATGTGTGCTCGGCAAGACCGTTTTGTGTTTGAGCGCCCCAAGTTGTGTTTTACTGTCTCTTCAGAAGCTCCAAATACATGAGCAAAAAGCGCCAATCTCATTGGTCGGATAGTTTCTGACGCGGTAGGTCAAATCGGAAAAAACGGCCCGAGGCGTTTTGTAAAAATGGCGTTTTTACGCATGGCGTTTTACGCGTCGGTGTAAACACTTACATTGGCGCCCTTTGTTTAGTCACGAAGCGTTAACGTCGGCGAATAATGCGTGCGAAATTCGTCCCGGTGTGATGCAGCTGAACAGAGAGAAGCAAAATACACCACTATAAAATATTAGATGATCAATAAGTCATATATTTTTCCATTAATTTAACCAATTTTAGCTTAATTTTATTGTACAAGTTGTACAAGATTCAACTAATTTTTTTAAAGTCAAGATCTTAAATAATGAGTTGTACAGTCAATTAATACTTTTTTATGTTGTAGGTGGAAATGTGTTACAGAGAGCTGATAACATTAGTGTGAGTGAACAGAACTCTTTCTAATGTTACTACTACATAATCACAAAACTGGTTACTGTTTTCTTACTATTCTGTCTGTGACCTTAATCAAAACTTAATAAATTAATTGTCAGTGTTATATGTGCTCCAGAAACAGGATAAATGATCTCTTCTATAACTTTTAGATAATTTAGTTTAAATATATCCAAACACACAGAACGTCCATTTACTGACGAAGAGCAAAAGCTTGCCTGTTAGTACTGGAAGAAATGTATTGTACTACAGAATACACAAGATACATTGCTTAAATTGTAATTTGTAACATATGAATTACTTATTCAACACTGTTTTGAATTTTAAAATGTTAGAGTTTAATATCTATTAAAGATAAATATTATATTACTCCCTAAACATGATGACTTTTTAAATTGGGACTTAGCAAAGGGTCAGTTAAATGAATTGCACTACCCGACTGAAAATAATACTTGTATGTTGGCAGTGCCGCAAAACACATACACTGTAGCAAGCAAACAATCTACAACAATAAGTAGAATGTAAACGTATTTGAACCTACATCATTTTAAAAAAATAAAAATAAATCATCTTTGGCCTTTTTTTAACTCATACTTTGATGCTCTGTACCCTCAGCAAGTAACAGGTTAATTATTTTTCACACTGATTAGACTAGACTACTTTGGAGCTATTAATGTGTCTTTATTACATTTGAGAAAACAAATTATCTGAGAGAAAAAAAAGTTTGAGAGAAAAAGTTTTCATATCAATAGTGAAAGATAATATTTGAGAATAAAAAAAAGTTTTGAAAGAAAGTATTTTCTCATAGAACATAAAAAAATCTCTCAAAATATTTTGAAAAAAAATCTTAAATATATATTTTTTTGCTATCCGTGTTTCTCTCAAACCACTTTTCTTTGCTCTCAATGCAATTTTTTGCTCTCGTGTCAGGATTTTGCTTTCGCGGTGAAAATAGTGTCATGGGCGGGGCCACGTTCTTTTTTTCCTATTGGAACGTTCCTATTGGCCAGTCGGGTGAGCATTGTCTTGTCTTGGGAGTTCGAACTGAATCATTACACCATTGTTCGGTTCACCTAGATAGATGCCTCCTCTGCCTTTAGATTCTCTGCCCAGGCCCGAGGTCGGGTCGAATTTTTTTTTTTTTGGGTTCGATCTGAATCGAGCGATTGCCTCAAAACTTTTTTTAGTCTCAAATATTATTTTTTCTCTCATGAAATGCTTTTTTTCTATCAGTGTGATAACTTTTCTCTCAAACTTTTTGTTTTTTCTCATTTCTCATTTATTTTCTCACATGTAATAAAGACACATTAATAGCTCCATAGACTGCTGTCATGTTCTCTATTCAAATCAGACATCAAACCTCTTTCTTCTGGAAGCGACTGAGGGCCCAAGCGGTTCCTAGAGCCTTGCTGGAACATCCACGATCAGGCAGACTCTCCATGATATAGTCCATATCCACTATGCCCTTCTGATCGGGAGGTGGCTGGCGCATGGTGGAAGGACTGTTGGGAATGCAGCCATACCAGTCAAACTGCAACATAAAAGTTTACTCACAGATATTACAGCTTATAGATATTATCCATAATGTTGCCTTGCAATTTTTAACTCTCTTGCAGATGATATGAAAGTGTGTAATCTCACCTGTCCAAAGTTGACAGCAGCATGTTGTGCTGAAGTTATGAATATCACACTGGTCAGGAACTTGACTAACTCCTCTCGAGTTTTCAGAGAGAGTGGAAACTCTGGAAACAGTGGCAGTACGCAATTAACTTGTGCACACATTTAAGGGTGACTTGAAACGCACAAAGATGCATATAGAATATACAAGAATACAAATAATTATGCAAGCTTGCACAGACCAACACTGACATTTTGGCCCTGTTTACACCTGGTATTAAGATGCGTTTTGGTTGATTGGATCACAAGAAGTTATGAACAGGTCTTCTTGGGGTCTTCTGAACACTGAAATACTAACACTGCAACTGATACTCTTTTCTCCACTTTAACATCCTGCTTGGACAACTTCTGTCCCCTATCCTCCAGCCCAGCCCGTGCCTCAACCTCTGCGCCCTGGTAATCTGATATTCTCTGCGAACATCGTACTAAATTTAGGGGTGCAGAGAGGAAGTGGCGCAAATTGAAAGATCCAACAGACCTGGGTCTTTATCAATCCCTCCTCTCTTCCATCTCTGCTAATATCTCTACTGCTAAAGTTACTATCACAACAAAATTAACAATTCTTCTGACTCTCGTTTGCTTTTCAAAACCTTTTGTCAGCTTGATCCTATTCGCATTAATCTACTTCAAGCCATTTCTTCCTACAACTCTGCCCAAACTCACGCACATCATAAACACCTCTCTTCACACTGGTACCGTTCCCACAGCTTTTAAGCAGGCTTGGGTAACCCCACTGCTTAAGAAACTCAATCTAAATCCAGCACATCTGGAAAATTACAGACCGGTATCCTTTCTTTCATGCGTCGCAAAAATACTTGAACGAGTTGTTTTCAACCAGATCTCTTCCTTTCCTAAACAGAACAACCTCTTGGACAACAATCAGTCTGGTTTCAAAAGCGGACACTCCACTGAGACTGCCCTGCTCTCAGTAATTGAAGCTCTGAGACTGGCAAGAGCAGCTTCCAAATCCTCAGTCCTCATCCTGCTGGATCTGTCTGCTGCTTTTGACACAGCTAACCACCAGATCCTCCTGTCAATCCTAAAGATGAAGGGTATCTCTGGAACTGTTCGAGTCTTATGTCTCAGGTAGGTCCTTTAGGGTGTCGTGGAGAGGTGTGGTGTCTAAGACCCGACATCTAGCTACTGGGGTGCCTCAGGGCTCAGTGCTTGGACCGCTTCTCTTTTCCATCTACATGACATCACTAGGATCTGTGATTCAGAAACATGGCTTTTCCTATCATTGCTACGCTGATGACACACAACTTTATCTCTCATACCAGCCTGATAATCTGACGGTAGCTGCTCGTATCTCAGCCTGCCTGACAGACATCTCTGGCTGGATGAAGGACCGTCACCTTCAACTAAATCTTGCAAAGACAGAGCTACTTGTGATCCCTGCCAACCCAACACTTCATCACAACTTCTCCATTCAGCTAGGCTCATCATCCATAACTCCATCAAGGTCAGCCAGGAACCTTGGGGTTGTAATTGATGATCAATTGAACTTCACAGACTACACTGCTAGAACTGCCAAGTCATGTAGATTTGCCTTGCACAACATTAGGAGGATCAGGCCCTTCCTAACAGAGCATGCTACACAACTCCTTGTCCAAGCACTTGTTCTATCCAGACTGGACTATTGTAATGCTCTACTGGCTCGTCTTCCAGCTTGCACTGTCAAACCTCTACAATTGATCCAGAATGCTGCAGCCAGTGTAGTCTTTAATGAGCCAAAGAGAGCACACGTCACTCCTCTCCTCACAAAATTGCACATTAATTTCAATGCTCTCTGACCTTTACCATGACTGTTCCCTGCTGGTGGAAGGATCTGTCCAACTCAACCAGAGCTTCTGAGTCAGTAGCCACTTTCAAGAAACAGCTGAAAAAGCATCTTTTTCAGCAGCACTTGATCCAGTACACCTTCTTCTATTAAATTTTTTTTATTAAGGATTTTTTTTTAATAAAAAAAAATCTTTAATAAAAAAATATATTTTATCTTTTTAATAAAAAAGGAGGGGGGGCTTATATTGTTCTCATTTGTCACACAAGTCGCTTTGGATAAAAGCGTCTGCTTAATGAGTAAATGTAAATGAATACATTTAAAAACTCCACTGTCAATAAAAAGTGGTCTTAATCTAAAATAATCATCATCAATTCCACATTTCCCATTAAAAAAAACCTCTTAGTTTTTAGTGACTAGACGAATGTATTCGACAAAATGAATGTATTCTACACTTTGAAAGCAATCCAATTAAATGGATTTTTGACAACCTCTGGAAGTGGTCGAAAGTGGATAAGCTCAAAACATTTAGACCCCGTTTACACCTGTATTTAGTGTCATCCTCTTGTGATGCGACTGACCAGGTGTAAACATGGCCTTTGAGAAGTTAAACCTGTTCTCACTGTAAGATTCTTTCATGCCAGTGTGGCAATCCTTAACAAATCCTTGAATCTCCTTATCTCCTTGAACTTTATCATCGCTGTCATAGTAGATTTTAACCACAGCAGACACAAAACTACAGAAAAATCAAAAAGAAGAAAAAATTACAAATTAATAAAAATAACTTTTTATTGGAGTGTATGTGGACTAATTTGTACTTGTGCACTAGTAGTACAAGATCTGAACTGTTGCAACACCTACTTGTGTATTGCCTCCCAGATCATCATGCCATCATCTCTATAATAGTAATTGGGCGTATCTTTCATTCCTCGAGCTTCTATGGCCTCAGGGAATGACAGGGACTCATTGGATAAAGTCTTCATGGCTCTGTTAATCACCTCAGCTATCCCATCTCCAGTGAGGCTAGTAATCTGTGGATACCAAGAATTCAGTTCATATTTTGCCTAAATGTTTTCAGCACTTATTTAGCCTACTCGTTGACTTTTTGAAACTTAGGAACTAGGTGTTATGAAGTTGAGGATAGATGAACCCAAAAGCAGACTGAATGCTCAACACCGAATTTATTTTAGACAAAACAGAAAAACAAAGTTCAAGACTCGGACTCGATTACAAGACTCGGTAGCTAACACATAGACTAAGACAGGAACAATACTATGACACAAACAGACTCTTGAATTACAGTTCTCTCAATGAATAACTCACTGCTAGAAACATATCACATCACTCTTCAAACATCAAACAATGCACCGACCCAGGACAGCAAACACAAGGAGATTATAAAGGGAACACTAATGACGAGGACAGGTGAAACTGACTAGACAATAATGACAAGATGGAATAACAAGGGGGCGGGGTAACGTGACAAGACAACACAAGCACATGGCCCAAACAAATGGCCATCCGCTTGTACACAAAACATGATTCTGTCATGATCCTGCCTCAGCGACTAGGGAAAAATCAAGGACATTAAGGCAGAATCATGACACTACAGTCTGTCGGTTTAAGCAAACACCAGTTATACAAGGTAGCCTATGAAAATAGAATTAAGAGCATTCAGCAAAAAGAGAGAATATGACAAGCCAGAAAGTCAGGTAATGGCTCAGGGCATTATGAAGGTTTGTTAACACATGTGCGTCTTTAAACCTATTTCAAGGACAGAAATTATGGTTTGCCAGAACAAAGACTAAATAATCAAATATGAATAGAATCGCTTTGAATCCTAGCAATATATGCTGTTTATGTGTGGAAATATTAAATTATGTGTAAAGCTACCTGGGTGATGATCCCGATTTCATTGATGAGTCTTTGACGAGCCACTGCATTGATTGCAGTTGTGAAACGAACATGAGGTTTCAGTAACTGTAAGAAGCATTTAAACATGTGTATCATAAAAAACTGGTTTAAAAGCATGAAAACTGAAACTGAAAAAGTGGTTTCCATGTCATTCCCTGGAGGTTTTTGGTTAACATTAAACCATGGATGAAAAGAAGGCAAGGATATCAGAACCAGCAACCCTTCATCAATAAACTGACATATGTGAAAACACAATCTTCAGTTTAGCCCTGAATCTAAATATCATGACTGTGTATTGAGAGACATGTACCTTGTATACAGGGTGGACTGCAGGGAGCTGTCTGTGCATGGCAATTTCAAAAACCTCTGATATCAGATGTGTCTTGAGAAGGTGCGTGACCAACTGGTGTACAAGGAAGTCGGCAGATTTCACCCACATCTTGGCAAGCATCCAATCATGTTCATTATCACTCGGGAGAAAGATCGGGCTCTTTTCCCCTGGGGTTTGACTGAGCTGATTCAGATATAATAAAGCCAAGCAGGATATGTTTACTTCATGAGTAGATTCACAGCAAAAGCACTTTTATTTTTTATTTATGTTTTCTTTTGACTCTGATTATATATGCGACAGATACCTGAATGGCAATTGGCAACATTTGGTCATGTCTGTTCTTGTACAGCAGGCAGAGGGGTGCAGTCAAATAGAGCTGATCGCTGGATGTTGGGACTCCCTCCAGTATTTCATAATCCACTATGTAGATGTTTCCTGCCTGTAAACACATGTACACAGGTGCAAAGTTTACAACTAATAGTTCATGGGTTGAAATAACATTGATTTGAGTCATTTAATGTGAATGATGTCAGACTGACTGTTCAAGTGATTTATGTCTTAATGTTTCTGACCTTTAATTCCTCATGTAGTGTGACTCCTGTCTCCAGAGAGCCCTGCACCATATCATGTTTGACTGGAAATTTGTCTGGGATCTCCTTGCACTTCCTGATCATGACAGGATTGCAGCCGTTCAAAAACTGATAGCCGAACATGGAATCCTTTCTCCAGTCTTTCATCACTTTCCCTGTCCAGATTTCAAAAGGGAAATTCAGTCAACTGTCTTTATGCCTCTGGGGGGAATATATATTGTATTTGTTTAAATGAAGAAACAAACCTAGTAGAGAGTTCTTGTAATTAAAATTTTCCAATACATTTTCAAAGTCATCCACGTCTTTCCAGGAATTAAATAAACCCCTCACTCTGTCAAGAAATGATTCCCCACCCTGAAACAGAGTGCACATTGTATAATTATAGACATTAACACTATTTGCAGAAATATTTTGCATTCTGGAGAACTGAGGAAAATCTCAGTAACAAATCAACAAGGACTGTGGATACAAACTTACACTTTCAGGAAATTGGAACGAAACTCAATAGTTTTTGCTGAATCGAACTGAACTTTTGGAGGAAGATCATCCATGCTCCAAGGGAAGCCTTCGCGCCACTCTTTCCAGCTTCAACAAGAAAAATGACAACATTTACTTGAACAGTTACACTGTCATGTACACTTATGTCTAAGTTGGTTTCACTTTTATGGACTTTTAGTTTGTTTTATCATGAGTTTCCTGTTTCCTTTGTCTTAGTTTCCAAAAGACTATCATCGCACCAGTTAGGTTTTTGGTTTGTTATCTTGCTTATATATGCTATCTCCCTTATTGTCCACTATTGTTTGTGTACAGCACTCTGTTTGTTTATGTTACATTGTTTTTAGCATGACCTGAGTTAGTTACTAAACCTTGTGTTATTTTGATCCTTTTATAGCATTTCTTCTTCTGGACTAATGTGACAGATACCAAGATTTACATTTAAAGGTGAAATGTTTTTATTTTTTCTTAAAGTCCAATTTAATGTGTAGAAACAATTACAAGTAGCCTAAGACTTTTGGTTAACACTTTACAATATGGGTGCACTAATAATCATTAATTCATGCTTAAAGGGCGGGTTTACTGCAGTTTCACTTTTTTGATTTCAAATAGTGTGTAATGTTGCTATTGGTGCATGAAGAGTATCTGCAAGTTGCAGCACTGAAAGTTTAGTGCAAGCTGAGATATCGTCTTTTAAAAATCAGGAAGTAAAATTGCCTACAGAAACGACTCGTTTTGCGACTACAGCTGGGTTATGGTACGTCACTAACCCACACATTTGCATCAACCACTCCCTCCGGAATATGCAGGAAAGGGCATGCGTTCGAGTGAGTTGTGTTCACGCAGATGTCAGGTCTTCTGTGTTTCGGGCTTCCCACGGACGCTATACTTCGACAACAATGGATACAATTTGTGTTTGATTATATTCCTGAAAGTGACGATGGTAATCTAGCTCTCTGTGCTGCACATTTACGAAAGACAGCTTCCAGAATCTCCACGAGTTCAACCGGATTAATCGTAAACAAGAAACTGTTTCTGGAATCATGAAGCAGATCCAACTTTAAAACCAGCAGTTAAAAGTCAGCAGTTGTTGGGCCACACTGTAAGTAGGCTAAGACTTCATCATTTTAAATGTATTTGCATGTATAATTACCGACAGGAGCGTTTTTTTAGGCCGGGACTCGATTAAAAAAATTAATACTAATTAATTAGAGGCTTTGTAATTAATTAATCGAAATTAATCGCATTTAATTCGCATAAATATTTGGACTAAGAACAGTGAGAAGATTTTTTTCAAATGGATTTTTAGTAGGCCTATACTATTGAATAATGACTGAATACATAAGCTTAAGCAACAAAATATTGTTTATTTTTGTTCAACCAAGTCCAACAGACCAGTGATTGTATGTTTTGCATTGAGGTGAAACTTGAGGATCAATGTGATATGCGAATTCCTTGTTGCATAGCTTGCACACAACCCTGCTCTTAATGAGCTTCCATACAGCGCTTGACATTAACTTTTTGCTCACTAGCCAATGTGGCTGGTTTTACAGAATTACACAGCACTTTCACTAGCCACATTTTAAATGGGGCTTTAAACATACTAAAATTTAATAATTTTATCATTAGCTCTAGTTGTAAAGCTCATTTTTTGAAAACATGTTGTCTATTCTTAGATTCTATAGATTCTTATTGTATATAATAAAAGTGCTGCATCTTTTTTACAGCAGTAAATAATACAGAGTAGAACAATTATCTGCATTAGAAACAATGAGCAAATGTGATATGACGTGACATAAGGGGAGCCCTGCTAGTAGTTACACTGTGTACCTTAATCATGAAGATTATTATTTTTTCTTTATATCGGCCACGCACTCACAAACTGACTGACGCTGTGTTGATGTGTGTGCGCGCGTGACCAGTTACATGTGATGATCATTTGACAAGTCTGGAATGGATGTACATATTTGGCGTGCGCAGCGGCACTGCAGGAGAGCGAGACGCGCCTATGTTCTGGATTATCCTGCTATTAAAAAGATCGCTATATCAATTAAGTTGATAATTGAGGGCAGACTAAAACAGCCCTCAGTCTGACGGCCCAGCCCGAGAGTTTAATCTCCACGTGTTTAATGTCGTGCAATTCGTTTGTTATGTCAGATGTCTTTTGACAAGACTACAATTTTTCAACATGCCAAAGTGGCTAGTGGAAGTGACTGTGTTACCCGCCACACGTGAACTTCCACCCGCATTTGGCGGGTGTTAATGTCAAACCCTGCATGCGTTCGTTTTTATAACATAATTTCCCATCCACGGGACCAACCAAAGCGGTCTCATCAGCTTCTTCGTGTTCACTGTTTGTTGTTTAGTTGTCTGAAGCACTGTAAAAAAGTCATGAACGCTAGCTGGTGCTCCAGTATAATCAGTCCGCCGAAACTAATCCAGAGAGAAATGTTCCGCGGTGGGAAAATACGTGCGATTAAAATGCGTTAATTTTTTGTGTAATTAATTAATGCGTTAAAGTCTGTAATTAATTAATCGTAATTAACGCGTTAAAGTCCCGGCCCTAGTTTTTTTATTTTTATTTTTTTATTTCAAATGCCAGCGCTTGATTTGTAGGCTTTATGGGCTAGCTGCTACTAGTTAGGCTATTTTGTGACTGCCGGCAAACGCGTACAAACATTATGGACCTGAATTTTGTATAAGTACTAATGTTGTAAATGTATTTTTCATATATATATGCTTTATGACTTTATTTTCGTAAAGGTCATGGGCGTTAATCTTCCGGACAACGTGAGCGACAGTTTAGCCAATCACAACACACCGGCCCAAGCGAACCAATCTGAGCTCACAGACGTCATTCTGAGGGAGTGTTTTCATGAGAATCAGCAAGTGAACCGCTCGTTCAGGGGACAGAGGAGAGCGCGGCTGACAATAAAGGTGAAATTTATGAAAAATAAGACTTTTAAAAAAAGAAAAACCACGGATACATGTTATATTGCACCCCATAAACACAATCATGCAAAGAAAAAGAGCAGTAAACCCGCCCTTTAACTAATGCACAAGATAATACTGAATTAATGTGTAACTAATGATTATCTAAGCTATTCATTAACGATTACCACATTATGAACCAATTAAGAGTCTGTAAAGTTAATGTATTAGTTCATACAATAATTGTTATTAATTAAATACGTAATTGTGGATTGATTCCATAATAACTCATTTTTTAACTAATAGTGTTAATTAATATGTTAATTACCAGAACGAGCCAAAGCCTTGTATTTCAACTTCCAGATAATATGACAGGTACACTAATATGCATTAATACATCATTAAAGAGCCCCTATCATGGATTTTTGAAAATGACTGTTCATATGGTGTGGAATATAGCTCTAAGGGAATGAAAACATCCTGCAAAGGTTTATATCTGAAAGTGCACCGTATATAAAGTTATTGTCTTTCAAAAGTGAGAGTCGACTCTGAGTCTATGAAATGAATTGTTTTTGAAACGAGTCATTAGCTTGTTTGTCGTGACGTAGAGACATACTGGCCGCGCCCAGTTACTGCGCACGCAGACGGAAGTGTACACTTGAAGTCTACACATTCAACGCACTCAGACGCCGTGTTCTACAATGCAAAGATAGTTCAGCCACTTTGCTTTCATTTAACAGGCAGGGACGAGCATGTGAAGAATCGGTGGTTAGAGTTCATATTTGCAACGATACCAGAACAGTATAGCCCGATTGTGTTCTCATCATAATGACGGATCGTTCAAAAACATGTTTTCAACACGCGCGTCTCGGTTCAAAGTCCGAACGGCGCAGCGCGAGCTCACTAGAGCTCACTTCATGCGCGAATTCAAATGTGGATTCGACAGCGGTTGTTCCTGAAGGAGGGCTCAGTAACTTAACCCAGTGTATGTGGATCAGCTATGTGAATCACAACCTGTAAGTATTATTAATAATTATTGCTTTTATGGGTTTTGAAAGGTTTTGTAGCGTCGGGCGCGAGGCAGTATGTGTGTGCGCGTGTATCTGTGTGTGTGTGTAAGTTAGGCTCAGCGCAATGTCAATTTTTTTTAAATATGTGAAATGTTTGTCGCTGTTATTGGAGTTGTCATAAAGAATAGAGCGTCTTGTAGTCCTGCAGTGCTTTATATCAATGTTTATGCGTTATGCTAACAAACAATAACTGACTGGGTCTGTCATCTGACCAATCACCGCCGATTAGCGTCACGCAAAGGAGTGGTTTGGAAAAATGAGTCGGTGTACTAATCATTTGGGAGTCAGTGAGCAAATCAGTTAAAAATAAATGCATATTATAAGACAAATAAAGTGTTTTTTATCCTTGCATGCATGTTAAACTGTTTTTGGGAACTCCTAAAATAAAAAAGGAACATTTCAAATGCTATGATAGGGGCTCTTTAATTACTTCATTGTTAGTGCAAATTAATGTGCAAATTACTACACTTACTAAATGACTAGGTAATAATGATGTGCCCCAACATGTGCACATGTGCTAAAGTCATAACATAATGAATACTGTTGCAAATCATTAGCTAATGATTAATTAAAGCAGACAACTGGAAGTTGAAGTGCACAACTTTGACTAATTGTGGTAATTAACACATTAATTTACACTAATAGTTGTAAAAATGTTATTAAGGAATTAAAACACAATAACGCATTAAATTAATTGCAATTCATGTATTCCTTAATATATTAATAATATAGACTTTGTATTAGTTGCTGATGCAGTAATCATTAATTAATGGTTTAGTTCTTCATTAGTTATCCATTAACTCATGGTTATCTGTGCATTAGTTAAGCATGAATTAATGTATATTAGTGCACCTGTAATGTAAAGTGTTACCGACTTTTGTCAGTTGCCTTGTGATTTTCTTTTACAAAAATACCATAAATTGCAATCAATCCTTAAAATATTTTATATTTTACCAATGGCCTATTTTTGGGAATACTCTAAATAGTGTCAGCATTGCCAGAAACCAATTTCTTGCTTTTCCAGAGTGATTACATGGCATTTGCAGCTCAGTTTAACTGGTTAAAAAAGGGGAAAATTAACTTTGAGCAGGGGAAGAGTTTCCAAACTGGCAAATTGCCTTTGGCATCACCTGAATCACTGGTCAAATAGCAAAGACTGAACACGAAAACTGAAAAGAACATTTCTACAAACGCATTCACTTGTTTGGGCTGTTTCTGCTACGGGTGGTTGCTGGAAGAAGAATACAATGCTATACACAGGTTTATTCACAAACGCTCCAACAGAATGGCGAACAAGAGCAACACACACTTAAAACATAGACGACACTGAACTCAAAAAGAACTGAACATATGCAGGTGAGAATGATGGTAATGCACAATTGAGAATAATTAGAGTCCGTGAAAACAAATGAGTGACGAAAGCAGGTGAAGCAAGGTCCAATGTATATGACAACATACTGTGTATGTGACAATATATTTACAATGCACACTGAACTGTATCTATGAAGGAAGATAGAAAAACATCAACAAATGCATATTGCTCAAGAATGTAATTGTGTCTTCAAACCTGAATAGATTCTGTTTATAGTCCAGTTGTTTTCTTCTTTTCTTTTTAAGAAACTCGCTGTCATCCTGAGCCAATCAGAGCTAAATGAATGCACATAGAAAAATACAGCACACATTTTACACATAGAAAAGACAGCATTTAAGATCATGATTCAATAACAACTGAACAACATATAATGCTTCATTTAAAATGAATGTAGCCTACCAGTGCCTTCTCGGTAAAACCTTGGCTTTTCGTCAAGTATCCAGGACTGACAGGGGAACTTAAGGCATTCTCCAGAGGGTGTTTCCACTATGATATGCTCGCAAAACCACTGATTATTGACATAGCTGCAGTTCTTTTCAAGTTTCACCAGGACAATGTCTCCAAAGTCCTTCCTCACACAGACATCGAAGGAGAACTCCTTTAATGACAACTTTTATTAGACACAATATATATATATATATATATATATATATATATATATATAACGTCAACCGTTTATCTCAATGTTTACTGTTGCAGATTATCAAAGTTGTGTTTACAAATACTGAACACAGTCAGAACGAGCCATTGGAGTAGCTCTAATTTTACTGGATCGAATTTTTTGTCTTCATCATCAGCTACGGAAATGAACAAATCTGCTATAACTTTACAAACGGCCGGGATATGGAATAGTGACAACATAATGAAAAGGATAATAAAACCTTGATAAATCCATTTATTACATTTGGTAAATATTAAACCCAATATCACGTATAAAACAGGTATAAAACATGTATAAAACACGTATAAAACAGACCCGATGCCCAATATTGAGATTGTTACTATACCTTATAAACCAAAAAGCCAAGTGCACCTATTAAATATTTGAAACTCTTTCAATAAATAACTATCATTCATCCTCTTACAATGTAATGTTATTTATTAGAGGCCAAGCACAGCTTGCGGAAACTATGAAATTTGGCAGACATATAAAGGACAGTCTCAATAGACCCCTTTACAGTTGGTAAACACGGTGACGTTTTTATGTGGGCGGAGCTTAGGTGGAGGCAGAACGATCCCTCTGGCCGCTTAACTAATGCAAGTAAGCAAGTTTTGTTAGCTTGTTTTTTAACAATGACTGAAGAAAATCAGATTTTATCTTAATGTGTAAGGTCACTCAGTGTCCAGGACCGCGATTGTTATTTTCAAAAGTTAATTTTAACGGACAGAACCAGATTGGCCGACCCGTAGCCGCCTACACGCTCGCTCACTCAATGCATGGACGATCTGACAGGATTAACATTACCTCGGTTGAGTGGCCTGACTTCGACACCTACCTTATAGAGAAACCGATCGTAAAGAGAAACTGAGGGCATATAAATCTTTAGATGCCTATAACTATGTGCTGAATGGTCCTGTACAAGACTTGTGTGTGCGATCTGCAGTTCTGCCGAGCCAGCGCCGAGACGACCACAATGTAAACGGTGACATTACGGTGCGATTTAATCATGTGAATATTTTCTAGAAATAAAAAGTCCAGATACAGCATATTCATTTTTCATTGATACTAGCACCAAACAACACAATACGATGATATTTAATAATAATAAAAGTAATTTAAGCTCCTTATTATGTAGCCAAAACTGTGCAAGTTTGCATTAGCCGCCTCCAGTTTTCACTTTGTTTTTCCTCCAGCTAGCGCCGTGACGGAACTGTGACGTCGGCGCAAAAGGGGTCTATATAAACCATAGGATGTTTGAAGTGTCTATCTCAAACCCTCTAGCGCCACCTACTGTGCACACTGATGAGAGTGACGGTAAGACGGAGATGTAAATGTGCTGCGCGCTTTGAAATGCAAAGGAAATCCCTTGAGATAGATCAACATTCTAATGAATAAAAACATATATATATATATATATATATATATATATATATATAATTGAATGATACAAATAATAAATAATATGTTGACAGATAATAAGTTGAAACAAAAGATAGCCTATTAGCCTATAAGTTTTGCATGAAAATAGGTCGTTATCAGAGAGCGCTCAGTTTCTCTACAGGCGAACTTTTTTCTTGAATGCTTATGTAAAATAACGCATCAACAACATTAAACAGCATATAAAACAAAACGGCCTAATGTTACTGAATGAAATGCGACCCAGGGCGAGCTTTAGGACTGTGTCTGAATCCGAAGCAGATGTAGCCTTTAACATGTGATTTTCTTAATTTGTGCTCAAAAAGTGGCTTTTTTGAATGAAACTTATGTAATAAAAAAAATGATAATTTTTTTAAACCATTAAAAATTGTAATGTTTCCAAACTTTTGACCAATAATGTATTCTATATAATAATGGAAATTAAAAATAATAATAACTTAAAATAAAAATAATCAAGTCTTTAAAGTACTTACCCTTTTAGACGGAGCAAAAACATCAAAATAGGATTTGTTGACCAGGACTCTGTCACTGCTCTGCTCCTTTGAGTCTATCAGCGTCAGGTAAATGCTGTTTGTTTTCTCAGCAATAATCTGTCTGTAAGTACAAACAGTCACCTTGTAGGCCATCTTGCCTGAATGAAAGATGTAAAATCTCTGGATCCTCAGTTTATTCTTGAGCACCTTTATATGAAGTTCACTTCCGGTGCTACTCTCCACCTCCTGTGACATTATAATGTGGGTTTGGTCTTTCAATCAAAAATGTCATGTTCATACCTGCATATGTGATATATATCAAGTTTCTGAACTTCTAGAAGACACATGAATAGCCTAGGGGTGTCCTGTGGTACAGACAATCCCCTTTTACTGATATACTTTTACAATCACAATTGTCATTCTTCTTAATAATATCATTGATATAAAAGTGAAGAGTAATATAAGAGTGTACATTAATTCTAATTTAATTTGGATATACTACATTCAAAATGCCCTCCCGCAATGTAGCCTACAGTAAATGTGGGTCAAAACAAAGGGTCCAAATCTCCCTTGAAGAGACCCTCTGTCTCAGGCAGGGAGAGAGTGTTGAGACCATCCTAAGCTCCAGAGCTCCAGCTACTGGGAAATGAAATGATATGCACTAAAGTGGAGAGTTTTCACTTCTTGGTGTCACCAACTTCAGACACCAAACCATTAAAAATAGATCCCAAAAGGGGCTCATAAAAATATAATTTTCTTTATTGTATTTAGTTTACAAACATACACAGAGCATTGTTTAACAGTTTAGAGAGAAAAAAGCTAAAAGAGAAAAAGAGAGAAAAAAGCTTTAAAGCTAATTTAGGATTTGTTGATCTGGGCTTTATTTTAAGTCAAGTTGTTTTGCACCACTTCATTTTAAACACATATTAACAAGGTAAATCTCTATTGAGATTAAAATCTGAGTTTCAAGTTCTGGAGCAAAAGGATTAAAGTTAATCTATTTTATATAAAAAATAAATCTGAGTTCAAATAGTTGTAACCTGCTTATTTTAAAGAAAGTTTAAATGAAGGTGTAAACAGAATTGGTCCAGTTGACACATGTGCTCAGACGCAATCACACAGAGGTGTTCCCAAAGCATCAACACAGCGTCTCGATTATGATAAAGTATATAAAAAAAGAAAGAAACATATGTAGTGCCTTCCAAACATGAACGTCAATCCATCGAAAAGGACTCCTGCATTGTCATGAAAACATTTATTCATGTATATTCATGTTTGCCAATATAGACATATTCTGTATTTAAAGAACAAATTATTTACTGAGAGTGGGGTTTCTGAACTGTGAGGTTTTATTGGACATGTTTTTCTCATTCAATCATTCATTCATTCATTTATGTATACATTTATTCAATAATTAAAAAAATATATTATTACTATTATTTCTTTCTCTTTTTGCATTTTCATATGCCCTCAAAAAAGTATGTGTTGGCTTTACTTACCTTTTTTATGTAAACAGGTTCCACCGGTGACACATAACTTAACACCGGTTCCACATCTGGGTTTCGCTAAACAAACATAATTAGTTCATGTAACTTCAACATCATGGAAGGCATTTTAAGCCATCCAATTAAACTCTGAGCTGAGTGGCTAAAAAAAATGTTTTCTCTACAATGGCAGTGCTGCTATAATCCATAAGAAAAACTTAACCCAGAAATTGGCTTCTGTATTAAATGAGTTCAGTGATTCAGGTCAAATGATTGTGATATAATGATTATGTTAAAACACAACCAACATCATCAGATCACCTTTCTATGTGATCATCTGGCTGTTATAACTCATGTATAGCCAAACATAATCGAAAGTTAATAATGTAGGGGTCAAGAGCCCAACTAAAACAAACACTGATCTCCATAATGGTGACCTGAATTTCCAATTTTCTCCTTCAGTGATTCTGCTTGTTAACATCAGGTGTCTTCAATAATGCTCAATCATCACTCAATTATTCACTGAATTGTCTCATTAACTTTAACACTGCTTCAGTGTTCATTTAACACTCAGCTCAGAGTTTAATTGGATGGCTAAAAACGACTTCAATGATGTTGAAGTTACATGAACAAATTACGTTTGTTTAACAAAACCCAGTTATGTGGAACCGGTGGAACCTGTTTACATAAAAATGTTAATTATAGCCAACACATCTTTTTTTTCTTTTTTTTTTGAGTGTGTTGCAAGTATGATTGACACACAGTGGGTATACGTTTGCACCAAACTGAAACATTTTCAGTTGTAGTTCTAAATAATTCCGCCTATAGACTTACAAGAGATACACAAAGGTGTTAGGCAATAATGCAATGCCATATATTGTGTAATGGAAAGGCATAAACTGTCAAAACTTTCATTCGTATGTGTCCTTTCCCATGAAGATTTAACCCTCTATGGCAGTGTTTCCCAACCCTGCTCCTTGAGGCACACCAACACTGCACATTTTCTTTGTCTCCCTAATCAAACACCCGATTCAACTCATCAGCTCATTAACCCATGTGATAATGAGTCAAATCAGGTGTGTTTGATTAGGGAGACAAAGAAAATGTGCAGTGTTGCTGGGCGCCAGGACAGGTTTGGGAACCATTTACATTTAGGGGCTGTTTACACCTGGCCACTTCATGCATTTTCTCAGATCCGATAGCTATCTGATTTATCGAAACGATTCCATTTACACCTGGTCACATAACTGTGTTTTTGCAAAACGGATATTAATCCGATCTTCAATTCCGCGCTGTATGCTGATTTAATGAAGTGCATGTCACCGAAAGCAACAGATAAGCTGCATTTTATTAATCATCGGCTAATTTCAAAGTCAGCAAAGACGGCTATAAGAGAGAGTGCCAACAGAACTGGTAAGATCATTTCATTTCTTTACTTTTAATGAAGATGGTATAATGGACTGCGACTTACTTTCACTTTGATTTGCGATAGATTGCAGCGCGTTGGCTTGATAGGCGTTCAGCTGCTCATCTGAGGTGATGCGTGTCGCTGTAGCGTCGTCATATCTGACTAAAATAGCATGACATATGGCCTATAAAACGCTCTCACACGTTTATTTTTAAGCATTTTTGGGAGTAGTAACATTTACATATGTGGTTTCAAGAACCAGATGCATTTACACATGTCCAGTTTCGTCTGGAATGCGGCCCAGACCACCTTCTGAAGTGGTTTGAGCGATCGGATTGAAATCCGTCTCAAATGCGGTTTCGGGGGCATTTACACCTGGTCTTTTCACGATTCGAATACCTATCCGATCACAGAAAACGCATGAAGTGGCCAGGTGTAAACGGCCCCTTAGTCATTTAGCAGACGCTTTTATCCAAAGCGACTTACATCTGAGGACTAAACCAAACGGAGTCCAATAATTGAAGAGACAATAACAACCCAAGAAGTGCTCAAAATACAAAGTTCAAATATTGCTCAGAGTAGCATAAACCAGACAAGTGAGTATTTAAAGGTTTTTTATGTTAAATGCTCACGGAAGATGAGTTTTCAGTTGTCTTTGGAATGCTGTCAGGGATTCTGCATTCCGGATGATGATGGGCAGATCATTCCACCAGCATGGAACCGTGAATGAGAGTGATTTTGTGGCTAGTAAAATTTAGTAAGTAAAATTTATTTACATAGCACTTTTCACAGATAGACATCACAAAGTGCTTCACAATAAAATGTAATACAAGAACAATTTAAATACATTCCCCAAAATACAAACAACAAACACTACAAACAACCATAAAAACCCCCTCGACTAACCAGAAGCCTGCTTGAAGAGCAAAGTCTTCAGTTGTATTTTAAAAGAATAGCTAAACTGAGTTCGCACAACGTAAAACAAGAGGCAAACCACAGCTTGGGAGCGACTGCCTGGAATGACTGGTCCCCTCTAGTCTTAAAATGAGTTTGGGGAACAACTAATAACATCTGATCTAAAGACCTGAGACTCCGGGTAGCAGTGTGCAGCTGTATCAGGTCAGTGAGATGTAGGTAGGGACTTGACATGCAAGGTTCTAAAAGTAAGAACCAGAATTTCAAAATGAATTCTATACTGGACTGGTAACCAGTGAAGTGATGCTAAAACAGGTGTGATGTGTTCTCTTTTCTTAACACGGGTTAAAAGCCTTGCAGCAGAGTTCTGAATAGCCTGGAGATGGTAAAACTCCTTCTTACTCAAACACACACAAAGACTGTTACAGTAGCCTAAACGGGAGAAGATGAATCGCATGAATAATCATCTCTAACTCACTTTTAGTCACAGATGATCTTAATTTTGAAATGTTCCTCAGCTGAAAAAACAGTTTCTAACTAATTGTTTTGAATGAAGCTCCAAGGACATAGCTGACTCAAAGACAACACCGAAGCTCCTGAGGCTCGGTTGGACACCAATATATATTTTACTTTCAGGGGCGATGATTAGTGTTTCTGTTTTGTCAGAATTGAGAAGCAAATAGTACTCACATAACCACTTTTTAATACTAATCAGACAGTTAATTGACCCTTCGCTGAAGCCCCGCCCTCCCTAGTTACTGTTGCTACGCCTGTCAAGCTTTCGCGGCTGGCACATCTATTACGGTGTGTCTGCACCGGTGTCAGACATTCCCAATGAGATAATTAGTCATTTTCGGCGAAAAAGTGAAATATCTGAGAGAGCGAGACAAAAGGTACTGCAGTATTGCATTAGAGGGATATATTCACGACATAAAATGCAACCGATTAGAGAATCATTTCTTAAAAATTGAAGCTAAAGCCTAACGTTATTGTCCCAGCGCAAGCAGCAACCGCCTCATATGCTGACCATTCAAATGGGAAACACACAAATTGAGGAACAGCTGTGTTCATGCACAGCAGGGTAAATCCCAGTGTGAAAATCCTAATAATTATAAATCACACTGTTTATCCATAAATCTTGTGGAACAAAACTAATACCGAGAGAGCCGCGATCGATTGGGTTAAAGTAAGCTTAGTCAGGCGTAACGTTAGTAGGACATCGATTAACAAAATGCTGAAATACTGTATATTTTAAAGTATGTCAGTGAGCCTTTGTCTTGTCTTTAATCGTCTTATTTTACGTTATCTCATTATAACCAGGGTGCGAATTGCCGGGGGGGGGGGCTATGCGTGGGATTTCCCCCTTTCTTGTCAATGTATCCCTGCCTCTGCTTTATTATTTTTATCCCGGTGGGGATAAATTTATCCTGCCCCCCTCAAAGTGATCAGTGCTACTACACTAGTGGTGAGACGGATCAGAAAACATATCACGGATCCGTGGTTTGATTAAAGTCAATTTTATTTTTAAATGCGCTACTTTGGCTGACTCTCATATAGTTTCCGCTCTGCACGAGTCTGCAGACTTGCTCAATGTCCCGCCCACGGCGCTATCTGATTGGTTACACCTCACGGATAATAGCCTATCAACACTTGCGAGACGGTTGCAGGTACACGCTGGGCTGTGGAGCTATGTGTGTAGAAAGGAAGGCAGCATAGCTATTCAGAATAAACATCACAATCTGGGGTGCGTTTTCTGAAAGCATCGTTAGCCAACTATGGTCGCGATTCCCATTGAACTCTATTGGTAACGACGGAACTTGCGACCATAGTTGGAAATGTACTGGCAGCTCATTACCCGGACTTTGTTCCGTAATTAAAAGATGAAAGATTTCTGTTAATTTATGGTTTTCCTACAGTAAAAATAAAACAGATGAATTTATGCAATATACCTACAGCAAATAGAAATTGTACTTTTCTGTTAGTTAACAGTGTAATGATAACTCTTGTTGAAAACATTTCAAACAAATCTTCTGTGATTAAAAAATATATTTTTATTTAGGGGGGGTAACTCTTCTTGTGTTCAGGTAAGATGAAGGCTGTAAAAGAAATACAAAACACTATTTTGTGAGGCCAGGACATACTGTATTGACATACAGAATGTGTCAAAACAAAGATTCTAGGTGGGGAGAACTCATCACTCACCTAGAAATGTGTGGTAAATTCTTCAGAGCCATCAGACTGATCGGACCAGGTCCTGGTAGGACTGCAGACTTGGTTTTAGCCACCAAAAACTACAGAGGGGAGAGAACAGTGTGTGGCCTATCCATCATGATGTTTCAAATTTAGTGACCGTGTACTGTAATGGTTCCGTCTATGGTAAACCATCGCGGCGAGACGCCTGTTTCACGGCCCAGCTATCCCACCAGGTTGCCGTTGTTCTCTCCGTGCCGACACAGGTAGATGATTCAGGGCTGGACGTAGATGTTCATCAGGTAGATTATCCAGGATCTGTTGGATGAGGAAGTGCCGATCCCTGTCTATCACATAATGAAGGAGTGATCGGTATGTTCAGTTAAAGTTCCATTTTCAGATTTGACAAAAGCTAAAACTTTACATGGTTTTTTGAAGTTGTTCCATACAGGAACTTCAGCAGTCTTGAAGGAATGTAATACGTTTGGTTTCCTTCATCTCAGCCATTTCGACCTTCGTTTAAGATTTCTGCACAGAAAAAGTTGAAGAAAAAAAAGATATATTTTAGCTACACAAGAAATTAAATGAAGGAAAATTAACTACACGGTATCATGCAGACCAGGTTGAGGTTGAAAAACAATTGTACAGTATTTTACATTCGTTAAATTATCAACTATAAATAATCAGCCATCCCTAATTCTTTCAAATTCAAACACTATATAAAATGCTAAGACGTTTGTTTCCAGTGGACTCCAATTGCATGTCATGTTAGCTTGTCTGCTCAACTATACGTTATAATATGTTTAATTATGTTCAACTAAATAAACAGAAACATACTAACAATCTATAAATCATTTAATTAAATTAAATAAAATGTGTTGCTTACCTTTAACTCCAGGATAAGTGCCCTTTTCTTCAGGTATTTTGTAGCTCACTTCCTCAATGGGGTAGAAATGTGTTCAGTTATAACTTCTTGAATGACAGTAATCCTGAATGTCCACCACCTTAAAAAAAAATAAAAAATAATAAATAAATAATATATAGAGTATAAATAAAGATATTACATTACATGATCACTTCAGAAAGCCGCTTTAAAGGGGGTAGTTTACTTTAAAATTAAAATTCTGTCATCATTTACTCACCCTCAAGTTGTTTCAAACCTGTATGAATTTTTCTTCTGCTGAACAAAAAGATATTTTGAAGAATGTCGGTAACCAAACACTAACTGGAGCCATTGACTTCCATAGTGGGAAAACAAATACTATGGAAGTCAATGGCTCCAGTTAATGGTTTGGTTCCACACATTCTTCAAAATATCTTTGTGTTCAGCAGAAGAAAAATTCATACAGGTTTGAATTTTGGAAACAACTTTAAAGAGTGAGTGAGTCGACAAAATTTTCATTTTTAAGTGAACTATCCCTTTAAAATAGTTGTTTAAATCTTCCCTATACAATTTGCATTTCTACTGACCATGTAAGCACACGTCTTTGAAGGGGGTATTCAGCAACCACCTTTTTTATCAACATTCTTCCTCAGACTTTAAATTTAAATATGTGTTGGCAGTATTAAATGCTCATTGTTATTAATAATAATAAAAAATGATAATAAAACAAAATACAAACCCCTAGGCAGCATGCAGGTGGTGCTTGGGATGCAAACTACAGCAGCAAATTCCTGTCAATAGATACAACAACAGAAACACTATGAAACAAACTGAGGAGGGATCTGGTAAAGAATGACTAACGTTACAGGCAGAAGAGTAGATAATAATAGTCATGATAAATGTAAAGTAATATTTCATGGTCAATATTTAAGTTTTAAAAGTCGTGTCAGTCTAAAACAAAAACAAGTTTAACGTAAACATAACGTTAACTTACCTCATCTGGCAGAAAAGGTGGTGGTGTTTTCCTTGATCCAGCTGTTACTGTGTGTTCACACACAATATCTTCACGTTGTATCTTCATGCCTTTTAAATCAAGCAAGTCTTGACGGCCTTTACTTTTCTTGACGAGTATGTAGCTGTTAACTGCAATTTATCACAACTGGTTAACGGATTCGCTCGTCAAGATATAAGCCGCATTGCCGACAAATAATAAGTAAATAAACCAAAGTACAACAAGGACACACTATAACACATATATCAGGGACCCTCCACGAGTGTATACTAAATCGTTTAATGTGTGACGATATGCATAAAATGATAAACGCGACAGCTCCGTCATTAATTTGCCCAACATGCCAGATGGCAAGTAAATAACGTTACGTTAACAGCTTATTTGAACATAAATGTAGTATTTTTACCACAGAAGTGTCAGAATGGCTTCAACACACCCGAAATCTGACTTTAATAAGCAACTTTGGCCACGGTCATCTGCGTGTGTAATGGCGGTTGCGTCTAAAACTTTTTGCACCGCCAGCAGGTTATTGTTCCCACAATGCAGCAGCGTAATTCAAAATATGGGTAAATGACCTGTAAAAGACAAAACTGGGAAAAATCCTTCAAATTTATATGCTATATTGTACCGTAGTTTTACGGATTTTTTTTTACACTGTAGCTTTTTTTAGCAACTCTGTCTGTTTCTGGCCTGGTTATACAAGATTTTGTCTCCACTTTGTAAGCATCCTCTTTGGCATGACAAAGCTGTTTGATTTTCACAGTAAACCATGGTTTATCATTAGTGAATGATAAGAATGTCCTGGTAGGAATGCATGTATCCTCACAGAAACTGATATATGATGTTACAGTGTTTGTGAGCTCATCCAGATCAGGTGGTTGCAGCTTCAGAAGATAGTCCAATCAGTGCAATCAAAAGCAGGCCTGTAGATTCTGATCTGCTTCATTAGTCCATCTTTTTACAGTCCTTTTTACAGGTTTAGGTGATTTCAGTTTCTTACTGTAGGTCGGTATAAGATTAACCAAACAATGATCATACAGCCCTAAAGCTGCTCGTGGGATGGAGTGATACGCATTCTTTATTGTGGTGTAACAGTGGTCGAGTATATTACTTTCTCTGGTGGGACATGTAACGTGCTGTCTGTATTTTGGCAGTTCACAAGAGAGATTTGCTTTGTCAAAATCCCCAAGAAGTAGTGTCCAGTAGTTCATCTTTGGTGAAACTGATAGTAAAAGAATGACTAAAGGCAGAACAAACAAACAAAAGAACAAAAACCAACACAATAGCTGGAGAGCTCCACACCGAGGCAGCCATCTTGGTATAAAGGATAGAACAGGTGCAGACAAGACAGAATAGCTGGAGAGCTCCAGTTCAGTTTCTTTATCCAGATTATATTTTTTCTGATTCAGACCAGAGACGATTCAACCAAGACTTATCCCTGATTTTCTTCTTTACCACTCATTTATAAACAAGCACTTTCTATTTTTATATCATGTGAACTTATCCTTGATACTATTCCTTATAAAAAACAATTTGATTACTTTGATATCGCTACTTAGATCAAATTTTTCGAATCTAGGCTACTAGCCTTTAGCCCGCTAGCATTCCACGCGTGGCCCTATCGGCCATCTCATTTTACACCTGTTACGCTGAAAAGATACGGTGTATTTTCGCCATTTCAGTCCTAAATTAGTGGTGATATTTGTAGTATCACTACTAATTTACTGTTCATCTTTTATAATGGCGAACACATCAGATGCGGTGTCTAACGTTACCTCTGAGTGCAGGTGAGGAGTCAGTCAAGCTGTTCTCGGTGAAGCAGGAGCTGGAACACGTTGAGAAGCAGATCAGCGGTCTGCTGGTGAAGCAAGCCGAGCTGTTGGATCGGCGTTCAACGCTTGAAGCATCACGCGCCGATGCTCACAAATCAGTGGTTCAGTAACGTTAACTCTTCTATTCAGACCTCGTCCACTGCGCGTGTCTCTCTGCCCAGGAGACGCGAATCATCTTGGGCTTCATCTACTTCCGGATACAGCACCATGGAGACATGGATCACACAGCGGAAGACACGGAGCCAGGACCAGAGCTGCCTCTCCGCCCTCCCTGGTCTTCCGAGATCTCCACTGGGAACCACTTCTCCCTTCTTCGCGAGCCGGAACGCGGACGACGCCGTGATCATCGGCACATCGCATGGTCCGTCATGTCCGCGCTCAACTCGGGGTAAAGGTAAGGTGCGGAACTCACTGCTTCCCTGGTGCCCGTGTTCTGATATCGCCGCTCAGGTTCCCAGAGATGGTGGGCGGTGGCCACGCGCATCGGAGCTGCTGTGCTGGAAGCCGGGAGCGAGCTGACATAAGGCTGCGGCAGACTGAGGTTCTGAAGAAGGACTACATGAGCCTGATCGAGACGGTTACGCACCACAGCGCCTAAAGCAACGATGTCATCGTGTCCGGACCGCTTCCCACGTACAGACAAGGACAGGAAAGTTCAGTAGATTTTTTGCACTTAATGAATGGTTAATGTTAATGTGTAATGAACAGAAACTGCTCTTTGTAAATAATTGGCATCTGTTCTGGGAGCGACCCAGGCTGTACCGGGCAGACAGACTCCACCCCAGCAGGAATCGGAGCGAGTGTTCTGTCGGACAACATCTCCGAGACGTTACGCACCAGATGACTAATAAGTCAAAGTCCAAATCACAGCCTCTGTTGTCCTAATTTAACTAATATGCATAGTTTGGAGCGTTATATAGGAAACTGTGTCTATTCCTCGTTTAGTGAAGCCAAACAATAAATCTTGTGCAAGATCTAGCAAAAATCTTATTGTAATTAAACCAGAAAATCTAAATATCAGTGAACAAAAACAATTCTTAAAGCTAGGTCTTCTAAAACATTGAATCGCTCACACCTAGAAGCGGTTATTGTAAATGAAAATGGTCACAGATAATAATTTTTATGTTCTGTGCCTTACTGAAACCTGGCTTAAACCAAATTAGTATTTTGGTCTAAATGAGTCTACAGTCCACCAGGATACTGTTATAAGCATAAGCCTCAGTCTGTAATCGAGCCGTGGCGGCGGTATTGCAACAATCTATAAAGATATCTTTAACGTTACTCAGAAAACAGGTCACAGGTTTAATTCATTTGAAGTACTTGTGCTAAATGTTACGCTCTTTACGATGTAAGAAAGAAATCCATATTATCTCTAGCCTACTGTGTAGACCTCCAGGGCCATATGCTGAATTCCTGGAAGAGTTTGCGGACTTTCTTTTGGATCTATTAGATGAATGTCGATAAACCAATAATTGTTGGAGATTTAAACATACACGTAGATAATACAAATGATGCTTTAGGGGCTGCGTTTACAGACTTATTAAACTCCTTTGGAGTCAAACAAAATGTACGAGTGGCCCCACTCATTCGTATAAATCATACACTAGATTTAATTAAATCTTATGGAACTGATCCAACTGATATAGATATTATTCCGCAAAGCGATGATGTCACTGATCATTACATGGTGACTTGCATAATACGTACTGCTGAAATATGTCCTGTTGTGCCACGTTATAGACCAGGCAGAACAATCCTTCCAACCACTATAGATAGATTCTCAAATAGCTTACCTGATCTATCTAAGCTGCTAAGTGAACCCAAACAAACAGATGAATTGAGGAAATGACTAGCAGTTTGAGTACCATTTTCACTAGTACATTAGATATTGTTGCACCAATACAGATTAAAAAAGGTTAGAGAGAAAACTAAAGCACCCTGGTACAACGGTGATACGCATGCTATCATTGAGAGAAACTCATATCTTAAGAGCATAAATGGAAACAGTAAAACACCTAGATATTACTACTAGACCGCAACTTGTCTTTCTGAAAATCATATTTCATATGTTACAAGAACAGCCTTTTCCACCTTAGAAACATTGCTAAGCTACGTAACATGCTATCTGTTTCTGATGCAGAAAAGTTAGTTCATGCATTTATGACCTCGAGACTAGATTACTGTAATGCTTTATTACGCCGGTTGTACTGCAGTCCTCGATAAACAAGCTACAGTTCAGTCCAAAATGCAGCTGCTAGAGTTCTTACTAGATAAAGAAAATACGATGTATATTACACCGATTTTATCATCTCTACACTGAGTTACCTATCAAGTTCTGGATAGACTACAAAGTACTACTACTGACCTATAAAGCCCTAAATGGTTTCACTTCCAGATGTACTTAACGGACCTTCTTTCACCCTACATTTCACCGCGTTCTTAAGATCACTAAATTCAAGGCTTCTGGTCATCCAGGATATCTCAGTCCACTAAAGGAGGGAGGGCGTTCTCACATTTAGCTCCAAAACTCTGGAATAGTCCTTCCCGATACAGATCGCAGAGGCTCTACTCGCTGCACACAGTTTAAAACTAGACTAAAGACGCATCTCTTCAGTCAAGCATCACTTAATGCTTACCTTTTAGTCCTCTGTTATGCGATACGGAACCGTTTGCCGCTGAAACTGCTTAACGCACCAGTGGGGCTCGACAGCCTTTTAGACAAACGGACAGGCGTATGGTCGGGTTGCAGTTCGTTTGGGAGAGTTTAGATTGCGAAAGTTTGTGAGATAGTGATTTTCTAACACCGACTCCTGTATAACGGAGAATCATTATGAACATCAGCTATGCTAATTATTTTTCCCATCTGCCTTTCTGCTGTTATCTCTGGACGTTTGTTCCCGGAGAGAAATGGCGTTTGTCAGGTCCAGTTTGTATCCAGCCTCTCACAGGGATTTCAGATGCCCCAACGCCTGTGATGAGAAGACCAACGCCTGGGAACTCTGACTGGAGTTTTGGTTCCTTGCCACTGTTCGCCTTACTTTGCCTGCTTTTGGCTTGCTTAGTTGGGGTTATTTATTATTGTAATATTTAACAATATTGTTGATCATGTGTTGTACTACTTTCATGTTATCACTGTGAAGCTGCTTTGACACAATCTGTATTGTAAAAAGCGCATATAAATAAATGTGACTTGACTTGACTTGACAGAACATAATTGTAACATTACGGCCCCCCTTCGAAAAGGAGGGTCATCGTGCCATGATGGCAGCAGAAATCTAAAAGAAAAACCAGAAAAGCACATGAAGCATATGCCTTTGTCTCCAGGCAGCATGGTCTGCTGACCTCCTTGTCATCACCCACTTCCTAACAAACTGAGTTGGGTTCCACCACTCTCGTGCAGCCAGTGTATCTACTGTGTGTTTTAATTTCAGAATACCCTCTTTAATGGCCATGTTTGGGTGTAATGGCCATGTTTGGGCATTGCGTCGATTGACGCTAAGGGAAATTATGTATTGAAGCACATGTACAATCAGCCCAATGGTGTGACGGGACAGCTTCTGTGTCTTCACAAGCGCTATGTGTGAAACTGTCTGTTATATTTGGTGTTGTCTATTGCTACATCTGTATATATATTTATCAGCAGTATGGCAAGCAAACAGCAATTCAGAGTCTTTGTGTTGCTTGTTTGGGTGAAGAGCATGCACGGTCAGCGCTCGAGGGTGTTGGCTGTGAACACTGTGAAGTGCTTCCATTGCGGACGCTCCGATCCCGTCCGCGTTCTTTAGCTAGGGCGACCAGGCTTGTGTTCCCCAAGGCTCAGGTCCCGCTGCTGTCGAGGCACAGTGAAGGCTTCAGGATTGGGGAGCGCAATGGATCTGATCAGCAGGGTTAGAGATGGGCTCTGCCTTATCTCTACCCTTACCTGACAGATCTAGTGCATGTATCAGGGTTTGGAAGCACGCGCTGCGGTTTCTTCCGCCTTGATACAGGCACCAACTCTATAGCTGTCCAGTTCCAAGGAACTGGATGTTGTAAGTGTTGATACACGTGATTCTGAGGGTTCGCCACCTCAGGTTAATGCATATGAGGAGCTTGTTGAGGTTGTGACGAGAGCAGTTGAGAAATTAAATATCGATTGGCCAGAAGATAAGGCAGGACGTTCGTTTAGAGAAGCAAACTCGAATAAATGCTTCCAGCCCTCTCGTACACAGCCTAAACACCAGGGTCTCCCGTTTTCCCCGATCTTCACACTGAGGTGTCAGAGATAGTGGGGAAACCAGTGTCATACAGAATCCACAGTGCACAAACATCTCACTATTCTGCATTGCACAATATAAAGAACATGGTTATGCAGAGAACCCAAAAGGTGGAAGAGACGCTTGCGTGCTATCTCTCCCCTGAAGCTGCATCTTCCCTTAAAGCCCGGAGTATTACCCACCAAACCAGTTCAGACTGGCGTCTGCTTTGGTGGGTGAGAGCTTACTCTGCTGCTGGTTAGGCTGCAGCATGTCTCCACACTATGTCCTTTCTGCAGCGTACCAGGCAGAGTTATATAGGAGATCTTGATGAAGACAGGGGGATTGGCCCAGAATGCAGTTTGCGAACTGCGTCGGGCGACAGATTTGTCTCTCAGGGCCGCCCAAGGAGACGGCTAAATCCATCGTCCGTTCCATGGCAGCCCTGGTGGCCACTGAGACACTTATGGCTGAATTGTAAGCAACATTAATGAAAAGGATAATTCATTTTCATGGATGCACATATCTCTCTATACAGCAGTGGTATTGGAAGAGGACAGGTGTCAGGTGACAGCACATTTATTTGATCAGAAAGCTCCAGCTCATGCACTGGGACCATCCTGGACTGCATCCTGAGAGTGCATGAAAAAGGTTTTGTGATTGTTTTTTTTTTGCCTGCCTCCACCAGTTTTCAATGGAACCCCCTTGAAAACACCATCCTGAGCAGCCTGACAGGCTGGTAATGACAGCCTGTCTCCATCATTGCTTAGAAAACATTCATCCTGCCATTTAATTATTTTTAACCCTTTAAGAGACTATTCTTATCTCTAGGGCTCTGTCTACTAGGAGATTATATGGCCTCAAGTGGAATGATTTTTCACTTGTTAGAGAACTTGAATTAGGCCCAGTTAACCGCCCAAGAAGGAGTTTCTTCAAGTTTGTTTCTCTGTGAATCTTCCCCATCCACACGTAGGGTGTCACGTGGCTGCCTTTGCGGCGTTCCATGCACCACTAAATGTTGGGCCTTTGGGAAGCACCAACTGGTCATACTATTTCTCCATAGTGTTTGGAGGATGAGACCGGCAGTCAGGTCCAGGGTTCCTTCCTGCGACCCTGGCAGTGGTTCTCGAAGGGCTATCCCTGGCTCCCTTGGAATGCCTCCAGTCGGCTTCGCCTAGGACCACACGTTCAAAGATAGTCTCTTCCCTTAGCCTTAGCTATTTCTTTAAAGAGACTGGGAGATCTCCAGAGCCCTGGTATTATCACCAGCTTGCTTGGGGTGTGCCCATGGTGGAGTTAAGGCCGACCTGCATGCAAGACCCAGTTATGTGCCTTAAGTGCAATTTAACACGGCTCAGGTCCATGGTCCTGCAAGTATTTAATCCTCCACCTCATGTGTCGGCAGAAAAGGGAGAGGTTCCTTGCTCTACCAGTCAGAGTTCCGAGTATTTACCTTGAGAGGTCCTCCTCTTGTAGGAGGTCAGACCAACTGTAGTGTGTTTTGGGTCACCTATTAGGGGCTCCCAACTTTACAAACCATAAGTAGGCCTACAAGGTGCGCAATTTGCCTTCGCCTTTGGCCGCCAAGGGCTCATTCTGCTACCGGCATGGCATCCTCTCAGGGCCCTGCCTCTGGGAGTGCCTCTACAGGAGATGTGTGAGGCAGCCGGTTGGGCTATCCCCGCACACTTTTATCAGGTTTTTAGTTTGTACCTCCCTAATACACTTCCATTTGACCCAACATTTGATATCAACAGTGACGTCCATTTTTTAACGGCTCTGTTTCCAAAGTGTTTCTCCCCATTCAATATCTCAGTTGACATTCAGTCTCATATGCTGAATGCATAAGTTTTTGCCAGGAGATGAAAAATAATTCAAGTGAAATAATAACATTGAGTGCTGAAGGAGACGGAGCTGAGCTCCGGCAGGGTGTGTTGTGAACCTGACGAGGCGGAGCGTCGGCCATGGGCACCATGTCCGCGCAAACAGAGGGAGGAGGCAGGGTGGAGCCTGTCAGTGAGTGGCAGGACGACACCCAGGTGCCGATGGAGGATTCAACCTCACTCCAAGATGGTGGAGGGCAAAATCCGGAGGGCGTTTACTTCCTAGTCTTCAATGCGAAACGCCCATAAAATCCGAAGCATTTTTCAAGTAGGCTGAAAACTAGGGAAGAAAATAGCCCATAACTTATTCATTTTTATGTTTTTGAATGTAAAAACCAAGCGAACATCATAAGTTGACCTCAGACAACAAAACAAAAACATTTAAAAAGCCAGTTCATGACCCCTTTAACAAACTGATGAAACAGCTACCTGTTTAAGCTTCAAGAAGGTAAAACATAAAAGCTGTCGGCCAACAACATGTAACAAGGTTTGATCTCAGTCGTTTGGAGGTCTATGAAGTTGAGGATGATGCTTTAACCACACAGCTGTTAAACTGCTAATGCATTAATGTCTTATATGATTGTAAAGCCTCATTGATGTAGCCTAATATGTTTCGCCTGCAATGTGGTAAGGTTTCATTATTTTTCAATTTAATTTCAGTATTGTGATTAATTAATTTAACTACGTTTCACTTGGATTAATACTGCTACCAACTTTCAATCGCTCTGAAAGAGCCGCGGCGCAGCTGTAGATTACACAAAAAACGGACACTTTTCAAAGTCTGTGATTGTAGCGCCTCTTAGCGGCCAAAGGCAGCAAATACACCTCAACTTTTAAAACCACATTCTGTTTGTCTACCTACTGTATTACAAATGCCAGATATGTGGCTTTCAAAAGAAAGATTGCTATCAAAGATCACTTCGGACACTTTGAAAATCTATACTTTTCAGTTTCTCTTGATGAAAAAACCAAGGTAAAGTTTTAAAAGGTAAAGGTAAAGTTTTCGTCAGATTCACCAAAATACCAAAGTACTGCAATCAAATGCAAAACATGGCATTAGAGGAGCAGCCTCTTGGACCATTAACCTTCTTATATTTTTCCCTCTTATCAGCAGGAAGCCAGCCGAAACTTTGGTTTAGTAGATGCTTCCATTCTTGAATGAATGAATGAATGAATGAGGCATTTATATATAATTTATCTGTTATATATCATCTATCATTTATATTACCATTTTTTTAGCACCATGGGAGGCCAGTACCCCTCTGAGCCAAGTATCGATGGACAATCGATTATGTTTGCCCAAGAACTGTACCTGAGAGATCTTTTCAGTCAGCTAAGAATGGTCTGAATTATAAAGCCAAGAAATAAGAAGAGAAAGCCAAGAAATGTTCCCCCTGGAGGAAATCAATTGCATAGGAGATGTTTCAGAACTGCTGTCTGTGAAATGAAATCTCTCAGGATACAGTTTGGCCACACTTAGACGACGTCAGTGAGACTCGCTACACTATAAATAATTACCATGATTTTAATGGTAAAAGATTGTTAATTGGTTAACAAAAAGTTCATGTATTACATACTCTAAATAACTGTGATAGATATAGTAAAATAACATTAAATTGAAAGTTTTTGGAAGTGAAAAGAACAAGTAATTTGAAAATTTACAGTGAAAATCCGTAAATTGACATTCCCACATTTCCCCGAATTGAATGAATTTTTTTATGTGTGGCAATGAGATTTAGTGTTTGCGCAGCACATCGATGATGTGGTGACAAGAGAAAGTGAAGCTCTTGTTGGGCATTTTCGGAAGGAACCACACTAATATCTGCAAACTGCCACACAGGGGGCGTAATTTGCCGGGTTTGGACGGGTGGGACATGTCCCCACCACTTTTTCCAGGATCGATACTGTCCCCACCACTTTTAAAAGCTTCGCAGCACGGATAGCTAACAGTAGAAATAAATAAAACATCTCCAACTGGCAGACCATTCATTTCGTTCGTTTGTAAAATAAAAGAAGCGATCTAGCCCTGAAATATATTGTTTTTTAAATCAAGTGATCAAAGTGCTCCTTGCCACCTGCGATCGGTGGTGCGGTTACAGTGTATCTCGTAGCTCACGCACAGTCTTCACATGCATGTGCGCTTCAATCCGTTTCAGGGACAATTTGTTCGAGCGGGTCGGATCTTGGACAGAGCGCAGAGTGGCATTTTTAAAAGGACGGAGCGCCGTCCCTATTTCTCACTCCAATTTCGCTCCGCTCACACCACGAGTCTGACTCCACGTCTTTTCACGGCTCAAGAAGCTTGCATTGTGTTCATCATTCCAAGCGGGCTCTGCAAGGGCAGAGAGGGTTTTCTCTGCAACCACCGCATGAGTCTGAAGCCTCAGACATTGTCCAAACTTGTGTTCTTGAAGGTGAACTCAAAAGAACTGTAGATAAGGAAAGCAATTCTTCTCTCTTTCTTTCTTTCTTTCTTTCTTTCTTTCTTTCTTTCTTTCTTTCTTTCTTTCTTTCTTTCTTTCTTTCTTTCTTTCTTTTCTTTTTCTTTCTTTTTCTTTCTTTCTTTTTCTTTCTTTCTTTCTTTCTTTCTTTCTTTCTTTCTTTCTTTCTTTCTTTCTTTCTTTCTTTTCTTTCTTTCTTCTTCTTTCTTTCTTTCTTTCTTTCTTTCTCTTCTTTCTTTCTTTCTTTCTTTCAATTGTAATCCATGTGCACTCTGTGCAAAAGTTCAGTTATAGCCTGTGTTTATTTATATAATTAGGCCCATAGATTTGTTTAATTTTACAGCATTTTTTTTTGTACAATTGATATAAGCATATTTTTATTTTTATTGTGCGCACTGTGCAAAAGTTTTTTGGAAAATGTTGTTGCTCTTTAGTTCTTTGGGAGGTAAGTCTGTGGTCTAAGCTAAAAGTGAAGTACATGTAGATTTGTTTCGTTTTTTGGGCGATTAGAGTGGAGCGGCGAGCGATAATGGGCCTGATGTGGCTTTCAGCGGCGGAGAGGAGGGGTGAACAGTTCCGTGAGCGAGAGCTGAGATTCTCACCGCTCCACTCCGCTCATATGCTCTGTTCCGGTGAAATCACAAAACTAAAATGCACACAAACATTTCCCTGCTTGATATAACACAACCACTGATGAACATATTCGGTTTTGATGAGAAAAAAAAAACTAACTATATGAGTATGGTATGGTATGGTAGTTTATTTATATAGCACAATTAAATACAATTTACATTGTCCAATGTGCTTTACAATATTAATAAATAAAAAACAGACAACAAAACAACAACAGTACAGATGTACATTTAAATAGACTGACTGCAAGATAAGTGATTCACCAGAATTAAAATAATGAGATACAATGTAATAGTACCTTATCATGTGTTAAATGCCTTATCCAATAAGAGTGTTTTTAGCTTGGATTTAAAGACCGAAAGCGAAGAGGCCATTCTAATAGACGTAGGCAGCTCATTCCATAGTCTGGGTCCAACTACAGAAAAGGCACGGTCCGCCCTAGACTTTAGTTTTGACTTAGGGATAGATAGGAGTCTCTGATTTGAGGACCGCAGTGATCTGGATGGACGATGCTCAGTCAATAGAGCAGACAAATATGGTGGAGCCAGACTATTCAAAGATTTATACACAAAAATTAAAAGTTTATACTCCACTCTGTAACGCACTGGCAACCAGTGTAAGGATCGTAAAATTGGTGTGATATGATTCCGTTTTTTTGCACCCGTCAGAAGTCTAGCTGCCGCATTTTGTACCAATTGAAGACGTGACATTGCTGAGTGGCTAGTCCCAACATAAATAGAGTTGCAGTAATCTAGTCTAGAAAAAATAAAAGCATGGATTACTTTTTCAAAATTTTTAAAAGAGAGAAATGTTTTTACTTTTGATAGTAATCTTAACTGAAAGAAGCAAGATTTCACTACTGAATTTATTTGCCTCTCAAATTTCAAGGATTCATCAAAAACTACACCCAAATTTCTCACCCATGGCTTCACATAAGACGACCAATCACCAGAAAGAACCTTAGGTGTGGTGGAATAGTCTGAGGGTCTCATTAAAATCATTTCTGTTTTGCTCTCATTAAAATACAGAAAATTTGAGGACAACCAGGTCTTTACTTCGGTCAGACAGGCCGTAAGAGTTTCCAAACTATCTGATGAGCGTTTGAAAGGCAGATAAATTTGTGTCATCTGCACAATCTGCACAGATAAATTTGTGTGTCATCTGAGTGCGGGATTAGAACCCTGGACATCTGACATGCTCGGCAAAAGTTCTACCACTGGACCATTAAAGGACACATGTTAAGAGTCGGATCTATGTTTTATTTACATGTCACATGATTCATTCATTTATACACATTTCCCACCCACTTTATAAAACAAAGTTTCGCCACTGACTGAACACCATCTGTGTCTTTCTCCATATTTCCAAATTCTTGGAAGGCTTTAACAAGACACAGACCTTACACAAGATGTTGAATTCAGCAAGATCTCACTTATTTTTCCTGCATTTAAGTCATAGGTGTGACATCCTCAGGCTATTTTATGGCAGGTGGTTTCCTCTTCAGTGTTTCCTGTTCTTTCCGATGACAGGTCAGATAACATGATGAAAAGTCCATCGAAATATGCTTTTGGACACAGTTTCAGATGCCCTGAAGTTTTCAAACAGACGATTCTTTCCATGCTTTGGGATACCATTATTCTGCACATAGGGGTTTTCCCTCTACTTCCCTGTATAAGTTTGCGGAAGGAAACACGAGAATGGTTGCATATTTTCAGTTATGAAGTCAAAAATCAGTGGAGATTGCTGATATATCAAGTTTTGCTTGTTTTACAGGAAGACCTCATGGGGAGTTTGAGATTGAACTGCATTCACCACCACCATCGTAATCTGAAACTGACATCTTTTTCCTTGTTGTAATCTGCATGTCACTTGGGTGCATTCTCTGAAAAAAAAAACATATATATATATATATATATATATATTAGGGCTGACTTCTAATAGTCGAGGATTTAGAGGATTTCGAATGAGGTCTGACTTCGACTATGAACGTTATAGTTCAAATAGTACACGGCCAGTTCAACCTCGTTTAAATCAGGTTATGTGCGTCTCCCGCTCACGAGCGCTCACTCTTAACAGACACACGAACAGACACGCTGCACACGCGGTCACAGAATGTCCATCAAGCTCTCCCCGTTCACAGTAACCGGGTCGTCTCGTTCAAAACAGCCAGCCGTTGCTGTCAGCAAGCCACCGCACATGAATACTCATATGAGTCAGGCTGCGAATGTAAGTTACGTGTCCGCCCAGCACGCTCACACTAGCCTAATAAACGCCTCACTTCGGGCGCCGCGCACTCGCTACATTCCCAGCACATATAGCCTAGTGGATGCATAAGCATTCATGCGTGACAAAAAATCTGTTACGTTTTAGGAGGCAAAATATATTTTTTGTAATTCTGTGAATTACACTGCTCAAATCAGATGAGGAAGGGTTGGCTCTCCACAAAACATAAAATATTATTTTTCGTGTTCACAGAGGAAAAAACAATGTTACAGACATGACAGTTCTCCGACAGACACGAGCGCTCTGAAGCAGCACTTAAAGACTGCTTTAAAACGTTCACAGACCTCAAACAGAAAAGCACAAAGCCTTTCTTTAAAGTGAATTTCGTTTTTTTTATAATTTTTTCTTGATTTTAATTAATGTTTTATCAACCAATTGTCTTGATTTAATCAATAAGAACGAAAAGCAGATTATTAGGCTACTGATAATCAAGGCACGGAGGCACCGAAGCTCGTCTTATAAATATATCTACTGCAACTCAGCGTATACGTATAGTCTACTCCACAGACCTAAATATCTATATAGAAATGTCTACTTGTAAATAGAACGATTCAAAACGAAAGAAAACGTAATGCTCTCTGCTTATGAAATGAATGGTGCATTTCTCTCTGGTGCATGCACCTGCGAAGATCACGGCAGCATCGTCAACTTTATCTTTATTAATAAACAATTAAAATGTCTCCTTGCAATATATTTGTTCTTTGTGACAGCTTTTAATTTCGGCAGCGCCGCTGCTACCCTTAGGCGAAAGCGTTAAGTTACAAGTTACAAGCTCAACACCGCATCAAAAACATGATTGCGTGATAAAAACATGAAAAATACTAGGCTACCTAAACATAGCCTAACTGTTTAGAAAAAAAAAACACAGAACGAATAGCCTAATGTGCATACGTCCATCTCTTTTGTTTGAAATGGAAAAAATATAGCTGCTACTGACCTATCTAAAAAAAAAAAAAAGGTTTGACTATCAGTCGACCTGGCAAAATCTAACGATCAGGATTCGACTATGAAAATCCTTAGTCGAAAACAGCCCTAATATATATATATGCACTTTATAAGACGTAACTTCAGTTGTTGAACTGAGCTGCATTGAACACATTTGTAAATTACTCTGGGAGCCAGAGCGCCTGACATCACAGCAAGTTTAAAAGTGCTGGCTAATGCTAATCGTAAATTCTCAAATTGTCAAGATTATTATTCAAATCGGCACAAATGATGTTTGACTCCGCCAGTCGAAGATCATCAAAATTAATACTAAAGAGGTGTTTGAACTCGCAAGTACAATGTCAGGCACTGTAATTTGCTCTGGCCCCCTTCCTGTTCGAACGAGTGATGAGATAGTTAGTAGATTGAGTTCACTCAATGGCTGGTTGTCTAAGTGGTGTCCGCAAAATAATATCGAATTCATAGACAATTGGAAAAGTTTTTGGAGACCTGAGCTGACCTGTTGAAAAGAGATGGTATTCATCAGTAGTGGTTCTAGGCACGGGCGGAACCGGGCAGTCGCCCGGGGCGGCATTACATGGGGGGCGGCCCGGCGGCACGAGCAGCAGTTAAAAAAATCCTCTGTGCCGCGAAGTTTTTCTATTTTTTATCATTTCAATTATTGCAATGGCGCCCTGCTTGCTGAGAAGGTGCCGTGCGCATGAAGCGATGTCAAGGGGATCTCCTGATTAGTTCACGTATCGCGTCTTTTGCGCGCTCGAGGACGTTATTTCAAATCCTCTATGTTTCAAATAGGCGCACGGGAAGCGCGCTCATTATGCGCTCACGGGAAGCGCGCTCATATACTGTTCAGTATGGGAGTGCACGTGCACCCACTTGGGTGTTTTTTCTCTTCTCCGTAAATAAATCTTTAAGCAGAACTACAGCAAGCGTTTTTCTGTGGTGGAAATACATTAGCTACTAAAACTTCTTTGTCGTTGTGGAGAGCGCAGTGTAATGAGAGCATGGTTCTATAGCAACGACAGCCATGGGAAAATCGGTACGAATTTTACTATTAATAATGAAATATAAGCTACTGTGCATTATAAATGTCAGGAATGTACTGTATCTTTATTGACTCATTCTTTTTATAGAGATGATTTAAATGCTGAAATATGAGGTTTATCTTTTTATAAAACCTTTTTTTTGTGTAACCTTTTTTAAAGTTTAGTAGGTAAGATAAAAGACACTCCTTTAAAACAAATCTTTAATGTAATTAACTTGGTGAATTGATTTCACTGTGTATTAGGCTTTTTGTACAATATTCTCTGTATGTGATCATTTTGGTCACTATATTATAGGCTATCTAATAATTTTCATTTAATTAAATGAAATGAAATGAAAGTAGGGGGTAGGGGGCGCTCGAATGGGGTCTCGCCCTGGGTGTAATTCAAAGTAGAACCGCCACTGGTATTCATCCCTCCTGGGCTGGTGCTGCTCTTCTCTAGTAATTTGGCTCATAGTCTTAGAGATGAAACATGACAATCTGGGACTCAGGTCAGGAAGCAGACAGACTGGCTAAACCGACCATCTGCTAGTGGCCTCGCGTCACCAAGGTCAGATAAATCCCATCACATAGAGCCTCTTTCACCTAGATATCATCATATAGAGACTGTGTCTGTTCCCCGAATTTGGAAATCCAAAAAACGTCCAAACCTATCTAAGGTTAAAAATTTAATTGATGTTCAACAAATAAAAAACAAATATAATACAGATGAGCAAACGATAAAGCTTGGGTTGCTGCATATTCGATCCCTTACTTTAAAAGCACTCGTAGTTAATGATATCATTTCAAATTATAACCTAGATGTTCTGTGTTTGACAGAAACCTGGCTAAAACGAAACGATTACATTACTTTAAATGAGTCCACCCCGCAACATTACTGTTATAAACATGAACCTCGTCTGAAAGGCAAAGGGGGAGGTGTTGCTGTAATTTATAGTAATATTTTCAAAACCACTAAGAAATCTAGTTTTAAATATACTTCTTTTGAAGTATTGGAGCTTGGTGTAAAAATATATAGTGTAAATGATAAATCACATTTGAGAATTCTGCTGGTTACTGTATACAGGCCACCAGGGCACCATAAAGATTTTATCAAAGAATTTGCAGACTTTCTATCAGAATTAGTATTGACTGCAGATAAAGTACTAATAGTTGGTGATTTTAATATACATGTAGATAATGAAAAAGATGCATTGGGATTGGCATTTAAAGACATTATAAACTCAGAGTTAGACAACACGTGTCAGGACCTACTCATTGACGTAATCATACTCTAGATCTAATATTATCACGTGGAATAGATGTTGATGCCATTGAATATCTGCAGCAGAGCGACAACATCTCAGATCACTATCTAGTCTTGTGTAAATTACATTTAGCCAAATCAGCGAAGCCGACTCCGTGTTATAAATATGTTAGACCTATAACCGCTGCCACTAAAGACTGCTTAATCAATAATCTTCCTGATCAGTTTCATCATCTCAGAATCCTGGATAGCCTTAGAAGAACTCAATGCAGTGACAGAAACTTTTAACTCTCTCTTTTCCAGCACTTTAGATGCAGTTGCTCCATTGCACTTAAAGAAGATTAAAGAAAATAGTCCAACGCCGTGATACAACGAGCACACTCGGGCCCTTAAGAGAGCAGTCAGAAAAAATGGAGAGCAATGGAAGAAAACTAAACTAGAGGTATTTCACTAGAGGTATTTTTCAGAAAATAAACATAATCCTAGGTAATTATTTGAAAAAGTGACTAAACTAATGAAAAGGAAAGCTTCAAGCCTAGAAGTTTCCAAGAAACACAGCAGTAATGACTTTATGAACTACTTCACTTATAAGATCGATAATATCAGGGACAAAATTATAACTATGCAAACGTCAAATCCTCTTCTAAATATCATTAATTCATCTTTGTCTCTAGGATACGTACCAAAAACCTTTAAAGGGACACTATGCAGTTATTTTAGCTTAATTTAACAGCTTATTGAAATGGTTATATGACTTCTTTCGGGTTGAATGGTGGGCGTCTCGGACCCCCCCTGGTGCCTGTGAGCGGAAAAATCTCACTTGCAGTTTCGCCGGCCTCAATATCAGGAAGTATCGCGTAATATCAGCTCTTGCGATGTAACATATTCCTTTGCGACAACACTGCACATATCCAGGGACAAGGTCGAGAAGGATGGAGTTTGTCATACTATCGGCATGGCGGAGCCGGCATATAAGATATAGAAAGTTAGGAAAGCATTGTCGGAGGAACAGAGAAAGAGGAAAAAGTAGACTGACCGAGCGAGGAGTCAGACGCGAGCATATAGCCATAATGTGCGTGTGATATGTCCCCATTGAAACATCTCACAGCACGGATGTATCAATACAAACAAATAAAACTCCAGGTAACTCTATAGTAGATTCATTTATTTCGTTTGTTAAATAAGAGGCGATCTGAAATGTGTTGTTTTTGAATTCAAGTGACCAAAGCGCTCGTTGCCGCTGCAATAAGTTACTCTAGGGGTCGCTGTTTGACAGCATTGTCGTCTAGTGCCCTTTTAAGCTGGCTATGATTAAACTGCTTGTTAAAAAAACGCAACTTAATCCTACAGAATTAGTCAATTACAGGCCCGATCTCGAATCTGCCTTTTCTGTCAAAGATACTAGAAAAAGCAGTATCCTCACAACTGTGTTCCTTTTTAGAAAGAATTGATATCTGCGAGGACTTTCAGTCAGGATTTAGACCATACCATAGTACTAAGACTGCTCTCATTAGAGTCACAAATGATTTTCTCTTATCATCCGATCGTGGTTGTATCTTTCTATTAGTGTTGATCGATCTTAGTGCTGCATTTGATACTATCGACCGCAACATTCTTTTAAATACACTAGAAAACTATGTTGGCATTAGTGGAAATGCACTAGCATGGTTTAAATCATACTTATCTGACCGTTATCAGTTTGTAACGGTAAATGAAGAGATATCTTATCGATCCCAAGTTCAGTATGGCGTACCACAAGGCTCAGTACTAGGACCACTGCTCTTCACGCTGTACATGCTACCATTAGGAGATATCATTAGGAAACATGGAATTAGCTTTCACTGTTATGCTGATGATACTCAGCTGTATATTTCTTCAAAACCTAATGAAACTTACCAATTCACAAAATTAACTGAATGCATAGCTGATATAAAAAATTGGATGACTAGTAATTCCCTACTACTAAATTCTGAAAGAAAAAACCCCAGAGATTCTGATTATTGGACAAAAAACATCCTCGCCTAATAACCTAGAATACAGTCTAACACTTGATGGCTGCTCTGTTAAGTCTTCGTCGTCGGTTAAGAACCTGAGTGTTGTCTTTGATACCAATCTTTCATTTGAAAGTCACGTGTCTGTGTATCTGTAAAACCGCATTTTTCCATCTTAAATATATATCTAAATTACGTCCATTTCTGAAGAATGAATCCTCAGAAATATATGAAGAATGTCAATATCTTGAGACACAAATTATGAAAATATTGGTTTCTTTTAACATCACATTCGATATACAATCATTCCTATTATTGACATATTCATGATACATCAAAATGTGGGGTGAATCCTGTAGTGTGCTGGTAATAGAGCTCGTAAGTGGCTACATTGTTTGAAAGTTTAAGTAAGCAGAACTGGAAGATTTTTATTATGTACTTGTACATTTTAATTGTTCTTAACTTGAAATGTTTGAGTACACTAATTAATACATTTAACTTAAAACTTTTATGTAATCTTAATGTGAACACTTTTATTTGTATAAACTTAGCTAGCTTCAACAAGCTAGTTTGCTAACATACTAATAACATACTAATTTGTTAAAGGGGTGATGAATTGAGAAATCAAATTTTCCTTGAGCTTTTGACATCTAAGAGGTCATCATATTATAAGAATATCCTGTAAGTTTCAGAACTGAAAACGACCTTGTTCGTCCAATAAAAGCTTTTATTGACACCAGCCTCAACAAACGTCTCGTTTTTGAAAGTGTGGAAGTGTGACGTCAATGACACTAAAACCCCACCCGCTCATCAACGCCTACTTCAACACGGCCGGTTTAGCCCCGCCCACCGATTCGCGCATTCACGCATAGGTAAACAAAAGCATACCTCGTGATGACAAACCGGAGCGAGCTACCAGCAATAAACATTCCGTTGACAAAATGTTGTGCCGTGCCTGGCTGTGGAAGAAGACAGTCGCTGCATAAGCTTCCTCTGGATTCCAATATTAGGAATGCCTGGTTAAATTTTTTTTAATGACGTTCCAGAGAGATGAGTGTAAAACATTATCCGTATGTTCGCTTCATTTCACCGAGGATTGTTTTGTCAACAAGACACAGTTCGAGGCTGGATTTGCAGACCGATTAAGAGAAAAGAACGGTGATGTGCCGTCTATATTGGATCTGACAGGAATTGTGCAACACACGGACTCTGGGTCGAACATGTATGTGCGAATCCGGTTGCCATTTGACAACATTGGACGTTTTCCCCACGTTGCACCGACGGGTGAGTTAAACTCATTATAATATAAGAGGGAGAAATGAAGACACAGATATGCATTTTATGTATGACCTAGAAGTATTTATTCAGCGATCGGCGGTTAAAGTTCATCTCTACGGAACATCGTTGTTACGGAACATGATTAGTCTACGTTACCTTCTATATTGGATCCAACAGGAGTGGTGCAACACACTTATGTGAGTAATATTTTTATTTTAGAAATAATAATCGTTACAGATTGTTTGATATCTAATAATTATGTGTATGTGTCTACAAGTATCCGTTGTATTCGAGGTGCTGTTGATTCATTGTCCTGCGATTCGGTTTCGGACTCTGGGTCAAACATGTATGGGCGAATCATTTCCGGTTGCCATTTTACAACAGTGGTTTTCAAAACAATCCCCCACGTGCACCGACCGAAACCAACGACAGAGTTGAAGCTCATTATAATATGCAAAACTGTTATCCACTCACAGCAGTGGGCGTTTACTTCCTAGTCTTCAATGCGATACGTCCATAAAATCCGAGCATTTTTCAAGTAGGCTGAAAACTAGGGAAGAAAATAGCCCATAACTTATTGAGTTTTATGTTTTTGAATGTAAAAACCAAGCAAACGTCATAAGTTGACCTCAGACAACAAAACAAACATTTAAAAAGCCAGTTGATGACCCCTTTAACATGTTAACAATTGTATGTTATACAGCATCACTTGCTGTATGAGTGCAGCAATATAAAGGTTGTATTTGTTCTCAAATCAAGCTGCATGCACCACTTGTCACCATGATGGTAACAATCCTAAATCCAACATTAACAGAAATTAGTCTAAATTAGCATAACAAAACATTAATCGCTACTAAATCCCTCACTTAACATGTTGATTCTTGCACACACACACAAAAAAACCCCATTATATTACAATTAAATTTAGCATTGACTCTCCCTTTAGAGTGAGATCGGCAAAGCATGCTGAGAAATAGACATCCCAGCCATTTCAGATAAACTTAAGTTTGTCTAAATTAAAGAGATCATTTCATAAAACTCAAAACATTGAAACAGTTCAATTTACTTAAAACATATCAGCTTCTGAACTTGAAAGAAAAATAAGGTGCTAAATATTTATAAAAGTTAATTTGACTGAACTAATTGGTTTAGTGTAAGCTACTCAAACTAATGGGCTCTATGCACAACTGCACTACTTCCTGAACTTCAGCCAGTTCCTTGTTTCCTGTCTGTCATTATTGGACAATTTGATTAATTCAGGTGTGCTTGACCTCAGTAGTCACGGCAACAATAATCAGACACACCTGAATTAATCAATGTGTCCAATAATGCCAGACAGGAAACAAGAAGCTGGCTGAAGTTCAGGAAGTAGTGGAGTTGTGCATAGAGCCCATTCATTATTTTGAGCGTTAGGCTTTGACTGAAGGAGCATTAGCATTTAGGCCAGGGTTGCCAGGTCCCAGAAATATTTCAAGCCCAATGACAACTCAAAACCTGCCCAAATGGAATTTAAACTAGCCCAATTTTCCAGTGTCCAATCAGATCAGACAACGGTTGGATTCCCACAAAGGAATCCTCATTATATTTAGCAAAGAATTCTGCTCTAGCCTGTTTAGTAGCTTGTTCTTTATCAGTGACATTTGGGAAAATGAACGCCGAATGGTAAATCAAGAAGACTTAATGCAAAATTGCCAAGATCTTCAAAGTTTCTATCACCCGCAGTATCTGTGTATGCAGAAACTTCTACCCAGAAGTCCTCTGTTTTGCCATCTTCTGCATTGTGAATTACTCCCCACTGTTGCTCTGCTTTTCCTACATCTCCCTTGAAGAGGTGGAAAAAGGAAAGATCATCAATCCATGGCTTACTTGACGACAGAGCATGACTTGGTGACAGGAGTTTGAGAGCCTCTAACTGTTTAATGTTATCTGGAAGTCTCTTCCTAATTTGGACTGCATTTTAAGGCTCTAGCCTCAGCCTGAAAGTCCTTTTTTATGTTTTCTTTATTTGTCTGGTAGACACCGTAGCGAGTGTAAACTCTTGCCCTCTGAGCCAACAGTTTTATACATTTTAAACAATTACTGTTGTGAAAATAAAGTATTTTAGTGTTTACATCCACGTCTCTTGTCCTCTGTTAATATCAGCCGTTAGAGAGCGCATCAATCTGCACTTCGGATTCTGGACGCATATAGTAGACCATCCAGGTCTCTTTGAAACACTCATTTCAACATACTATGATTTGGTACATACTACTATTTAGGATGGATAGTATGTGAATTGGGACGCAGCATGTGTGCTCAGTCCCACTTCACAGCTGTTTCCTTGTTATTTTTGTGTTATGGCTGATTGCAACCATGACTTATCAGGTGCGCACTGCCACCTACTGTCCCGGAGTATGCAGCATGAGTTATGATTCAATTAAACTACTTTACATCAGCAAAGTTTCATTTGAACATCAGTGAATGACTTTTACTTAAAAATTGGTTATAAAGGAAACTGAGCCTTCCTGATGGTTTAGTGGAAAAGGGGGAGGTTTAACTGCTTAGGAGTGTATTTGAGAGATGACATGAACATAGAGGAAAATTGGGAAGGAGTCACTGATAAAGTGAAGGGTAGGCTTAGACATGTAAGCGGGTAACACCAAAATTGTCATAGAGAGGGAGAAACAAGGGTTTAAAAAGGGTTTTGTTTGGTAAAACTTTATTTATTCATGCTAAGGTTGATGGTTAACGACTTCTAAGAATTAGCTCTAAAAGTGTAGCAGATGAAATGTCATTTTAGAAAAATGTGTTATGTTGTAATATTTGATTAGTTTTCATTTTATTGTGTTAATTATTTTCCCTTTTATTTTTCACTCGCCACCTCAGAGAAAATGCCACTGCAGTCCATATTGACCAATGACAATACATGTTATTATATGTGAATATGTACACCTTTCATTAATGCTCATTACATTTTGTAAATACAATATTACAATTTATGTACAATTTAAAGATTTATAGGCAAACCAACTATCAATATATGTGACTCATTTTACATCACCTAAGAAGTCGAGGCCAGCACATACTGTAGGAAGTGCTGGTAGATGTTCATGTTGTGTTCGGACTCAATGTTTAAAGTATAAGTCCATGTCCTATACATCTGTGCACTGCATCGTCCAGTGTATACATTACCCCATTTTGCAGTATTACAAGGGATAGAAGGAAAGGCATGACATAATATAAATGAGACAGACACTAGAAGTAATATTGTCAGCCTATGTCATATTCCCCTCTATAAAGTTGACAAAATTAGCAACGTTCAGTGTACACGGTGTACAGCTCTGGGTTGCAGTTTGAAGAATCATATCCGAAACTGACCAACCCTGAAAGTTTCCACTCGTGTGAACCCTGCCCTTGTGTGGGACTGGAGACTGGGAAGATGAGAATCCCGCCAGTGTCGGCAGGGCAGATGTTGGACTGACCAGCGCCCGCACCCTGGCGCCCACACAGCATGTTTTCAGACACACTGATAGGAACACCGTGATTGGCATATTGCTGCTCACAGTGAACAATATCACCCAGAATCACACGGCCCACGCGTGCTTTCTCAACATTTCCAGCCTCTCGATCAGGTATGAGGGACCAGCCTGTCACCATCCCTGGCCTGGAGTCTTCTACTGGATCCTGAGCGTTCGGAAGGCAGATCGGCTTCACGTGTTCTCCGATACGAGCCTTGTCCAAGAGCTTCAGTACGGCCACATCCGAGTCCAGCACCAGTGGATCATAGTTTGGATGGAGAGTGATGGAGGAAACCTGGCCAATCAGAGATGAGACGTGGAGTGAATAACAGAATGTATTGCAGCATATGATTATTACACCGAGAGCTGTATTCTAGGCCAGGGTGTACTGGAGGCCCCCAGCAGTGTTTTGGAGATTTAAATTGTGTGTAAATATAAGTTTTTAGTATAAAATGTGGAATGTAGCAATAATAAACAATGATTAGGTGTGTCCAAACTTCTAGCTGTTGGTGTTCTACAACGGACCCGTAATCGCTGCAGTCCCTTGGTCACCCTCAGATCAGTGCGATACTGTTTGCCAAGCACGACTCGGAGTTTGGCCATGTCAAGTGGATATGACTTCCCCAGCTCTGTGACACAGTGGGCAGCGACCACCACACTGCGCTGGTTCACCAGGGCTCCGCTGCAAACAAGCTGCCAACCATCCATGTCACTCTCTTCTTCCATCGGCCCAATGCTTTTCCCCATTGTCCTCGTCACACTTAACTTCCCTAGTTTGCTTGCAACAGGCAAATGGTAGATGGCAGCCAGCCAGGGCCATTTAGTTTCTGCTGGGTTCTGAGGGTCAAAGTTCGTCAGCTTCCCACACACTGGCACAGAGAGAGAGAAAGAAACTAAGAGAAGAAACAAAAGCAAGGAATACTTGACAGATTATGGAAGTTATCAATAAAAGAGCACTTTGAGGATTTGGATTGTTATGGAGATCTCAATACAGTCTTTTATTACTTCCTCACTACCTCATGCATTCCCTACATTGTGGACCAAATGTTCCCACAAGGATAGTAACATTAGAAATGTTCAATGTTGTGGGGACAAAATTTGGGTTAGGGTTAGGGTTCACAGAAAGAAGGGATTTAGAGGGACTGATTCATCCATTGAGTCCTTTGAGAATCAATGAAAAATGTGGTGATGTGCAATGTATATTATGAGAGCATGAAAGTGTTTTTTATCCTTGGATGCATGTAAACTTGTTGTCAGGAGACCTTGTGCATTAAGACTTTGAATATGTGCAATCATGAAGCAAGACTTGTAATATAATGCACAAGTTATATCTGGACTACTTTTATGGTGCTTTTAGGCAGCTCTAAGTCATACAGGATTGGAAGGATGTGAGGCTGGTTAAATGAATAAAGATTTTCTTAATGAGTTACCCTTTCAACAGCGCCCGCTACACCTCCTGCAGTGCTGTTTGTTTTGGCTCATGTGTGCCCTCACCTGGTGAACAAGAGACATGACGTCCACTCCACTTCCCCATCTTCAGACAGGTTCTGCGTGCACTTCCGGAGTGCTGGTAGTATGGGGACATGCACTCGTACTCAATGTGTGTGTAGAGATGGTGAAAGCCCTGTGGGAGGGGGGGAGGCTGAAAGGGGACTGGGTGGGCCATACTTCCCTTAAGAAATTGGTTGCCCCAGAAGAAGAATAAAACTTATACACAGGTGTTTTCCTAAAGAGAAACATACAGAATAAATGAAATGCTACCGGCACCCAGGAAGTTAACAGTTCACATATTACATAAACTGTATTACTTGAACATGTTGCTTTGGAAGGAATGGGAGAATTATATCACATTATTAAATGGAAAACCAGTAAAACTCAATTTGCATATGTGTTGATGTACAGTATGGAGTGAAATAGTACCTGGAAGGGATGTGGGGAGGAAGAACTCTCTGTTTGACCAGCACAGATACTTTGGGCTCTCGGCATGCTGTAAATGGAAACAAAACACAGCTTTCATAAATACTGATGTCAGCGCAGTATTTATGAAAATACTTTTACTTTTCAGTTTTAATATTCTAAATATCTTGGTTTTCTCAAAAATGTGTGTTGTTACATTTGCCAATAGCTATCGCTCTGAAACTCTCCTGGTTTCCCATCAAAGCTAAGCGTGGTTGAGCTGGTCAGGATCTGGACTGGAAACTGCTGGGAAAACTAGAGGTGCGGGTGAGCGCATCAGGAGGCGTGCCGCTGTACGTCCTCATGCCTCAGTAGAGTAACACTGTACACTATAGTCTTTCAGGTGAGAACATTTTACAACACATTAGCAACACCAGCGCATGCTAATGACGTTTTATTCTTTTATAATAACTTACAATTCAACATACGTCATACCCAAGTTTATTAGATCCATGTCTTGCCCACAGGCACGTTATCCCACATGACTTCTCTTACTCTTTGGCAATTGACATCAAGTTATCAAGTCTTCACCATTAGTGGTGGCAATGGCATTCCACTCAAGCTTGAGGCACCTAAAGAGGTGCTAATCAGTACACTGTGGCGAGGTCGTCGCTGCTCTTGCAGGTCATCTAGAATGATGCCAAGGTACTTTCCGTAAATTTTCAAGTTCCTCATGTATATAGATCATAGTATTTCCAGGCAAGAGCTGTTTGACCTCTGATCATATCAAGTAGGGATCTGAAGGGCCACACATCCTCCCTGAAGGGCCATACATCAGACTCCTACTTGATATGATCACTGGGTGGTGTTTGATCGGGGCGCTGGTTCCAGTCCATGATAAAGTCCAGCGACATTGTCTGGGGAGCCGTATTTTTCAATCCTCAACTTATAACGACAACCTGCTACTATGGATACATCATGGGTTGTAATCTTACAGCCGTCATCTACCATTATGTCAGGTTTTATGAAGCTCGTTTTCGAAGTTATTATTCTAGGTTCTACCCTCATCTGGACTGCACTTTTTCTCAGCATTTTCTCTGTTTGTTTTGCTACCCATTTATGTCAGGATCCATCTTGCATCGTGGGTTACTTCACACACCTGGAGATTGTAATTTAATGTCTTAATTTGTGTGTCAGGCCTCTTGACATCTTGTATCTTCCAACATCTTGTTCCTCCCTCTGGCAGCCCTTGCTTTTATATTCAGCACACCCCGTGAAGGTAAATCCTCTGTAAATGAAGACGGTAGAAGACATTGCTAAGTTTTTCAAGCCTGTGATAGCTTGTTCTATCCATATCTTCATTCACAGTTTTTCCCGTCCAGCTGTTTCGTCCACTCTGTCTTTGCTTCCTCTGCAGTTTATGTATCAACCAACCAAGATTAATCTTGCGCAGAATTGTCTTAAAAGATGCTTGTTCAGTCTGGGCGTTATTACTTCGAAAGGGAGTTTGCCAAATTGAGTTTTCTGTTGTAATGGGATTGAGGTCCCCAAATTTGGAATTCCCAAGCCAGGAGTTTTTATTGGTGCACACAGAAAGCCCAGTGGCGTGTCCTTAGGCTGAGAGTGTTTCAATGGGAACATCCCAACACCAGCTTGTGTGTCAATTTCAGGACAAGGAATGATTTGAGAATGTCCATTCATTTTGCATTTATACGTATTTATTTACAGTATATACTAAGTAGACCCACAGTGTCAAACAATTGAATCACAACAAACATTCAAAATAATCGCTCTTAATCGTGTTTTTCAATTATTCCAATTCATTCATAGTGAATTTCCCACTTTATACATTTGAAAAAGAGAAATTGTTAGACTGCACTGACCTCTAATGCAGACGGGCTGTATGCCAGACCAGGAGCCATTAGTCTGACACGTCCTGCGATAGCTGCCACTCAGAGCATACGACTGGTTACAGAAGAACTCCACTGTTTCAGGACTGAGGCCAGGTACTGACTCATAGTAACCATGAGACAATGGTGCCAGTCGAGGGCACAGTCTCCCTTCAGAGAACAGAGAAGAGAAAGTGTGAGAGTGTGGAAAATGTAAACATTGCAATGGTTTCAATGGTTATTGTTATCTGGGTTTGGGTGATCAGAGTACAGTAACAGTGCTCAAAGCATGTGTATTACTTATGTGTGGCCTATGCATGTTATTAGTCCCATAAACATGACTGTTCAGAGGCTGCTATTTGTCCAGTCAAGAGTTTAAACAATGGACACCCAACATCTTCATCCACGTAATTACAACTGCTTTTGAAAAAAAAAAAATACAAAAACAAAACCTGTGTAAAAAGACTTGAGAAATGAGAAGTTGGGGTGGGGAAGAAATTAAATTCTAATGCTAATTTGTCAGGGCTGCAATTCTCAAAAGCATCATACGCCTTAGTACCAATGATCACCAATGATCTCTACGATCAACTTTTTGGGATCATTTCATTTCATTTGGGAATCGGTCAAAACTGGTTGTGTTGTATGTTTTTGATCGACTAAAAATAACCAATGTCAGGTTTATGTTCAGTTTTGGTTTAGTTTTATCCTTAGTCGACCTGGTGTTCACCTGACCCTCACTCTTTTTGTGATGGTGTGAGAGAGGACGAAAGTGACAATCACAGTCTTTTAATGATGCTCAGTCTCAGGCCACAGGTAATGAAACCAGGTATAGCAATAATCAATAACTCAAGTCCCCAGCAATGCTGGTATTAACGTTTAGAACACAAATCCTCTCCTGTGGTTCTTAGGAAGAGTAGAGCAGGTTGGCCGGTGAAGCCGCGACACAGCCACTCACGGATCGGATGCTGAGACGAGCACAGTGCAGGCGAGCTGCAAGTCCATGCAGGTGAGGTTTCTGGAAGTATATCGAATGGACACAGAATAATACGAGAACTACCATAAGCAACCAACGTATAGGACGGGACAGGACTGGACGTATGCTTGACATTGATATCGAGCATTGGCAATATTGACTCGAAATTTAATAAAAAAATGTAAATTTAAGACGTGGCTGAATGTAATTTATGACCTTGTATGGAAAATCCGGACGTTTTTATGACTTTTTATGGCCTAAAATTCTTATTATTAAAGTTAATGACTTGCATATATCAATAGTCTTTCCCCCTGGAATTTAGAAATCTAAATTGGTGAATTTAGAGGAAATCTACTGATGCAAACAGATGGAGGATAGTAGGTTTAAAACAAACTCCATCTAAATGTGGATTTTGAAGGTTTTATTTGATGATGATATAGTCTTCCCTCAATTGTGAAACAAGTTCATGTCACTATCAGGTGTATCAAATATATAGCATAGAAAACATGCACATTGTGGCATGGTTTCCTTTGCTGCTCAATAAACCTGGTGAATACTAGGGAGAACATTGGTTTCTGTGTGAACTGATTATTTTGAAGACATCTTTTGAAAATGAAACAATTGCGTGAATTTGAGGAAGATAAAATTAACTTTAATACATTTTATAAAAAGTCAGATTTGTGTTAATATATACTTTTTTGTTTAAAAAAAGTAAAAGAAAAAAAAAACGTAATTATGAAAAGTGCCCTTTTTTTCACTTGAGCCCCTGCCCCTCAAAATGTCTGTGCACGTCCCTGCAGTCCAGAGATGGATATTGGTAGACAGGCTATTGTATGCAGCCTAATTTGTGCTTATCAGTATTTGTTCTCAATGCTAACCCACAGCTCCTACAGTCATCATCTGAATATTATACTTTGGTGACATAATACGCCACATAATTTGGGTAGTTGTGAAGTCTGCATCACTACAACTTCTTAAGGTGGACAGTAGCCAGAAGAAAACCGACCATCCAAGTCCACACCAATTGGCACATTTAGGACAGTGCCATTATTACAGTGCCAGACTATCCTTTGACAAGCTGAAGACTCTAAAGGTAGAAAGCAGCTAGATTCTCAAACATGTTCAACCAGCACTTCACTATAAAAAACTATTAGTTGCATACACTTCTCTGTATAAATAGTGTTTGTTTTCATTCACCTTCATTCTTTAGGTTTGATTGAGATTCTCTATTTGTTTCTTGTTGCAAAACTTGCTCTGTTGTCTTTTCATTTACTGTATCCACTTTGACCTTTTCCATAGGTTTAACCCTTGTAGCCACTCTTTCGGTAGTTGTGCTCGCTGTAGGTATGACTGCTGTGCTGATATTGATCGCTGTAGGTATGACTGCTGTGCTGATATTGATCGCTGTAGGTATGACTGCTGTGCTGATATTCCCAGTCGTAGCTGTTGGGAGTTCTTCGGTTTTCTTTTTGAAGCAGTGTCCCCAAATTTTCTTCTATGTCATTCCTATTTAAAAATTCAGTGTTATTCCCTCTGTGTATGATATCTATTTCATTGAGAATGTTTTCTTTCTCATCGTCGGTCAGGCTTATGGTGTACTGGGGTCCATCGGTTATTTTTTGTTCTTTGTCCGTGCCGCCATCTTTGGTTTTGTCCTTAGCTGTCTGATTATTGTCTATCAACACAATATCTATGAAATCCATGTCCAAATATTTTGTTGGACTGCCATCTTTTTCTCCAATATTTAGATGTCCATCTTTGTCAAGGAGTTTAAGATTATCATTATCGCCCCAGTTTCTTTCTTTCCAATTGTGTTGCTGTCAGTCTCCTTATTTTCAACCTTAGGCTTTTGTACAAATTTACTCCCAATATCTTTGCCAATATCTTTTCCCAGCTCTAAATCTAGTCCTCCATCATCATTTCCAGCCGTAGGTTTTTTTGGTTTATCTTTGTCTGGATTTGACTCATTTTCTTCTTCTTCTTCTGAAGTTTTGTTCTTGGAATGGCCCATTTCATCTTGTCCAGTATGTTTGTGTTTGCCTTTGCCTTTGTCTTGTTCATTGTCTGCTCCAGAAATGATGTCCAGCTCTGTAAGTAGAAGAAATTCAAAGGATTAATTAGAGCACTGCACTACCCACAAAACGTGCACTTCCTGGTAAACTGGCGGCAAATATCACTAAGAAAATCTGCTGCAGTAGGTCTTTTTTATAATAAATGACTTGAGATGTGCACTTATTTGTTCATCGATAGGTGTGTTTCCATCGTAGTTTATGGATTTGGATTGTTATTCGGATTTTTTTTTATCTGCCTTAATTGAGTTTTTAAAGGGATACTCTGCTTTTTTGGAAATAGGCTCATTTTATAACTCCCCCAGAGTTAAACAGTTGAGTTTTACCATTTTCGAAAGTATTAAACCAATTTTCTGATATTTAGAAGAATATCATTAACCAGACAGTTTCTGGTCTCATTGACTTCCATAGTAGGAAAAAAATATACTATGGAAGTCAATGAGACCAGAAACTGTCTGGTTACCGAATATCTTCTAAATATCAGGAAAATCGGCTGAATGGATTTGAAAACGGTAAAACTCAACTGTTTAACTCTGGGGGAGTTGTAAAATGAGCCTATTTCCAAAAAATGTGGAGTATCCCTTTTAATGTGCATTTTTTGAATTTTCATCCAGTGTTTTTTATGCGATATCCCGATGCATAAAAGTAGGTGGATGGAAACACAGCTATTGAAGATCTTGTATGCTTGAGAGCATAGGTAGTTGTAATAAGCAAGTAATAAGCAGTGACTAATGGCCATCTAGTCACCCACAGATTTGCCAAAAAATGTTGAAAGAAATGGTTTTAATTTCAGTCAAAAAGGTAAATTAAAGCATGATTTAGTAGTTCATTGCCACCAGAAGAAGACTTTAAAGAACTTCATCTCAGGACCTAGAGATACTAAAGAAACAACATCAATAACAACTTAATTGACAAAACTAATTAACATACAATAAAGTCCAGTACCTTTGACACAGGTTGGTGCCGTCCCACTCCAAGTGTTGTTGCCCAGGCAGGTTCTCTGAGGGGCTCCATTCAGTTTGTATTGCTTAAAGCAAAAATACTGTGTAGCAATAAGTATATCATTTGGTCCATAAACAAGGAAGTGATCACCATGCTCTGGCTTTGGAGGAATGCCACAGTTGTGGTCAGGCACTGGTGAAAAGATGCATTCATTCTTCAACTATAACAGCGAACACATTTTTTACACATATTGACTAGAGGCTGCATATGATGACACTTTTCAAGAGAAACTGATTAAAACATATTTTAATTGAATTAGTATCATTATTATTATTGCCCTGCAGCCAGATCTATACCATATAATGGGTTTTCAGTTGCTCACCACACTGTGGAGTTGGTGTACTCCATGACCCATCCAGCAGACAGGCGGACATATGGATACCATTTAATGTGTATCCAGGGTCACACTGGAACAGAACATGTCCTCCAACCCTTACATCCAGGTGCACTGCAGTCCCGTGGACTGGAATCAAAGGCCTTCTGCATTCAAGCACTGAGAGATCATGCACAGATAAACGTAACATGTTAACAACAACAACAAATCAGCTGCAATCCGAGTCCATACCTAAACCCTGTTACATATGGATAAGCATCCTCTTAAATGTTACATTTCTCTTTTAAAAAGATTGTTCTCACCATGTTCACATCTCGTTCCAGTATATCCAGCCAGACAGGCGCAGTGGAAAGAATTAGAGGAGTGTAAGATGCAGGTGCCATCATGCATACATGGAGAGGAAGCGCATTCTACACAAATAGATACAGTTACATGTCATTAATACATTGTATACTGTAGGCACACCTAAACATACACAACAGTATACATTAATTTGTACAGGATATCAAAATAAGTTTTATTGAAAGACAAAATTGCAATGATCATTAGCAAGAAAACTGCTATTCAGATGTTAAGTAGTCGTCCGAAATATGAGGGTCCCAACATGGACAATGCTTTTTATAATCGGCTGCATGCTTTCGTGTTGTCTTGTGCTGTAGTAGCACACAGGTCGGGTGTTTCATTGGGCCGTTTGCTTACATGTTGCCATGTTCAGTGTGGACTTCCAGTTCGATGAGAGCTCTCATTGGCTGCGTGTCGTGTTGTTTTGTGTGGCATCAATAAACAAACAAAACAAAGCTATGTGCTCCACTGTTTATTATCTTCTTGCTACTATTGCTTTATTTGCCCCACCTGCTCTCCCCTACTGGTTTACTCCCCTATTTTCTGTGTTTACATGCTCCCTGTTGTATCCTGTCTAGTCTTGTCTAGTCCAGCTGCCATATTTTTCCCTTTAGAGTGGTTTATGTTATTATTTTGTTTATAGAGTCCTTGCTCTTCATTCAACCCAAATTCCTGTTAAACTGGGCCATGTGGTTCTGTCCGACACAACAATTTATTTTGTAATATTTACTTTTTTTAATGTTTTTTTATTTTTATCAACATGCGACATGATGCTCCCAGCATGGGAGCCTGGGACAGTAGCTGGCCTCAGATGATCTTGTGTCCGGGCGGCTGGCCTCAGACGTTCTTGTGTCCGGGCGGCTGGCCTCAGACGGTCTTGTGTTCGGGCGGCTGGCCTCAGACGGTCTTGTGTCCGGGCGGCTGGCCTCAGACGGTCTTGTGTCCGGGGCGGCTGGCCTCAGACGGTCTTGTGTTCGGGCGGCTGGCCTCGACGGTCTTGTGTCCCGGGTGGCTGGACTCAGACGATCTTGTGTCCGGGCGGCTGGCCTCAGACGATCTTGTGTTCCGGGCGGCTGGCCTCAGACGGTCTTGTGTCCGGGCGGCTGGCCTCAGACGGTCTTGTGTCCGGGCGGCTGGCCTCAGACGGTCTTGTGTCCGGGCGGCTGGCCTCAGACGGTCTTGTGTCCGGGCGGCTGGCCTCAGACGGTCTTGTGTCCGGGCGGCTGGCCTCAGACGGTCTTGTGTCCGGGCGGCTGGCCTCAGACGGTCTTGTGTTCGGGCGGCTGGCCTCAGACGGTCTTGTGTCCGGGCGGCTGGCCTCAGACGGTCTTGTGTCCGGGCGGCTGGCCACAGACGGTCTTGTGTTCGGGCGGCTGGCCTCAGACGATCTTGTGTCCGGGCGGCTAGTCCTAGACGATCTTGTGTCCGGGTGGCTAGTCTCAGATGATCTTGTGTCCGGGGTGGCTAGTCTCAGATGATCTTGGAGGTGAAGATGCTGGATGTTAAGGTCCTGGGTGGGTGTGATTACATATGGTCTGTGGTTGTGAGGCTGGTTAGATGTACTGCCAAGTTTTCTGAAACGCCTTTGGAGACAGCTTATGGTAGAGAAATGAACATTCAATTCACAGGCAACAGCTCTGGTGGACATTCCTGCAGTCAGAATGAATAAATGTGTTTGTGATGCTTTGGAAGTCATGACTGAAATGTTAATTGACATATGGCTAAGCCACACCCCCTCCACTCACTCGGACACACAGTCAACATTCGGGCACAGGCGCTATGGCAGCTGTCACAGTAGGAGACATTTCACAGGATGCGATTGGTGATTTGTGCAGACAGTCACCTAAAGGGCCTTAACTATGCATTGGAGGGTAATATTAATAATTTTATTGTTGAGAAGGTCGATGAAAAGCTTTAGCTCCAGGCAAAAATGTACAGGTCACAGTGTAAACGTGATAAACAGCATATTTTTGTATCACTGTTTGGTGCTAGAGTATTTACATGAATCATTCAGCACAACATTGTTAACATTTGTTATTTAGGTTATTTACAGATACGTTAATGAAGCTAAGTGACATGATGTACAACACAGCTAGAAGCTAACGTTAATGTTTTCTAATGTTAGTCTAATGTTAGCCTAACATTACATTAGAGATTTTAAAGATAACCTCCAAATATGGTGTTTGACTTAACTTAGAACAGATGTAGACATCCTTGTTTAATTTATCCACGTTTAGTTGGTGTTGTGGTCTACCGCATAACTTAATCCAGAACAGACACATATCTCGGTTGAGATGTGGCTTGGGAAAGGGTAAAATATACACACCGTCGCCCAGCCTCTCGGGAACCTAGTGTCGGAGTTGCATGTACCCCACAAACACCGTTTGATCAGAGAGAAGCAGAGAGTGTATTGGGTTAGCTGCTCACTGTGATTGGCTCATCACGTTTGAGGGCGTGGCTTAGCCATTGGTCAATTGAGGTGAGTGTTAATAGTGTTGAGCATGAAGTCCACTTGCATTACGTTTGTGTCCAAAAATGATGATGGATTTGGAAACTCCTGAGTGCATTTATTTTGTCACTTTCCTCCAATTTTGGAAAATAAGACTCCTGAATACAGACGCAGTCCACTGAGACTACTAGAAATGCCTGTAAGGATTTGCCAGAATTTGCCACTTTCCACTGTTGGTCGGGAAAGAACAGTGCCAGGTCAGGTTTATGTGCTGCTCAACAAGTGGCTGTGATCTTTAGATTTGAGGCTTGTGCTCGGGTAATGACTCAAATTATGTTGTACAGTCACTGCTAAAGCCCCATCAATGCAAACAGCTGCACTATTGTTTCCCAGCTAAGATGTTCTTCCAAATTTGCTCACCCGTAGGTCTTATCAGCTTGTTGCTAACAGAGCATAAATGTCAGAGATCCAGCTGGGCGTGAAAATGTCAAAGAACTGTGTGTGTGTACATTTATTGATGACCTTTAAAAACAGTATAAATTCCTAAAAAGTGAGTCACTGTCAGAGCCAAGTAAATTAAGATGTGACATTTGCAGAGCTTGTTTTTCTATTGCTCACCGAGGCGACATTATGCAGCTTGTGCACACGACAAGAGCATGTGGACGCTGCTAAAAGTAAGTGTTCTAATCTCAGTGTCAGTGATTTCTTTTTTTTATGAAGCAAACTTGTGAATCTGAAGTTCAGCGTGATTTGGACAAGTGCTCCTTTCTCACATTACCTGAGAATGTGTGCAACCACGAAGGCATTCAATTCTTCCCTGTACTTGTGCGATACTTCAATCCACTCGAGGGTGTAAAAGTCAAGATAATTAAATTCTCATCTCTGCCAGGTAAGACATAAAAATATATTTCCTGCTTCATTGTAAAGTATGGCCTTGATCAAAAAGTTGTTGCTCTGTGTGCTGAAGTGTTGGCGGTGTTAGGAGAGCTTGTAAAGGCAAGGTCTGGAAAAAACTGCTGCTGAGGGAGCATTGGCTGAAACGCACACCTCATCCACAGAACCCGATTCTTCATATCAACACAGTGTGTGTAAGGCTTGTACAGTGGGACAATCATGCAGCATGGTCACAAGTGTTTCCTCTCTCTTGAATGAATTCTGCACCTTTTCAATCTATCTATCTATCTATCTATCTATCTATCTATCTATCTATCTATCTATCTATCTATCTATCTTTTCACTTCACACTGGAGACAGTCCAGCAATACTATACGCTCACCTAAAGGATTATTAGGAACACCTGTTCAATTTCTCATTAATGCAAATTTCTAATCCACCAATCACATGGCAGTTGCTTCAATGCATTTAGGGGTGTGGTCCTGGTCAAGACAATCTCCTGAACTCACATATCTACAATAAAGCCCAGCAAAGACTTTTCTCATCTCCGACAGCTCAAGAAGTTCAGAGTAAGGTCTCATCTTCTGCTACGCTTCGACATGGCCATGGTCGAAAGCATCCTCACCACATCCATCACAGTCTGGTTTGGCAGTCTTGACTCACTTTCCCAGAGAGAGAAACTACAGCGTATCAACAACAGAGCAACTAAAGTCATCGGTTCACCAACAATCCATCGAATCACTCTATCACTCACTGATACCTCTCACCCTGCACACAACGCCTTCCAGTTATTGCCCTCTGGGAGGCGTTACAGAACAATCGCTGCTAGGACAACTTGTTTTAAAAACAGCTTCTTTCCGAAAGCAATCCACATTTTGAACTCTGAACACTGAGGACTGAATTAAGCATGACCCCTTACCCCTTATGTATTATGGCTCGTTTCCACTGAGTGGTCGGTACGGTACAGTTCGGTTTGGTGTGCAATTATTTGCGTTTCCACTGTCAAAAGTTGTGAATGGTACCAAAAAGCGAACCGTACCGTTACCACTTTTTTGGGTACCCTTTCGTTGGGGTACCTAGCACAGTGAAAGGGTACTAAAAGGTGGAGCTAGACTCACTGCAGAACGGTGATTGGTGGACAGAGTATTGTCACTTGTGCGTGCTACAAGGGCATTAGAAGCATACAGTTGAAATATAATTCTACTGTTATTGTGTCACGAAATGTAAGTTTTAAGAGTTTCTCAGGCGAGAAAGTAGTTTTTTAAAGCTCAAATCTGTGGTTTATTTATAGATTTATGATAATTTGACCGAGATTCATTCCAAGCGATCACCGGACGCTTGCGCTCGTGTCCCCCGCCTGGAACAGCCTTTCCTCGGCTAGTCGTTCTGATGTTTGCCGCTGACTCGGACGTCTCTGTAGTGGTTTAACATGATCGTCTTCGCTTCTTTCCAGCAAACACCACGCCTATCAAGTAAGGGTACTGTTGGCGGTGGAAATGCAAGCCGGATCATGGTGTACCCGACCCGTACTGTACTGTACCGTACCCCTCAGTGGAAACGAGCCATTATATATGTTTAATGTTCAATGTTAATGTATTTTCTGGAACCTGCACCAAGGAAATGAGCTGTACTGAAAACAAATTCCACCAGCCTGGCTGTGTGGTCATTAAATTCAATCAATCAATCAATCAATCAATCAATCAATCAATCAATCAATCAATCAACCAATCAATGTGTTCTTGGCACACTTTAGGCCCCTTAGTGCCAATTGGGCATCGTTTAAATGCCACGGCCTACCTGAGCATTGTTTCTGACCATGTCCATCCCTTTATGGCCACCATGTCCCCATCCTCTGATGGCTACTTCCAGCAGGATAATGCACCATGTCACAAAGCTTGAATCATTTCAAATTGGTTTCTTGAACATGACAATGAGTTCACTGTACTAAAATGGCCTCACAGTCACCAGATCTCAACCCAAAAGAGCATCTTTGGGATGTGGTGGAACAGGAGCTTCGTGCCCTGGATGTGCATCCCACAAATCTCCATCAACTGCAAGATGCTATCCTATCAATATGGGCCAACATTTCTAAAGAATGCTTTCAGCACCTTGTTGAATCAATGCCATGTAGAATTAAGGCAGTTCTGAGAGCGAAAGGGGGTCAAACACAGTATTAGTGTGTGTTCCTAATAATCCTTTAGGTGAGTGTATATCTGCCACAGAAGAGGCTTCACACAGTCATGACCTGACAGAGTCTGGAGGAATCATTCAGCTGGTGGCGTGCGAGCTGAGGATATCCTTTGAGCTTCTTTGGAGTCTTATCTCTGGCCGTGGAGATTCATTTTGGACAGGACTGTTCATTTCTCTTTTCCCCTCTTAACAGACCCAGCAAAAGTGTTTAGCCTCGACTGTTGAACAGATATCTACACAGCGGAGTAGTATTATAGGCATGTTGTTCAGAATACCAGTTTCCTAAATCCAAGAGCGGACAAGAGCATTTACACTGGTGAAGGTGAGATCAGGTTGATCTGAAGATAATAATAATAATAATAACAATAAATAAAAAAAAGCTAAAATAAAATGAATTGCATCAAAACAGTGAAGTTTTGAATACTGATGCAATTCAAAGAAACTCTTAAAAACAATTTAAAATTTGTAGCTGTTTAAAATGTAAAACATATGAGTTAAAACATACCTCCATCCAGTGTGGGAATTATACCGCGGCCACGCGGCCATTGCCGCCGTTGCCCTACACTTTGGCCGTCATGCCCCATGAAAAAAAAATCATCCTACGGCCACAGTGGCCTGTGTGCCCTGGCCCTGTCCAAGTTACATATATAAAGCGCCAGTGCGGCATAGAGGGGTTGCTTTGAATTACAGCGAGCCACCCAAGAAGTCTCTGAACTTCAAATAGTTCGTGGATTCGCAGGTGCAGTGTCATAATCATATCGATGATCTCACGCCTCAAAACAGCAGTGCAAGAAGCACGTAAGTTAACATCAGCACCAACAGAAGAACGACACTCAAGTAAATATTAGCATAGCAAACGAGCTAAGCCGGTTTGATATGATACGTTATGATTTGACTCAACGTAATTAACACTTAGAATTACCGGTATATTAAACTTGTTAACCGTTGCCAGTGCGTCGGCGCACATTACTAAGTTACTAGATTTAATGTTTTTACCTTGACAAACTATACATCATTAAAATTATATAAGACTCGCGTTTCAGTATTTGACCACTATTATATTCTGAGAAATTTATATTGACAGTTATGTCTTAATGCGTCAGACGTTCCCATTCATAAAAAACTCCTGTGCTGTCGTCATGACAGCGATTCACAAAACAACGTCCCTCACGGCTTTTAGCTCAAAAGTGTGCAGATTTTACGAAATATTGATCTCAGTTTACATCAGATTTGTATTGACAGGAATAATATTTTATTGAATTTATAGCCAAATGCGTCGATGTAATCATTATGAGCACTGTACTGATGTGCGGACGCTCTACTGAACATTATAGTCCATCTTTGAACACATGAAGAAGAGCGTTCGACAATTCAGGAAATCCCCGACCACAAACAAAGCTAACAGATCGCTGTAACATGCACATTATGTCGTTTTGAAGACAATAAACATTTTTGCAATGATATTTGACTTACCTGTGTTCTTCGAGCCATGTCAGGCATTTTCATAATAGATTATATAATGTTATGATAATCGATAGACTTTATCATCGTTGCATTATACATAAAATATTATAGTTTTTTATTTTTATTAAAAAAAGTCATAATTCATGTCTTATTCCAAATTAGGATGTTATGGTATTAATCTGAATGGTAAAACCATCAAATTGTACTCAATGGCCTTTGTGCCCTGTCATATGGCCTTGGTGCCCCCCAAAAAAGAAAAGGTGGAGGCCAAATGGCCTTGCCCCTCAAAATACATAATTCCCACCCTGCCTCCATCTAGTGGTTAAAGCATGGAATTACCCGTTTAAAGGTTCTAAAGAAGTTTAAGACAAGTAAAGCTGAACTTTTTTTCTTTCTTTACCCATCATACACGCAAGCATTGCATAACCATCACAGATTAATTTCAAAGCTGAAAGATATTTAATTAGGGATGTTGTTTGTTCCCTAAAATGTTATTAAACATTTTACATGTTTAAGATATGTCTTAAATTTATATGAATTATATATAAATCATACATCTAGACTATATGACACTTTTTTTATATCACAAAGGACAGTGAATTTACTCTATGTATGCCATAGCTTACCCCTCACAAAAATGACAAAGTAACAAACACATTACTTTCAACTTTCAATAATCTGTAATGTTATGATATCTTTTATGTGGCATGCATTACTCTGGAGTCAAGAAGTGCTCAGTATATAATATTTGACTATGTTATTATTCTATATATGTGTTTTTAAAAGAAAATGAAGATGTAGGTTATGTATGCTGTTGTTTAATACATTACTGTGTTAAAAACTTCTGTCAAAAACAACAACTGCAATCCTGAGAGAGATCAAGCCTCAGTCAGGAAGGAAAAAGTAAAGCAAAAGAAATGGAAAAGTAATGTAACACAATAATTTCCATACAAAGTATCTAAGTAATCTATCTTACAGTAGTTACTTTTTTTGGGAGTAACTCAATATTGTAATGCATTGATTCTAAAAGTAACTATCCCCAACACTGGTTGAAATGAAAAACAGACAAACTATGAGATGACTCCATCCATGTATATCCGGACGCAGAAGCTCCGCCTGGTTTTCAGCAGTCACACACTGAACACACTGGCGCTTACAGGACCGCACGGAGCTACACACCCTCCCTCCGCTCAAATCAAAATCACTTCTCGAAAATAATCTTTTCAACCCTATCCGGACAGAATCCCTGGCAATATACAAGAGACAGCTGAAAACTCAAAACTCAGCCCTTCCGCAAACGTTAAACTGCATCCTGCTGAAAAACTCAAAGTCTCGCTGTTCCTTAATCTCTCCCTGTTCCAGTTTAGCAATACAAAGCTTCAGAGATCGTTCAAATAGTATTTCCTCATTCAGACGAATCACTTGTGGTATTCCTCAATGGTAAATCACTTCAGATAAAAGCATCTGCAGAATGATTGAATGCAAATGTAATGAACTATATTTTTAGTTAGCGTACTGATAATACTTGTCTTACCTGAGCTCTCCTGGTAGGTGGCAAAAAACCCATCAAAGTTCTTGTAACCATCTGAGACGAAAAGAATGTGCAGGGAACTGCCAGTGCTTTTGATTGAGGAGGTCGTTCATTTCCACAATAACGACCAATCACACGCGAGTTCAAGCTGTCTCCATCCCTCACTTCAACATAGTCATACTGACAGCTGTGCTTCGAACTCCAAGCTGAGCATCATGAACCTGAGACACAGAGAACACATCTTCAGGACATGATTCAGGCCTGATGTGCAGTGACTGTGTGATGAGTGATGTATTGCATTCTCTACAACCAAGCTTTCAGAATGACCTGCAAGTTCAGTAACACAGAATGGGTGGGAAGGTTTTAATCATTTGCATCAGTAAATCAGGTTAAAAACATATACATTATAAGCTCCCTTAGTGGGAATGAGCGTTTCCTCAAACAATTGATGGATGCAGATGGCCGGGGTGTTGTCAGTAATCAATAAATGCTTATATATGCAACATGTCTTAAAACTTCCAATTAAAACGCCAATTTAAACCTGCCTTTTATTTCAAAGATCACAGAGGTTACAATCTTTTTTGTCAGATGATTCTATAAATTAAGTTTTCAATCAGGTTTTAATGCTTTATGCTTTGAATCCGCTCAATTAAGAGTCTCAACTGAGACTCTCAAAACAAAAGTGTCTAGTCCTCTTAGTGTTCAACATGACATCATGACTTTTGCGTAAACATACACCCCACTCTTTCAAGTCAAGTGGCGTGTTATCTATACGCATTTTAAACTATCCCCGTGTATGCGTGTCTACGCCGTTAAATGTCCGAGTGATTCCCCGTGTCTGTACACGCCGTTAAATGTCCAAGCGAAACAAAGCAAAATGTAGATCTACATCTGAGGAGCGATGTTTTTTTCCTAGGATGGTAGAGGAAGACTCATACATACCATTAACCCCAGTGACGAGTAGGTTTAGGGACGGGGTTGAGGTAAGTCATATACAGTAATAACGTTAAGTCAACGGCGTTCATAAACACACAGAAAAGCGATTATGCGTGTTGATAGCACGCCAAAAATGGAAATACGAATTGGCGTGTCGTACATGCACCATATCATGAGATCAGTCTGAAGTGTTGCTTTGATTTGTTGACTAGGAGATACTCCTGTGATGCTGAGAGGCTTTTGTGGGACTGGCTTTACTCTTCGTCTGGGCATCACTCATCTTCCTCTTGGTTGTGGTTCTCCTTATCTTATAGTGTTTCAGTTTGGCCATTACATTAGGCATGCCCTTATATCACGTCTTATAACATGTCTCCCTGGCTTTTAACATTCCTAGTGTATGTCATTTTGGGTCTCTCTTGTATAGCATTGATTGCCTTTTCCTTAATATTATCATTTGCTTGTATTTCTCTATTTTGTTATTGTTTATTTAGCTTTGTGTGCGACAGCCATAAAAATCTAAACTTGCACTTATGTAGGTCAGTGAAAACTTAGAAAATATTTTCTTTGTAACTTCAAGAGAATGTTAAAACATAACTGCATCATATTTTGCATGTAGTTCTTCTTAATCTAAATAAACTTAAAATGACACTTCTCCAGGTTATCTGGAAACAAACACGGGAAACAGAACAACCACTTTTTAAAAAGATGAGATCTGACGAAGAATAACTGACACCGAACGCTAAATATATATATAGAGAGAAAATCACAAAGGACTAGACGAGGTAATTAACAAGACACAGGTGAGACACATGATAAGCACTGACAAAGAAAACACAAGGAACTGAACTGAGAACAGTGCAAAACTTAACTCGAAATCTAACTGAAGCAAAACACAAAGACAATTAAAACCGATAGAAAAGTTGCCCAGTCAATAACAGTTACATTATCCAGGTGCAAAGTAAAAAAAAATTATTTAATGTTTACAGGTTATTTGTTGTTACTCAAGCATTGAGCATTTATAGTAACTTAAGTTTTCTCTTTCATCAAGTTTAGCTTATGTTGGAACAGGGAAAATGCCCACATTACTGGCTACTACAGATAAATTATTGTTTGTTCTTACATTTTTGCATGGTACAGCCTCTACATATATTGCTGACAGATCTCATATGTAAAATCTCATATTAGTTGCTAGCACTAAATCAAAATTTATAGGTGACCATGTATTTCCGGTTGCACACCCCAAAGTCTAGCGGACTATATTAATCAATCATCAACCTCGGGTGCAAGACACTTAAAAACATATTTGTTTACGTTAGCTTTGATCATATATGGGTGACAAGGCATTGTTGCCATAGGTACAGGTCTTTAGTTTAGGTACAGGTTTTAATTTTCGTTTATTCTTGCTTGTAATAATTGTGTTGTTTTATTTATTATATAGTACAGCACTGTGGTCAGCGTTGCTGTTTTTACATGTGCTTTATAAAATATGGAATTGGTATAGTCTCTAAGAGAGATGTAAGATCATTTAAAAAAACAGATACCCTGAAGGGTTGCACATGGACGAGAAAGGCAGCACACACTTATTGTTATTTCCCATAAAAATATATATTTTTAAACAAACTTGGTAGAATATAAATAGAGAACACAGAGTATATATATATATATATATATATATATATATATATATATATATATATTTAACAAAATGTTCTTGCCTTTCAATAATCCCAATTCAGGTTTCGAGACAAAAGCCGTCTTGTTTTCTCTAGAATGGAGAGGTAATGTTTTCCTGGCTCTCAAACGCTGGAACACTGACATGACGTTTCTTCCTCGCAGCAGGCGAGTGATTAACTCCTGCAAGACTTCCTGAATGTGTCAGATTTATCTGCACTCACTTCAACTCTATCAGAACTGTGTTGGAGATCAAACGTGAGGATATCTAGACTAGACTTTTGGGACACTCCAGGCACAGGATGGTTCTGTTTGGGGAGGCAGAGTCCAACATCCTGCGGATGAACCACTAATATATAATTATACTCACTAATAATAACTAACATTTGCTGGCTTCGCCCTCCTACATACTTCCGCTCAATTAAAATTTCCCTTCTGTACTACGTCTGGGATTGTGCTGTATTCTTTGGTTTTCTCTGGTAATTTTCTTACTGGGCCAATCAAGAACAGAGTGAGTGGCTGAGAACAATGATGTTGATGTTAGTGCGCCAGTTTAAGTTGTTATACATCACAACAAAACGTCAGCGATTGGTTGGACCTACAAGGAAGTTAATTGATGAGCTTGTTGGTCCTACATTGGACCTACAAGGAAGTTAATGTTCGTCGATTCAGCGAATGCCAGACTCATGTGCAAATGAATGCTCTGGCTCTCCATCGTCGCTCTGGCTCCACCTTGGTCCATCAGTGCTCTGGCTCCACCTTGGTCTATCATCGCTCTGGCTCCACCTTGGTCCATCAGTGCTCTGGCTCCACCTTGGTCTATCGTCGCTCTGGCTCCACCTTGGTCTATCGTCGCTCTGGCTCCACCTTGGTCTATCGTCGCTCTGGCTCCACCTTGGTCCATCGTTGCTCTGGCTCCACCTTGGTCCATCAGTGCTCTGGCTCCACCTTGGTCTATCGTCGCTCTGGCTCCACCTTGGTCCATCAGTGCTCTGGCTCCACCTTGGTCTATCGTCGCTCTGGCTCCACCTTGGTCCATCAGTGCTCTGGCTCCACCTTGGTCTATCGTCGCTCTGGCTCCACCTTGGTCCATCAGTGCTCTGGCTCCACCTTGGTCTATCGTCGCTCTGGCTCCACCTTGGTCTATCGTCGCTCTGGCTCCACCTTGGTCTATCGTCGCTCTGGCTCCACCTTGGTCCATCAGTCGCTCTGGCTCCACCTTGGTCTATCGTCGCTCTGGCTCCACCTTGGTCTATCGTTGCTCTGGATCCACCTTGGTCTATCGTCGCTCAGGCTCCACCTTGGTCTATCGTCGCTCTGGATCCACCTTGGTCTATCGTCGCTCTGGATCCACCTTGGTCTATCGTCGCTCTGGCTCCAACTGCAGCTCCGTGGACCTTCATGTCATTCCTGGGAGTCATCCTCCTGCTCCTCCCGCCTCTGCTCCACTCCCTCGTCTTCGCTCGGACTCCTTCCACCTTCATCTCCTCCCTGTTTGTCAACTCTTCTGTGTCTTCCTCAATCTACTCCTCAGGGGGAATGATATCACAATCATGTTTTATTTAGTTTTCAGAGTTAGTTTTTGCCTCTGTTCTAGTTTGTTAGTTACAAATTAGTTACACACCTATTCCTCATCTCGTTAATCACCTAGGCTTGAGTATTTAAGCCCTCTGAGATTCACTGTCTCGTGTTAACGTTACATAGATTTGTGAATTGCTTGTGTTTTCTCTTTGTGTGTTTTTAAATATATTTCAGATTCATCTTCTCAGGAAGGCAATCTATCTACAAGGGTTAATTTTTTATTTTCTTATTCTCTGGAATCATCAAGTGGATTATTACTCTTCAGGTGAAAGCAATGCAATTCTGTACGTTTGAGGTTTCTTGTCTTCGCTTTTATTATGAGTGAAGACACAATGTTAAGTGCGCAACACACTCAGGCCTCTCTTAAGAGTGTAGGCTATCATACTGTCTGAGAATTTCAGGATGAAAGGACTTTGTTCTTGGCTTCAGTTTTCCCCAGTTACTCTAGCACTGCAGCTGTCGAGACACCACATGCATTAGGACTTTGGGGATATGATAAGCAAGCCTACAGATTTATCTTGCTCTCTTCCAATCTCTCCCGGCTGCCTCTAACTTCACCACTGTAACTGTTGGATATCTGATGTTAATTGTAACCAAAGTTAGATGGAATAAGTAGTAAAACATGGGACCAACAGCAATCCTTTGCTCTCTTTCATTACATTATTATGTTTAGGATGCTTAAAAGTCTTAACTCGAGTAGTTCACATTCCATGTAACATTACCTTCAGAGTATGAGAGTCAGGCCACAACTTGGGTGTTTATGGCCCTGTAATTATGACAGGTGGTGCTCCTGTTGCTCACATTGGGCCCCTTGTGTTAGACCCGGCCATGGGTCGGATATCCCCTGCTGTTGTCTCATTTCAGGGCTCTGTTCCAGATGGTCAGCCTCCAGTTCAGAGGCACAGATATGGGTCTCGAGGGCCAAGCCCAGTTTAAAATGGGAGATTTACAGGGTTTATCCGTGAGCTCATCCTGTATGGATTTTGCTCCCAATGGAGTCAAGGTTGCTCAAGTTGTTGAAAAACCACACTGCAGTTCTTCTCCTCCAACCTTTGTGTCACAGAAGAGTGAAAGATTTGACAAAGTTTTGCTAATCGTTTGTTTGTTTTGGTGGTCGTAGCAAATGTTTTGTGTCTACCAAGCAAAGAATGTTGCACTGGGTAAGAGGTGCTATGTGCCGAAGGTCTATGAGGATGAGGTGCCCTTAGAGATTCCTCTAAGGCTTTGGCTCGAGGATATTTTGTATGTAACTTTGGTTCCATAAGTAAGTAATGATAAGTTGTATAGCTTTCCATACTCCTCTGAGTGGAGACTTATAATAAACTGCAACACATCATATTTCGGGTGATATATGCTCAAAAGAGATATGAGTGGATCAGGATAATAAAGTGGTTGGGTTTCAGAGATAGGAGAGGGATAAGCAGCTCAAAATATCTATATATTGTGTTGTTTAAAATTATTGACAGTATTTGTACATTTGTTACATAGTCCATATTGTAGATTTCTACATCTGTCTAAACTTACAAATATGTATGTTTTTGTAAGGTTTGGTTCAGTAAGAGCTATAGGCTGTCATAGTGCTGGCAGAATTTAAGATGGGATAATCATTAGGATTGTAAACTGTCATTTGCACTGAACACATAAGGTTTCCTGGCAGTGAAGTCTTGTCTGAGCATGAAAGAGACTGCTATGTTCCATAGGTCTGTCAAACAGAATTCATTTATGGATTAAAGTTTTGAACATAAAGAAAGTTAAGAAAAAGTTTTTAGTGCAAACAAGCTACTGTTACCTTGTATTTTGAGTTTAATAAAAAATAAAACAAAATAAAAAACAGCGATAACACTTTATTTTAAAGTTACGTGGTTGCAGGTTACTACATGTACTTATTATAGTAATAACACTAAATTATGCACAATTACAAGTAACTAACCTTAAACCAAACCCTAACTCTATAGGAAATATTTGTAGTTAATTAATATTTCTCAGGTATAATGTATGCATGTACAATGGCCCTCATTTATCGTTCTTGCGTAGAAACGGGCGTATATGTTGGCGTAAGATTATGCTTACACTCCTCTCACCGCCTGATTTATGAAGCTGTGTATACCTTTATAATCCAGGTGTACGCGATACCTACCTACCCTTGATAAATCCGCGGGCTGAAAACGGATTGCCATTAGAATAACACGCCCCTAAATTCTCAAGTCTCCGCCTCCCCCACTCCCTCATCGTACGCCATGGTGTTTTGACAAAATTAGCAATTCATTTTATTTCATGTTACATGTATTGGGGTGTACAACAGAGATAATGATGATGTGGAGTACGAAATACGGCATCTATGTAACGACGGAATGTCGTTATTATTATTTGTATTATTATTATTTAAAAGAAGAAGAATGTAATTTTTATTATTTTGTCAGTCTGAATTATTTTTTGGTCATTGAAAGCCTTTCATTACTGACCCCAGTCCGTGCGCTCCTGCCGGGGATAATCCTGAAACGTCAGGTAAGACGCACAGGCTCGCAACTGAAGGAATACATATGCCTACAAATCAAATGCTTTGGTAAAGTCACATAAATTAAACATTGAAGTCCATGTTGCACAAAAATAAACACTGAAGTTTATAATTACTATGTTGATGTTGTCTTTACAGTGGCTCATAATATATCATATCTTTTAGTTTGTCAGTGCGTTTGTGGTGTTAGGAACTGTTTTCTGCGCATTTCCGCAGTAACTCAAAACGGTGCGTACATGTAGCTGAGCTGGCGTCAGGATTTGAGCGTGCCGTACGCCAACGTCCATATTGATAAATCTCAGTCACCGTGGTTTTGGGTGTACGCTGGAAATTTGGTGTGCGCACTTTTGATAAATGAGGGCTACTGTAACTACGTCCCATAAAACAGTGTAAACAAAACTCTCTCAGTGTTTCTCGATATTTAAGACCAAGTAAATTGTTTCCCATGTTTTTGGTGTGTGTGTGTGTGTGTGTTTAGGGGACAAATTTGTACTTGGGAATGAGATAAAAGACTCAGGTTTGGGGATGTTCTTATTTGTTTAAATACAATGAATACAGATTTTTTTTATTGTAAAAGTGCAGAACGTTTTCTGTTCGGGTTAAGTAGCAGTATTTAAATTAGCTGTATAAAAATAGAAGTCTTGAGAATGTTCCCATAGCTAAGTTAACGTCTGTTTGTGGGAGATTTCAGGTGTTCATTACTGTAAGTTGAAGACAAATATTTTTTCACTGTATTTATAATCCATTTATTCACTTTCAGAGCATAGACTTGAAAATTAAATTTCTAACTTTAACTGTGGTAAATTTTGAACTCTTAGAGCACAGAATGAAGTTTGATCTCTGGAAAATTGGACGTAAAAAAGTTTTTTTGTGAACGTAATGTTTGTTTTTTTCACACAGCAAGTGCCAAAACCGTTACAATGTTCAGTACCATTTCGATGAAGAAAAAAGACGAAATGTAAAATATTTCGCAACAAAGATAATGAAGAGCACCAGAGGCATAGTTTGTACATTCTAAAAATCATAATGTCAATGGAAAGTCCCATAAAACATGCAAAACCCAGACGTGAGTGTGTGTAATAGTAGTTCTCATCCACCTCAGATCAATGGTGTAAGGCCGATTGCCACTTTTCACGTCCACTTCGCAGCGGGCATTGTTTGGGTAACTCTTCCAGCACCAGGTGAGCCCTGCCTCTTATGAATCATCCCTCCACATGCTCAAAAGGGAGAGACATAGTCAGTCAAATTGATGTCAAATGTACACAGTAAAATCAAAATCCCCAACTTTGTGAACTGTCCAGGTACAAAAACATTACATTTTTAAAACTCTGCTCTGATTGGTCAGCTGCCCCCAGTCTGTTGTGATTGGTCTACCGCTTAGAGCATGTGTCTGAAACGGAACACCCCTCACCAGCGAGTGTCCGGAGGCACTGTAAACACTACTGTAACTATGACGTCAGTTCAGACACATCACTACCTTTGTTTGATGGTGAGCCAAAGTAGGCAGCAGATGGCGTTATGTAAATGTGGTGAATAATGTGAGTAACGTTACAGAAATAATGGCAGGACCACAAACAAGGTGTTTTCTGTCGGCGAGATTGACTCCCTTTGGAGGGGACGTTTGTCATAGTTGTGTCAAATCAATGATTTGCTCCTGTCGGCATTGCTCAGCGCTTGTTTTTCGGCAACTGAACATGTTCAGTCTGTGTTGGTTAAGGTTGTGGAATGTCTGAAAATCGTGACACACTAATCTGGTGATTGGCAGCGCTGGTCGGGCTATGTCGGTCATGTGTGAATTAGCCTTCAAGCTGCACCACATGGAAGATTTGTATGTTTTTACATTGCCGGTGAGAGTGAATATGAGCAAAGAGATTGAGAATAATGATGCTTATTTCACTCCTCTGTGGAATACTTGATTCTGATTGGTAAATAGTGCCATCCAGCGGTATATTGTTCCCAGATAACAAACGCTGAAAACAGAAAGACAGGCTCATCTGGGTTACTGAAGTTAGCAGAGCTATACGCTTGCTAGGGATGTTTTATCTTCGTGGAAGTTTTGCATTTAGTGAGCAAAATAAAATATTAAAACTCAGTCGAATTCACAAATCCAGTATTGTGGATTCGCTCTCTCCTGTTGATGCAAACGCAGCGGCGGCCATTTTGTGACTATTGTTACTATAAGATACAAACAGGTACGAATTTAAAACAGTTTAATCTGAAATCTATATCTCTTATCTCCATAATTATTTGTGTTAAAATGCTGTGTTATAAGTGGTATGACTGAACACCAGTATCTCTTAAAGGGGTGATGAACTGGAGAAATCAAATTTTCCCTGAGCTTTTGACATCTAAGCAGTCATCATAATATAAGAATATCCTGTAAGTTTCAGAACTGAAAACGTCCTCGTTCAGTCCAATAAAAGCTTTTTAGTCCAAAACAACTCTTTTTAAAGTGGGGAACTATGACGTCAAAGATGATAAAACACCACCCCCGCAGAAGAAGATCAACGCCTACTTCAACATGGACGGTTTAGCCCCGCCCACCGATTCGCGCATTACACGCATAGCTAAATAACATAGATGCCTACCTCGGTGATGACAAACCAGATCGAAACTACGAAGCAATACAGAACTGCAGCGCCTGCTTGTGGAAGAAGACAGTCGCTGCATACGCGAATGAGTTGAAACTCACTATAATATGCAAAACTGTTACTCTTGCACTCACAGCAATGGGTGTTTACTTCCAAGTCTTCAGTGCAAGACGGCCATAAAAACAAAACTAAAACTAGGCTCAAAACTAGGGTAGAACATATTACTTATTCATTTTGATGTTTTTTAATTTAAAAACCAAGTAAACGTCATAAGTTGACCTCAGACAACAATATAATAAAATGAATGAATTAAAAAGCCAGTTCATGATCCCTTTAAATGCCTGGTATTATGCCCAAGTAATGCCCAAGTATCCGTGAAATAAGCGGGTTAAGCGTACATCCAGCCGGTTGTTATCTCAGGAATAAACCCCACCTGACATGGGGTGGTGATGGCGCAGTGGATAAGACGCCATGTGTTGAGGTTTGGTGTGAGAGCACGGGTTCGAATCCACTGTGACACCTAACCCCTACTTGCTCCAGGAGGCGTGCGATCTCTGACATATATAGCAATTGTTTAATAGTTTTGTTCTTTGTTTAATAGCTTCAGCTAAATGAATAGATGTAAATGATGCAAGACCTGATCCTGATTGCCCTGTCTGGCTTTATTCTGAGATAACAACAGCCTGGCTGTACAGTATCCCTTACTTATCTGGGCAAACTGGCTGATTATTGATACAGGAAAAACTGCATTAAAATACAAGCCTTTCACAAGTCATCTTTAAACAAGCAAGCAAAGACTGAGCATTTCACAGTCATGTTCCAGAGAAAGAAATTCCCAGATGAATTGTACTCCGAATGCATGAACACTGCAGATTGTAAGGAACTTACTTAAACAATCCCACCGGACCATCCTGGGCGACACTCTGCACAGTACTGCCCTTTTATAAAGAAATCGTCCCTCGGGCCCCATGTGCCGTTGTTACAGCGCTTGCAGTTCTCGAATATACTGCAGCCTGAAGTGGAAAAAGCAGAAGTCCTCAGACTTAGAACGAGGCATTGGAGATTGGGATTTAGGTTTATGAACGAGCAAAGAAGATGCAAAGAGCTTGTGTTTTCCATGACACAAAGATGCCACCACCGTTCGCCAGAACATACAGAACAATGTGTTCTACATGTGTCGTGACCTTTAATACACTCCATGGTAGAATCATAGGGTGAGAGTACTGACGTTGCTAGTCGCATTAGGCTGTAATGAACTGGAAGTATTCTTCAAATCAGTAGGGCTGTCAACTTTAGTCGTTTAGTCGACTAATCAGTCGAATGCCGTCTTGGTCGACTGAAATTCTTATTGGTCGAACCAGTCGCATTTTTTTTTTTTTGCCAATAGAAATACATTTTATATGATTTACTCCTTGATATTTATTCCTTTATAAAGCAGTTATTTATTACTGTATTCTAAATATAATTAGCCTATGTTTTATCCCCATCTTTAAATGCTTTAATTTAGGCTATTTCTTATAACTGCGCCACAGTTTAGCGCACACACATAACACACTCGGGAACCGCACCTACTGGCTGCGCTGCTGCTCGCGCTCAGTAAGGGATGTACTGGTAGGTGGTTTTGCTGTATTCATTCAGTTCACGCTACTTTAGTCGACAGAATGTCCAAGAAATCTAAATCTTTTGTCTGGCTACATTTTTGTGGAGGTAGGCGACGGTGGCGACCGCGTTGCTCCATTATGAGCGCGCACATCGCGTGCCTATTTGAAATCGAACTTGAGCGCGCAAAAGACGTGAGCAGCTCTTTTAACGGCTTTATCATACTGACTCAATAGATTGTTTTCTTAATAGGTTTTTATTTGTACACTTGACTCATTTGAAAGTAGCCTAAATAATGTAACAAAACGAAAATAAACGTATATGCTATCTTACAACAGAGCCTAGATTTCAGATTGTTTTTAGGCTATTTTGTCTGTTGTTTTAAAACGCCTAACAGATCGGCTGGACAAAAGTTAACCCATAGCTTTGTAAGTAAAGAAGAATACAGCCTGTAACGAGAGCTTTTGTTAGGATTTTTCATTATGTGGCAGATAGCAGTTATATTATTTTGTAGCGTGTGGTGTGATCAGGTGCGCGATTGTGACTGTCACTATAGACCGAACAGAGCTCCTCACTTGCAGTTAAAAAAATCACTTAATTTTCAGAAGAATTGTATTATTATTATAGTTTTATTTATTTTCGATGTTTTTTCGTTGTTGTTTTATAAATGCTTTATGACAATTGTTTAAAAAATGTTCAATCAAAACATCCGTTTTTTTTTTTTTTTTTTTTTTTTTTTTAGTCGACTAATCGTTGCACAGGACAAGACCTTGGTCGACTGAGGATTTCTTTGGTTGATTACAGCCCTACAAATCAGCATTAAGTTTTTCATTAAATGATGAGTGATGAGATAATAAATGATGAGATTTTCTTGTATGAATGATACACTGCTGCCTCACATTTTGGCCAAGACATGTTTCTGACACTTTGAGACAGGAGAACCTATGAGACCTAGTGATACAGTCTGAATCCACATTCTCTGACTGTAAACAGCAGTTCAGGCATTTCTTTAGATTGCAAACATCTGGCTGTTCGCATGTACAGACATTATTAAGGCCAGACATTTTAATTTTCCTGTTGCTGTAAAATCCTTTTTAGACATTACACAGTCAAGAATGTGACCAACATTACTGCGCAGGGGGGAAAAAATCCTTTTACCATTAAATCCAAATGGAAGGAATGCACTGACTCTTTTCTTTGTTTACACGTTTCCAGAGAATAATGATAACAAAATCAACAAATCATAAACCAGGATGGACTAAAATATTTCTGCCAGGTGTTTGATTGCTTGTGAGCACCAAAATTATTAAAACAAGATCAACTGAAGTGATTACGAGTGATAAACCATGAACAAACCAAGACATACATCACAAGAGGAGAATATTGAGAGATCTCTGCAAGCGTTTTTGTGTGTTATCTGCTCACCTGGATGTATGATGCAGGGATCGCATTCATTCACCGCATTACGACAGCATGGCACGGCAGCCCCAGAGAAGACCCCTGAAGAGGACATTTACAGCGGATGACATCATACTCACAGCATCCCCTGCACATCACACTCCACTCGGGCCCGGGACAGTAGCTGTACAGGAACCTGTAATCTAACAAGCCGCGCACAATAACATCAAAATTAATTTGCCATTGTAACTTTACAATAACATTGTATTTGTTAATGGTAATTGTTGCATTAGTTAAAAAGATCTCTAACAAGGAACAATATAATTATACAGCATTAGTTAATGTTTGTTAATGTTAACTCTCTGTGACGTTCTGTGTGCTTAGTTTTGTTTTAATGAACTTTGAGTTTTCATTCGTTAATAGTCACCTGCTTCCATTGTTCATAGATTTCCGCTAATTGTTAGTTGTCATGGACACTCATTAATCACAGCTGTTTGTCATTGTCTCATCTATGCCAACTCCAGAAAAGAAAAATGTTGGACAATCGTGGTTCTTTACAGGAACACAGTATATGTCATTTCAGGTTCATGTGTGTTTAAAAGGTTCTCAGACAAACACATTTGTTTTGCTTTACCTATTTATGTCCAATTTAATTCTTAAACAAAATTTAAGGTCCCACAAAAAGGTCACATTACACACAAACCATAGTTTTGTAACATTATACACTACATTTTAAAGAAATTAAAGAAAGTAATAGCCTACTTTTATTCAGAAAGGACACATTAAAGTAATCAAATGTGGCAGTAATCACATTTATAACGTTACAAAAGATTGTTTTTTCCAGATAAAACTACTTTGAAGTAGAATAGTCTGATGTACATGAGTGTGGGCTGTGATTGGATGATGACCGCGTTGTGATCATTCTCAAGTGTGTTGCTGTTGTAGGGAGTGGAGGAGGAGAGCCAGAGCAGAGTCATTAGGATGAAGACCCATGGCGGAACAGACGGAGAGAGGAGTCAGGAGCACAACCGACTGAAGTGGAGGTGGGAGATGTGGAGATTCAGGCAGAGCCAAGGAGACAAAGACCCAGGATGACACCGCTGGACTGGACAAAGACCCAGGATGACACCGATGGACTGGACAAAGACCCAGAATGACACCGATGGACTGGACAAAGACCCAGGATGACACCGATGGACTGGACAAAGACCCAGGATGACACCACTGGACTGGACAAAGACCCAGGATGACACAGATGGACTGGACAAAGACCCAGGATGACACCGAATGGACTGGACAAAGACCCAGGATGACACCGATGGACTGGACAAAGACCCAGGATGACACCGATGGACTGGACAAAGACCCAGGATGACACCGCTCGACTGGACAAAGACCCAGGATGACACAGATGAACTGGACAAAGACCCAGGATGACACCGATGGACTGGACAAAGACCCAGGATGACACCGATGGACTGGACAAAGACCCAGGATGACACAGATGGACTGGACAAAGACCCAGGATGACACCGCTGGACTGGACAAAGACCCAGGATGACACCGCTGGACTGGACAAAGACCCAGGATGACACCAATGGACTGGAGGGCCAAAGCAGAACCCCTAGTTCATGGGATCGGGGTGAAGCCAGTTGGAGTGAGGACAATGGTGGAGCTGGAGGGAAGGAGACAGAGCTGGGCAGAACCAGAGGAGGAGTGATGGATGGGATCAGTGAAGGCAGGGCCAAGGAGCTTGAAGGTGTAGTCAGAGAAGGAGGGAGCGTGAGACTGGGCAGAACCAGGAGCGATGAAGGAGACTTGGGGCTGGGCAAATCCAGCGGCATCAAAGGAGTTTAGAGTTTGACCAATGGAGGAGGTAAGGCTTGGGAACAGGAGGTGACCAGGGAATCCAATAGTCCATCCGTGAGGGAAATCAAGGAGAAAGCTCTCTGTGCCATCTGGCTCCACTGAAAGTCCTATGGGGATGGACATGGGTGCCAGCTCTCGCATCTGATCATGCCAACAGGCTCTGGCTCCATTCTGCAGTGGGCTCGTGCTCCGTATCCATGGGTATTTGGAAGGTAGGTTCAGGCTCCGGGACAGACAATGGGCTGGCTCACACACCTGGTGGGACTCAGCTTTTGCTCTGTGGTGGGCTCTGGCTTTGGGTCCTTGTCAGGCACAGGGGCTGGCTCTTAACTCGCAGCAGGCGTGAGGAGGTGTGGGGAAGGACTAGGGAGGTGTTCAGAAGAATTGGGGTAACTCGAATGAGAATTGACGATGACGGGATGGTGGACGTGGGCTGGGCAGGTTGCAGAGCACATAGCTGAGCCTCCGCACACAGTCCAAGTGTTGTTCTAATGTGCATGTGGTACCTCCCACTGGCAGCATTTGGAATAGGTGGTCATCCAGCCCAGGTTTTAAAAGGTAATGAAACCCCAAAACATACTTTTTTGAGATATTTACAGGTTGCACTTTCACTAAAAACACTAAAAGCACTCATAAATGTTATCAATATGTGGATATTGGTGATTTTTCCAAGCAATTTCGTTCTTCTGGGTTAAAAAGCAAAAGTCGAAGCAACGTCAGGGAATGTGAGGTAGAAGCGCCATCGGAGTGTGTGATTGGCTGTGGCATGATTCTACGTCAGCTGACCCTCAAGATAACCTCTGCATTTATTCAAGGAAAGAGCTTGTTCAATCCAATCACTGCAGTGTATTACGCACAAGATCGCATTACAGTGGAGATTTCAAACATGCAGCGGTGCATGAGAGCAGTTACTGTGCGGAAGTGCGCGATTTGAGTTCAACAATGCTCGCAACGCAGTTCATAATGCTCATATACAGACCACAGCAAGTGTGTTTCAAGTTTTTTCAGTGATATGGACCTATTTAATATACTCTAGTGCTCTAAACATGAACCAGCACCGTGTGCGCACACATCTTCTTCAAACTAAATATATGTGCAAATAGGATTCTGATGTAGCCGTACGACAAATCATGAATGTGACGACGGGAGGAATAATGGGTGGTGATGGCACAGTGGATAAGACCATGTGTCCACTAAGACCTTTGGTGTGAGAGACCCAGGTTCGAATCCACTTTTGAGGCTTTTTCCAACTCTGAGGTGTGAACGACCAGGCTAAAACAGGGCTGACAGTTTAAGGTGCTATCGCTCCAGGATACCAGGTGCCTGACTCGAGGACTCCTTCTCATTGTCTTTCAGTGGATGCCTATATTGTGCAAGGGAGAGGAGAATGTCTTCGCAGGAGTGAATGGAAATCCTGCTGGGTTGGAGTGCTGATGAGGGACAGGTGTGAGTGATCAGATGCCAGGGAGGATCCTGGGAAATATAATCTGTGTCAGGAATCAGCTGTTGATGTTGATTTTTTTGTGAATATAAAACTATAAAACACACTTATTAATGTACTTCCGCCTTGAAGATTAGGAACATTTTTCCCTTGAATGAATTATATGTAATTGCTAAAAATCTTTGTATCATGGAGGAAACTAATGGAATTTTTCCTTCCTCACTGAAGGTTTTTTCAAGAGACGACCAACGTGGAACAAATTTAAGGACTTTGTATGTACAATTTCAGTTTATTGTACAATTTTGTCTGTGCAAAACTGGCTGCAATAATGTCTTGGCAGTTTTCCGATTATGTATTAAAGATTTGGCTCAGCAAATGTTGACATGTTTGTATGGTTTCAATTATGGTTGATTTATAGATCATGTGTCACAACTTGCTTTACAATAAGTCCAGTGTTTCCCTTCAATGTGCTCTTTTATTATCAATAATGTTAGTAAAGAGCCTAAATGGCATGTCTAGTTTTGAGTCTTGTCATGTGTTCCATGTTGTCATTGGGTAATTGTCTTAATTATTGTTCAAAGGTGTTCTTTGTTGTCATTGGTCTTTATGTATTTAAGCCCTCATGTTTGCCCCGTTTCTTGGTCGTTTATGAAAGTAAGTTTCAGTCCCATGTTTCTTTGTGCCAGGTCATTGCCAAGTTTTTGTACCGGTTTATCATTTGCAAGCTCGTCAATCTCAGTCAACCTCAGCTATGTTAAATTGCAAACATTATTTACACATCAGATAATGTAGAAATTTCACACTTTACAATAAGTTTCACAAATGTACATAAATACTTTATTTAAAAGTAAATCAGGTTAGTAAGAAGCCCAAATATAAATAATGTAAAAAATAGGAAAGTAAAGAATAAATGTATTTGATAAAGGTGAGGGAGGCTGTTAGTGCATCATTGACTGAAAGGTAAAGTATAGAAGTGTTAAGCGTTCACATCTAACTGAGTGATAAAGATCAGTTCGCTATGGGTTACGTCAGATTCACTGGAGAGTTCCAAATTTTCACCAGTTAACATTGTCAAATAATTTTGACGTGTCCGTATCCAGCTACTTATGTGATCCTTCCTCACAGCATCGTGATCAATCCCCAAACCATTGACATCATCAGATAGGTTGATGACGCCTAGACAGCCAATGGACGGTAGCAAAGGTTCTAGTTTAATGCCTGTTTGTTTTTAATCACTGAGAAAATCTTGACTCAAATGCATTGTGAGCCTCAGTTTATAGTAAACCATTTGCACCATAGGTCAATACATTCTCCTTGGGCTCATGATACTTTTGGAAATCGTGACCCTGGATTGTTCTGTTCTTTGTAGAAGCCGTCGGTTGCTTAACATAACCCAAATAACGTTCAGATTTTCTCTGAGATAATGAAATAAACAGGCATTAGAGTAGAAACCAGCCACTCTACTTGGTGTCATCAATCTCGAGTCTGACCACGTTATTCATGGCACCAGGTTTGATGATGATACTGTGCGGTCGGATCATGTAAAATGCTGGATTCAGCTTTGTGTTTCTTTTTCTGGAAACTGTGGTTGCTACAAAATAATTTAACACAATGAGAATTGAGAAAAAAAACTATCCAGTTGATCTGACTCGTCCTGTAGCAAACCTCATCTCCATGTTGTACATGGAAAAGTAAAGGAATAGATAGACATTTTCAATGCACGCTTCCACCACCTCGCACCAAGTGTTATCCAAAGTAAAGTAAATAGTTTTTGCTTTGATAGAGTTGAACTTGTTCATATTTTTTTCATACATTCAGAGAGTGGGACCCTCATTGAATATCATGTCATATACAGGTGAGTGACATCTTATGTACAAAGAATCTGGCCTGATCCAGCTAATCAAGTCCTTCAGGCTCATTTGAAGACCACTAACTGCTAAAGGTAAACCGTGCCAGCCTGTGGCCCTCCAGGAACTGAGCTCGACACACCCTGCTTTAGGGCGAATGCCAACTCTGCCTACCGCTAGTGCCGATCCTTTCTGTCCGAGCCGGTATTTATTTCAAGCAGAATATCCGACGAGCAAAAGCTGCCGCTTCTGTTAGAGGAAAGTATACTGTAGGTGCCAACACTTCAGGAGCACATGTTAGTTCAGCAAAGCATGATCAAAAGGTGTTTGTAAGGGAAATTAAATGGCAACACTTTACAACAAGAGGATCTTTCTTTATTTCGACCCTGCTCCTGGAGGACCATGCTGCAGAGTTCAGCTCCAAGCCTAATAAAACACACTTATAATCAGCCAGTCGAGGCATTCTGGATTATGTGGAAGGTCATGTTGGATCAGGGCTGGAACTCGAAGCTTTGGGACCGAGAGAAACCTCCAGGCTGGCCACTCCTGCTTTACACTGCATGAAGTCAGACTGTAGTGCAGTTGTGAGCTCTGTCTCTCGTAGACGCTGTGGTATTTTCCATGGTAACAGCTGTTTGTTGTGTTATGGTGGATTCATTCTCCTCTAGAGAACCAGTAATGTGAAGCCTTTAGTGGAAAGGCGGAGTGTTGCTTTGAGACAACTTTGCCAGGTTTTCTTTGGTATTTCCAGAGGGATGTCTCAGGAATGAATTTGAATTCTTTTGGAGAACATAATGAAATTAACAGTAGCTGTTTAGTCTTTAAAGGTAGTTTCTTGAGGTGCCTTGGTGTTGAAATGATTTCCAATTCTTCTTTACCAATAAATCAAGTTATGTGTTCCTCAAGCTGGATGAAAACATTGCTCAGCTGACTAGTCTTTCACAACCCCTGACTCCCCCAAAAACTTTCTGAACAACAACATTTTTGTGGGTTTACATGACAAACTGTAACACGCACACAGACAAGGGGAAAAACAACAACAAAACGTCCAGGATTACGTTTAGTCTGTCACTTTTATACTCATTAGACATGGAAGAGAGCAAGTATTCCAGTGTGTTGATCTAATCGCCCGATGACCTCATGTTTGTGTGTGTTTGCCTCAGAGAAACAGGGAACAGTAGTGTAGGAGGTGTCTGCAACGGTTCAGTGTGTTAGCAAAAAGACCACAGGAGTTTCAGAGCTTAGGAAGAGCAGTTTATCTCACAGAGAGAATCACATGTAATGCTCTTATTATAGTTATAACTTTCAAAGTATTGGTAAATTGAATTGTAACACCGAAAGTCTTAGACGAAGTAGTTTCTTATCCAATTTCTAGTTAATATTAAAATCATAGGTTTGCTTCCCTCACTGCAAAAAAAAAAAAACATTTCTTCATTACTCCATATGTCCTTAATAAAAATTATATATAATTGCACTGTTTTTGGCAGTTCTGGGGTCAGTACTTGCAGTCAGAGAACTAGCAACTTTCTGAATACGACCGAGAAGTTTCCTTCCCTTGCACTGGTTCTCAATGGACCATTTTAAATGTCTTTCTGTTAAACCAATTTAAGATCTTAACCAATGACCTGATGAGCTGAATCAGGTGTGTTTGATTGGGGAAACATACAAAATGTGCAGTGGTGCGGCTCAAGGAACAGGGCTGAGAAACCCTTTCCTTAAGATCTAGGCCCTGAGCTACATAATTTAAAGGGACACTCCACCCATTTTGCATTAAGATTTCCATTGTTAGAAACCCAGTCATACTATAGAATGGTAGTGCAACAGTTCTCATTTTTCCCTGAGACGAGAGAAATCTGCTATTTACCTTTTAACTTCCTCCCACAATGACGCAAAAAAAGTCATTTCCAGAAAAATCGTCACGCTATTGTAGAGGAAGTGTAAGAGGGGGGATTTCTGTGAAGACTACAAGCTCTAGTTCCCACCCTTTCAAACCCACCCATAGGGGGCTGGGCCTAATGCGCTAACAGACCAATCACAGATCAGCGCCAGTGCGTTTGATTTCACCGGCAGAAACTTTCTGAATATATGGACGAAGGTACTGAATATGCAGACGGATGCATTATAGATAAGGTTGGGTACCAAAACACAGCAGGGAACCAGTTCTGACATAAACGGTAATAACCAGACCGAATAAGCCCTGAGTCTCTGTGTCTTGAGGTGCACACACTCTAAGTCTCTCGCTCTCTCCCTCATGCGCGCACTATACGGTTTGGAGCGAGTCTGATCTGTCTCGCTCACTCGCTCTAGATTCCGGGAGGTTTTAACTCATTTGCTGCATTAGGGAGCTGTTATCAATATGGGGAGACTCCCGGGACGTCTGATGAGCGAGGGGATTAATGACAAAATGCTCCAAGGTTTGGCTGCATTTCACGTGTAAAATTACGCGTCAGAGTTTGTGTGGTGATTGTCTGAAGCCCATTTAGAATCACGCCAATCCATTGGCTGATAGCGTGGGCGCCGCATTGACGCTCTTACGTCGTCATATCTATATTCACGCGCATTATCTGATTTCATTGTCAGGCGGTAGAGTGGAGCTCAGCTCTAGTCTACAGTGATAGGCGGAGTAGTGGGAGTGGTCTGTGGAGCTGAGCATTGCAATGCACTATGGGGATTGTTGTCTACAATCCACAAGCACTAAAACGTATTTTTCTGCCTTTTATCAGCCAAGAAGGACCTAAATTAGACATTTATGATCCTATTCTTCTACATATATGACCCACTTTCAAAACATATTCATGTCTCCACCTGTGGAATTACCCTTTAAGGAATTAGAGATAATATGCGAAAACAAACTGTGCTTTTAGCAAGTCAAATAATTCAATGTGAATCACCCCTGATTGAGTTTAATGCAGTGTGACTGCAGCATCTACTGCTATCAATGTTCCTTGACATGTTAGAGTTCACATTTTAGGATAGCATGGATATGTCACAGGCCTGAACGGATTAGCAGCCGTGGAACAAATAACTCTCACTCCGAATAACCACCACTAAAGCTCTGTATGCTTTAACCCACACATAGAGGAAACCACAGCGCAATATGAATGTCTTTGTTGCCTAACTAGCCTCTGCTGGGGAATGTTATGTGCAAATGTAGCACTCTATAAATGTTCCAGTGTATTCTTGAGGTAAGGCATGACCTTTAATTGACCTACTTGTTTACAAAGTGAGGATGTGAATGTGAAGAGTTCGTTGGAAATGTACTTTTTATTTTATTTGCCTGATATTTCCTGAAGGGTGATGAGCATCAGGAATACAGAATCACTTTATCTGAGCCAGAAGAGACTCAGCGTGAATAGCATCTTGGGGTCTGTAAGATCAATCCAGGAAATCACAAAGTTCATGGCCTCAGTTCAGTCTTGTCTTGTACACAGATTTTCATTAGACACCATCAAATCCTGTCTATTCTTTCTAAAGGGTTCATTAATATGAGATGACAAATCACTTTTAAATATGTGCCTTTTGACCACATTGAAATTTGACATTCAGTTTTTAAAATTTCACATTACATTAAATCAACAAATAACTGTAACATTAAACAGGGTTTTCAATTGCAAGGACAGACTGGGACAGTTTCTATACAGCAGTACCTCATAAAAAAGAGAGAAAGAGAGGAACACATAAATAGAGAGGAACAGTTCAGTTCATGACATTGACTCTCAGACAACAAAAGAGTGTGACTCTCCATTACACTTTGAAAGCAATTAAATGGACTTACCATAAGGCCAGGCCGTCCCCGGGGCCAACAGGAGGAAGATGATGAGGAGGGTGAAGCCGGGCAGAGAGAGAGGATTGTGACGGCTCCGCTGGCTGCGGCCGTGCAGCGGGACAGATAAACACATGCTGAAGTCTGAAGCTCTGTTTACTCTTTGAGCTCAGCTGCTTTTACATCACCTCTCCTCTGTACTTCCCTCCCTCTTGACTCACACTCTCTCTCTCTCTCTCTCTCTCTCTCTCTCTCTCTCTCTCTCTCTCTCTCTCTCGCTCTGCATACTCCCCTCAGTTTCTCTCTGTCCCAAACCTCTTGCATTCTTCACACATTCAGTACATCTTCTTTGTCTCTTTAAATCTTCTATACTCAAAAGTGAAAGTTCCTATCTGTGTCTCTCTCTTTCTGTGATTTTTTCCTTCTCTGTTTCTCTCCCCTCCCTTGGTTTCAGGTTTCAGAGTCCAGCTTTGTAAGAGTCTGCACTAATCATCAACTCTGCTGTTAGAGCACTTACTGTTACAGAATAAAAGTACGTACTCACACACACACACTCACTCTCATTGGGTTTTCATGTTTTAAAAAACTTCAGTTCGTACGATTTATAAACTGTTTTCCTCATAAAAGGAAATGATTTTGGATATTGCTATCTTTGTGGGGACATTTTTGTTACATAACATGTCCCATGAACCACACACACACACACACACACACACACACACACACACACACACACACACAGACACACACACACACACACACACACACACACACACATTTCTATTATATGCTATGATACAAAAAAATTTGGCAATGTTTTAATAAACAAATATAAAAATAAACAATTCTTGTTTTAAACAGGAATCATACAAAGTGTAGTCTGTTTTGTATATAAAACAAGAAAAATAAATTTACCAATGAGTTCTAATTTTGTAATTAAGTACATTTATATTGTTTTTAAGATGTTCAGATATTTAAGATAAAAAAACTGATTAAGACATTTTTTTTTGGTCACACTCACAAAGCCTGATTGCCAAAATATTATTCAGTGCACTCGCAAGATAGATAGTGCATGTTTAAGGGTGTTGCATCTTAAAGTGCTGCTTTAAAGTTAAAGTCAAAGTAGACATACAAATACTTCAAAACTATTGTAGCTCTAGAGGGTTCTCTGTATGGTTCGTACATTGTGGTAGTGAGCAAACGCATGTTGCAGGAAAACTCAAACTTTAATGACCTCAGAGAGATAGAATCAGGAATATACACAGAGGAGACTAACCTCATTTATAAAAAAATGAGAACCGACAAAGGACTAAACAGAACAGGGAGTATGTATACACAAGTAATACAAAGGAACCAAACGAGAAACAGGTAAACGTAATCAGAAAGTAAACTAAGGCACAATGAAGACTAAACTGAAAGGGTTACATTAAACCAATACACATAATCAATAACACAATGAAACAAGACAGAACCCTAACAGTTCTCCTAAGGCATTGAATCTAACAGTACAATGATAATGATAGAGGGGCAGGCATAGGACACAAAACAGGAGTCAGTCAATGGGAAAACCATAGCGGCACTGACGGAGGCCAAGGCAGAGCCCTGATGGGTCTCTTGACCGGAGCCTGGGGCCAACAAACAGAGACGGATCAAACAGCGGAGACCCTGCAAATGTGTGATAACTCCCCATTGCGAAGTCACAGGCCAGAAGGGAACACCACCCCATTGGGCGATTGAGGCAGTTGCCTGGCAGACTGGGAGTGGGGAGAGTGGGGAAACTGGAATGAAAGGAGGAACCTGGTGGAGCTGAAGGGGTGAACAGGCTGAGATGAAGTCAGAGGATCCATATTGTAGAGATTGGCTGTTAGAGAGGAGACCTGAGGCGGTGCCGGAGAGGCTGCTGGTGGGAGGCTGCAGTGGGGCAGAGCTGAGGAGCTGGTCGACACCAGCGGAGCAGGTGAGCCCTCGGGACTGGACCCCATCGGTGAAAAGGACAATGGGTTAGACAGGGGACAGGGTGGAAGTGGATCATCTAGGAAATTCAAGAAGACTACACAAAGCCAACATGATGGAGACAAAATGTTGATGAGCTAGCGATCCTCGACTGGCTCTGGCTGAAGAGATGGCTTCCGGCTCTAGCTCCTGGACGGATGCGCTGGCTACACTGTGGGAGGCAGCTCTCACACTTGGTCCATGCCAGAACTTGGCTTGGGCTCTAGGCGTCTGTAGTCAGGTCTGCGGGGCTGGGATGAGGAGTCCTGTCCTGGAGAAGGCAGAGAGATTACTTCTATCAAAAAACAGCTTTGGAGTCAGAGATGTTGTTGCTGTCCTCAACAACTAAAGGGAGGGAGGATTGCAAGGTGTAGTCAGCGAACTCAGTGAAAGGACAGTGATCCTCCCAGGGCTCTCAAGTTTTGAAGACAGGCAAGAGTGACATTCCCCGCCCAATGGGGGGGGGTGTTGTTGGTTGTTGAGGGGGGGGTCGTTGGAATGTGGGTGTTTCATTAATAATATTAATATTAGTGTTTTTGTGTTGTTATTAATTGCTGAGACTTGCAGAAAATGTATGACACATGGCACCGTCTCCTCCTCTAATGGGCCTACCCTTTTGGCCACCTTCTCTGGGCCAGCATCCTCTAACCTAGCCTTTTTAGGGGGCTTTCCTCTCAGGGCGAATGAGAGGATGCTCGTTTGCTTTTTACCTGACATCTTTGAAAGACATATATGCAATGATTAATGCATCCATGGCCAGGATAATTATAAAATATGATTCTCTAACAGCAGTCAAGTTGTCTTTGTTTGTGTCAAACAATTTGTAAATTTGTTGTAACATTAAAACAGGAGATCTCATGACTTACTCTGCTCAGTGATATTCGGAGCTCCAGTCGTTTCCTCTGCGGGTGAACGAAACTTTTGGAAGAGATGTTGTTGCAGAATCACGTGAACAATTCCTTGAAATGCTTTTTTATTGGTTGTTGCGTTAAATCTTACCCAGATACAGTAGTGCTATTTTCTGATTGGCTAAAATTGTGTAGCCCTTTCCTTTTTTGATTGGCTGATAAAGCGACAGGCTGCGAGAGCAGGGGAGACGCGCGCGGCTTGCGTTCCACTATGAGAGTGAAGCGACTAGAGACAATTTGGGCGCTGCGGCATATTAAATATATGATAAATAGTTTTTCTGCGTGAGAAATACAATGTGTGGCGGGAGTGCGTGACAAAAGACCGAAATGAGTGACTGTCACGCTCAATGCGTGACACTTGAGAGCCCTGTCCTCCCCAACAGCACCAAGGATATTCCTTCTCAGAAGAGATGGTTGAGTGTTTCATCATCCCAGCATGCCTCAAGGAAGTCCTCCAAATATTCCTCCAGCCATTTTGGAGAAAACAGTACTTCTCCGTTTTGGTTTTGGCAAACACTAAAGATATAGAATGACGGTTCACTCCTATTACTTATGAATGGGAGAAACTATATCTTGCAATATGGCGGAATACGTCCTCCCTTTCTAAGTAAAAGAACCCAATTGCTGATCAAGTCATTGCATCACTGCAGCTGATGTAGAAGATTAAATATTTGTTAATATTAGTTAATAAAAAATAGTTTTACACTGTTTGTTCATGTTAGTTCATACTGCATTAACTAATATTAACAAATACAGCATTTGATATTACTAATGTATTAGTACATGTTGAATTTAACATTAACAAATATTAATAAATGTTGTTCATTTTTAGTTCATTTTAACGAATGAAACCTTATATTAAAGTGTTAGCATGTATTTATTTGTTTGTCTTCAAGTGCTTTGCCTTTAAGAAATGTTGGACTGCTACCCTTCTTAAGTGTTGTGGCATGCTGTATTGGCGTGCTGTGTTTTGGAAATGTCTGTGAAATAATGGAAACCACAGACACGCTACAATGAGGAAAAGCCCAGAGAACAGGAGATTTTCTAAACAAAATACACACACATTCCCCATTCATAACACACTCAAACACACTGTGCACACAGCCAGAGGCAAATGGAATAAACAGATGTTTCACCCACTAAAGTTTGTTTTGCTTCTCTATGGAGACTGAGGGGTCATGCTTGATGTCTATTTGAATTTCCCTTTTGGTCTGAAATTGGAAATCCTTGAAAAAATTATCTAAAGGCTGCATGACTTCATCTGTGATGTCTCAAATAAGTCCTATAGTGTTTTGGAGTAGTGTGTGTGTGTATATGTGTACAACTTTTTGCATGTATTTAATATTGCCTTATTACCTCACCACAAACTCCTGAACTGACCAGGGCCTTGCAGCCTAAAAAATCCTGTTAGAGTTTTGGGACTAACCGAGAGAGATGAAGCCGGGAGATGTGGAGGCCAGGCAGAATCTGATGGAACGGGAGACCAGGAGACACCAATGGACCAGGAGACACCAATGGACCAGGAGACACCAATGGACCAGGAGACACTAATGGACCAGGTGACACCAATGGACCAGGAGACACCAATGGACCAGGAGACACCAATGGACCAGGAGACACCAATGGACCAGGAGACACCAATGGACCAAGAGACCAAGCTGGCACCGTGGTGACAAGCGGATGAGGAGGAGCCAGTGGTGAGGGTGTGTGTTCATTGTCCTCTGCCAATGATCGAACAGTGTATGATTCGGGCAGCATTACAAGCAAGGCCATAACCAGGGTTGAAAATTAGTGAGGTCGAAGGGAGATCTGTGAAGAATTGTGCTATAATAACATCCACAAATGCAACTCATACACTCCATATAGCCTAAACTTAAAAAAACAGATATGTAGATGTTTGTGAAATAATTTTTTATTCAATAAAATGTATTACATATACACTATTTGCTATAGCGTGTGCAGGGTTCTCAGAGTCTCCGCATTGGCCGTGAGACACACGCAATTCTACCAGTTCACACGCTCACACGCCACATCGGGTATTTCTCACGCTGAAAAGGCAACGTCAACCAAGTTGTCCTGCAAGCTTTATATATAAAGTTGAATATGAGCCTTAGGCACACAGTGAAGTTTCCTGCCGCCAGCACGTATCTACTCTGACAGATTGCGTTCGGTTTTTATTCACATATCGCGCCTAAAACGCGTAGAAGCTGACGCTGCATTCTCCTTTTCCAAAGCGCTAGGGCGGTTGCGCTCCGGTTCATTCTTGTCATGTGACCTACTGTACGCTTATGGTGCGCTTGCGGAATTCTGAAAAGTTGAGATGTTTTTATCTCGATGCGGCGCGGACGCACCTGGAAAAACCGAGCGCGTCGCCGTGACCGCGCAAAACCGTGCGCCTCCATTTCAAATAATGAACTTGAGCGCGCAAAAGGCGTGATATGTGAACGGGCAACATAGACGCGCAAACACACAGAAGTTGACGGAACATTCTCCTCGTTACTAGGTAACCAACAACATCGCGCGAACACACGTCGTGATGGAGAAGGGAAGAAAGCTCGTCTAACATTTTTAGCCTAGAACATTTAATATATAGCCCATCGCATACATTATTATTATTGATGCAGTCAAAAACTCTACAACTACTTTGCAACCAGGCCAGAAGCTTTGGCTCAGTTTGGCTTGCTTACATTACCTGAATATATAAGGGAAATGTTAGTGGGTATGGGAAGGAATGAATGTATTCCTTCATTTTATTTTAAATGATTTATTATACTGTATTAATATAAGCTTTCTAGTTACATTAAGGCTACATGTATTAAAGCAGAGTGCTCTGAGTAATATTTTATATCCTGTCAAAATACATTAATTATTGCCATTGTTTTTGTATTTTTCAAAGATGTCAGGGAAAAAGCAAAAAGATATTTGTGTAAACACACACCTTAATATTATAATATGCCCATTTGTTCACAATGTCCCACCACACAATAAATCATTATACCATTTCGACTAGACACATTCAAAATGCAAAAAGATTTGCTTTTCCAAACTGTTTGGAGCAATTTGTTATATTTTTGTATTTTTTGTATATTTTTATTAATATAACATTAAAGAGTAGGCTATATTTGATGTGATGAATTGCTTTGTCATTTATGAGATTTACCAATTGTTATAATTTCAATTTGTGCTGGTTAATTATGAACAATGGCTAAAATTAGGGGGGCGGGGGTGGGGCTTAATTTGGGCTCCTCCCTAACCGCATGTGATCTCACTCCAAGCTTTTGCTAAAACTTGAGAACCCTGGTGTGTGTGTGTGTGTGTGTGTGTGTGTGTGTGTGTGTGTGTGTGTGTGTGTGTGTGTGTGTGTGTGTGTGTGTGTGTGTGTGTGTGTGGACTAATCCTCAATCCTTGGCTCACTGAAATGACAAAATAAAAAAGACAGATTCAGACTTTTAATGTTGGATGACTAGTACACTTGTAACGGAGGCCAGCTAGTAGTTGCTTTGCGTGTAAACCTCACTCCCCGATCTCAATAGGCACTCTAGTGACAGATGCTAGAGGCTGCAGTCTTTAGCCTCCTTGTTAGAGCGCCAGACTCTCATGCAGTGTGTTTGCTCTGCTACCCCATCTAGTGTCTGACATAAGTGGGATCCCTGCTGTTCTTGGTTGCCTTTCTCTTGTACTGTCTGTCCACAGGGCATCTTTCCTGGCCTCTGTGGATGAGAAGAATACTGCAATCTTTTCTACGATTGACATTGTGTTTCTCTAAAGGAAGTATACTAAAGGAAGATCAGTATACTTATGGAAGATCAGAACAGCCATGCATCACAACCAAATTAAGTGCATGTCTCCTACAATGGGTGTACACTGCCCTGGGGAACAGTTCCTTGACTCTATTTGCCACTTATTGTAGAGTCCCCATAATAGCCCTGACCCCTTAGGACCCCTTGTCTGAAGACCCTACTTTGTCAGCTGATTGAGAATGGCTGAGGTTATTGTTGCCGCATCTTGTTTGGGCAAGGGGACAGAAACAGAGAAAATCCTCCTTTATCTCTAGGGTTTCTTCCTTCCTCATTGACGTAACGGATACATATGGACATCTGTTCAGTCCCACTTATATCCAAGGACTCATCAGCTAATAGAGTGAAGTACCTGGCTGCCTGTATACTTTTGATTAGCGTCTCTCTGACTTCCTCAGCACAACATTTAATTAGCTCGTTCAGAATTGCGGGGGACAGGTATATATCTGCATGTGTTGCTTTAAGGCCACATCAAATTGCTCTTTCCAGTTAAAGGTAGTGTAGGTCAGAATTTAAACTTTCTGTATATATCAATGCATAATTAAAATCTAAGTACTCTGAAAAATAAAGTATAAAAATCGAGTGTCTGTAGACCTCTCACGACTGTTTTAAAGACAGCTCATTATTTCCATTCACTTCACCCCCTCCCTTCTTGGCTCCTTCCAAAGCCACACCCCCAAAACACATGAACGCGCAACTCCGACAGCTGAGCTGAAGACGCATTATTTACCTCAGACGAGCGGAGAGGGAGGAAGAAGTGCATGTAGTGACATCATGTCAGAAACACATGTAAATAAAAAAATCTAACTATCAAATAAGTTGTATTTTATTACTCGCTTTCAAGCTAGAATATTGATATTGGTAAAGTTTACAATATATATTTATTGATTCGCTAACGAGCTTAGTTATCTATAAGGCAAAGCTAAAAACAGGTTGCATGATACACGTTTTTCCATTGCCATCATTTACACTGTGATGAAGATGAATTTCGTGTAAGATTCATTACATATATATGGTGTTCTGCATGTAAGAGTTTGCTTGATGAAAGCATTGTTGATTCTGATGAGGACTACACACCCGAGACAAGCATTACCCATAGACAGTATAAGACAACAAGTACCGCATCGTCAGCTCAGGAGGACAGATCCGGGGTGGAGGGCGAAGCAGAGGATTTTGCTATAGGGGATTATCACGCTTCCGGGTTTCATGGGCGGGATTTGTCAACTTTGTGCATGTCCACTTCCGACGCAGTTCAACAATGCCTGAGACGAATTGCTATTTATGTCACTGCTCTGTTCCACTTTGTAAATCTAACCAACAACGCCAACCCTACTTAAGTTTTCATGGATTCACGACTGAATTGAGTATAAGGAAGAAGTGGATTGAAACTTTCAAATAAAACAAGGTAGCACGTTTGTTTGCAGCCGGCACTTTAGTGAATCAGACTAATTTACCAGGGATGCCGTATAAACAAACTTAGTGTAGTCCTTCATCAGTTCGCCAGCGAGATTGGTGATACAACGGAAGTGGCAGTGCACAAAGATCACTGAATCCGGAAGTATACGTATCAGCGTGATAATCCCCTATTAGGGTCTGAGGAAGTAGAGGCCGAGGACGGGGTAGTCGAAGTGCAGGGCAAGGAGCACTTTTTAGACAAGAGGAACTGCGTCGAGTTTTGCATCTTCAAGCTCAAACAAGCACGCGAACAGGTACGATCTGGATACGCGCAAGTGGGCAGGTCCTGTGTGGCAAAAGGGTGGTTGCCATGGTTGCGAGAGAGTGACAGTCGCCTAAGCCAATCCGTTGTTTCGTCCCGGTTCGAAATAATGAGCTGTGTTTAGTGCAGATTGAACGGTCTAGAGTCACTCGATTTTTATACTCTTTTTTTTCAGAGTACTTAGATTTTAATTATGCATTGATATATATATAGAAAGTTTAAACAAATTTGGTAAAAAGTTTTTTTAAAATTCTGACCTACACTACCTTTAACAAAGTTGTTAAACTTTCCGTTCTCACTGTCCCCCACCCAGCTCCCACGGAATGCTATATTTCGGCTGGCCAAGACACACACAATTATGATAGATAATAGATAGAAGACTGTTACGATTCGCAATGATCTTTTCTTCATACTTCTGGCTGAAAATTGAACTAATATTCTTTCTCTTTTTTTTGGACAAAAGAAAGGAAGTTTTCTGCCTTTTCTGTGGATTTTCTGTGTCCTTCTGTTAAACAGTGTCTTGGGATGATACCTCTCTTTTCACCCACAGCATTCTTTCAGTCAGTGAAGCCCTTTAATAAAACTAAAGTTTGAGCCCTTTAACTTATTAGAGGCCTCCTCTCCTCCTTAATTATTTTATTCTTTTATTCTCACAGGGTCAAAAGGATGTAGAGTCCCTTCCTTACTGTTCTCGCTGCCCTGCTCATCACTAATGTCATCCTCATCTGAGTACCTCAGCTCTCTGTCCTCCTCCTCTGTCTCCCTCTCATCTCTGAGTCCTTCCACAAAACCGGTACCGATTTGGACTTACACATTTTTGGATTTTTTACCAACATGTATTACTTTTCTGAACACCCCACAACATTAATGTCATATTTAACTTTCAGAAAAACATAGTTTCCCACCTCAGGCATTAAATACTTTTTATTATTGGTAATTATTTTAAGATATTGGCAGTATTAGTCTTCAACCCCGTTATAGACAATATGGGAGCTCTCTGAATATAATTATAAAATATATTTGTAATGAAATCAACATTTTCCTATTAGTCAGATGTCCCTCACACTAATTGAGTTATTGCAAATGTAAAATGTACATATAATTTCACACTTATGCTATACTAAAGCCTGAAATGGGCACTTTTTGTGACAGCAACCTCATCATTTTTGATCAAAGATGTGGCTTAACTTCAGAATTTGAACTAAAATCAGTATTCTTATGATTGCTCTGAACATTTCAGACTGAGTTCAACAAACAATAATTTACTTTTTCAGAAACGTAAAAAAATGTAGGTGTGACGGGGTTGAAACTAGGGTAACAGGGTTGAAGATGGTAACTGGGTTGAAGAGACAAATACAGCTTAACATGTTTTGTTACTCAAATTCACTGTAAGATTTTCTATAAGCACTGTATTTTATTATGTAACCAAGAAAACCAACTGTGTGTGAGTGAGCGTGTTTGTGTGTTGTTTTTTTACATGTGCGCATGCTCGTGGCAAAGAAGTAACGGGGTTGTGATTTTTTTGCTAAAAATGGCCACTGCTCTACATGTAGTGAATAACAGGAGAGCAAATGGAATGCATGATATTAAGAAATCATGTATGCTTTTGAAATAACAAAGAAATCTTCACAAGTAATAGAATTCAATCTTTATTTGACGTAACAGGGTTGAGTCATTGAGCTTGACAACCACAATATCACAATTCCAAATAAGTTATAGTTATAAAAGTAGTTGGTAACTTGCCTGTGTCTGCACACAATGTTGTTCAGAAGACTTTTGTGATGTTACTTCCTGTTGTTGATGTCACCTAAGGAGCTGTTCATTATTTTTATGGGGGAGAATGATATGTGTAACGGGGTTGAGGGATTACTGAGGTACTGGAACTAAATAATGTGATTTTAATGAATAATCATAAATTTATTTATTTTTAAAAACATTACCAGCAAAAAAGCACAGATAGATATTCATGGGAATGGCAAAATGTATGGACTTTTTTTTCTAATTTTATTATTCATATTCCAATTACACTTTCATAGAAGGCCATGAGGGACATGACAAAATTGGTGGTGTCAACTGAAAAAACAAGATAATTTCTAATATAAAGATAAGACCTTTGTCATTATTTTTAAAACTCTATTAAATGAGACATTTCAATTGATACAAAAAGCTTTTAATTATAGATTCTGGTGACCCAATAGGTAAAATACACTTAAAAAGGTCAGAGGGACTCAAATCGTCACAGAGTTTCGATGGAATGACTACTACTATCCTCTTCCTCTATCCTCTTCCTCTCTGTTGCTCTCCTCTCATCTTGTTTTGATCTAGTTTTGTTTTAGAATAATTGACACTGACATAAAAACTTGACATTGAGAACATCTCATCTTTACTGTAGATACTAAATGACGACGTTTTCCTCAGGCACTGAAAGAACAGTCAAACGCTTTACATTCTCCAAAATAAAAGTCTACCGTCAGAAAAATAGAATTGCGTTTGTTGTTTCTTTGACTGCATAGCACCGTGACCCATATTTTTGCGACCCACCACCAGTTAAGAGAACACTGCTTTAGTGAATGTTTTTATGATGACTTTGTGAAAGGTTAACTAAACAGCTTTCACTGTCTTCCTGCTGGCCAGTATTTGGCCTATTTTTAATTCTGTAACATACACATCTGTATCATGCTATTGTTTTTGATAGTGTTATACATTTCTTATGAATGATCATTGGCGTTTGTCTTACCGAATCTGGTATCTTCTGTCAGCATTACAGTTTGTCTATACGCTTGCTTTGCCTGTAGTAAAATGTTGCCAGAAATTGTTACGAAAAACAAGCAAAAACAAACAAAAAACTATTAATTCAAAATAATTTCAAAGCTTGTGTTTTCGAAATAAAAAATAAAGACCACAGGCATGTGTGGCAGCAAGCGCGCATGTGCGAAAAATTAACACACATTAACAGGCGCATTAACAGGATAGCAAGTTACTAGCGTGTTGTTGACGCATTGTTGTGCTAGTTATAATGATTACAGATAGAAGCTAACGATGTCATATTAATGTGTGGTGATGAGTAAGATATAATTAGCAATATAAACAACACAGAATGAGTAGTAAATAAAATTCAATACAGATACAGAGCTGACAGACACAACCACTCAGCTGCAGGTTGATAACTTTGAACGTATACTAACATTAAAAAAACATGTAATAACGAATATATAAATATATTTATTATATATTAAAAGTGCTATAATTTAAATGATTTAATTCACAATCACAATTATAAGTATTATTATTAATTGAGTATGATCACTCTCTTGTCATTATTTGCCTTTATCTGCAGGAACCTCCTACTTCTGGTTGTAAATGAAAGTGGACGTCGTGTGTTTTGGGATATTCAGTTTTAGTGGCAGTCGCTGAACCTCTTCTCCATTTCCAAGCTTTAAACCTCATTACACTCATTACAATATTTAAACAGCTGGTAAGTTCAGAAATTATTCTTCATGTAAGCATACTACAGTCATAAAAAACTAGCTGATTTAGGTTTTTGCTTCTTCTTTACATGGGATAGATCTTTATTTCAGCTGTTTAATGTGCAGGCTACTTGACTAAAATGGCAGAAATGCTGATTATTACAGTCAAAGTAAATCACTTATCTTTAATCACACTTAAAGATTTTTAATATTATAATATTTGTTAAAATAATTTAATTGTTATATATAATCAAATATTATAGACTAATAGTCATGCATACTTTTTTTGCAACAAAGTAAGCTATTGTCTTCCACCTGTGGTTAAAATCTAAAGAAGAAGTGGAAATAATTACACCAGAAGCTTCGCAAGTTATGTGTCCACAATAAGGCAGATATCCTGATGTTTCTACTGTAGATATGTAGTCTTTTTACATTCCTAAAAGCAGTGTATGACATTCCATGCAATTTATACGACAAGTTTAAAGGAGCATAACGCAAGTCTCAGAGTTTTTGCAGAACTACGCCCCCTCTGGCGATAAACGAAACTGCGTGCGCGCTCATGGAATACACGCACGTTTGCACGAGCTGTTCATAACTAAAGGACTGGAGCATCAGCCGCACACTGTGCGGCACACATCTTTTGTTACAGTCATTATGAGGTAATACAGTTATAAATCTGCAAGCCATTTAAAATATATGAAAGGAAAGGCATTTGAGTAAATTACACACTTATGTAGGCCTATGTGTGTGTGAGGGGAAAACAGGGGTAACGTTAGTAGAAAACTTAGGCTTTTGTTTCCATTGATCTCCATGTTGAACTGTTTTATGTGCTTACTGTATCCACTTATGATTGTATTATTATGGAAACACGTTCATGAACACGTTTGAGCCCTAGAGCAGACCGCCCGAGATCTCTCCGTTTGTTGAAAGCCTTCCCGATGTTGACTCTCGTCTTATTCCGACGACTGGCACTGGACAGACAGAAGTTTTATTTTCTTTGTCTTACGTGGAGTTTGCGTTGGGGTTTGGAATGAACTACAAGCCGGTCTCTTTGGGGCTGTTTTTACACCTGGCCACAATGCGTTTTCTCAGATCTATTTGATTTATCAAAACGATTCCATTACACCTGGTCACATAAATGTGTTTTTGCAAAACGGATATTAATCTGATATTCAATTCCCGCGTTATATACAGATTTCATGAAGTGCACGTCACCGAAAGCAACAGATGAGCTGCATTTATTGATCATCGGCTTCGGCTATTTCAAAATCAGCAAAGACAGCAATAAGAGAGAGCGGCAAAAGCTCTGGTATGAGATCATTTCATTTCTTAAGGCTACTTTTAATGAAGATAGTGGAGGTAGAAGGTAACAGTGATAATCGTATGCGTCTTACTTTCACTTTCATTTGCGATACATCGCGGCGCGCTGGCTTGATGAATACACTCGCCTGCTCAGGTGATGCACGTCGTCATATATGACTAAAACAACATGAAAAAGCCTGTTTTCAACAACCAGATGCATTTACACTTGTCCAGTTTCGTCTGGAATACGGCCCAGACCACACCCTCAAGTGGTTTGAGCTATCGGATTCAAATCCGTCTGGATTCAACCTGGTCTTTCACGATCGAATAAGTTATCCGATCACAGAAAACACATGAAGTGCTAAACAGCCCCTTTGAATCCATCTTCTACTTTTGGGAAAGTTGACTAAAGTTGCGTCGGTCGAGTTGTCTTCTCTGATACGGAGAACGGCGGAGAATACACTATCCTGCAGGCACATAGTCAGGCGAGCGTGAACGCGCATGACGTCACGCCCAGGCTCAGATTCGAGCCCGAATCCCTCTTATTTATTTCACTGTACAGGATTATAGAGGCGATCGCAGTGATCAGAGAAGGGCTCATTCAGCCCATCAGACGATTGTTTCAGCATGTATGGGTTAGAAAACGGCTATTTTTATCATAAAATGTTGCGCAATGCACCTTTAAGTTTGCTGTGCTTTATATAGGCCTACACAAAGTGATTGCCAGCAATCATTCAGTGACGAATTAATAAAAAACATTATGAACTTAACGAAACGATACACAATTGTAGTTTAAATTCGTGCTGAAAATATATTTACCTTTTATGAAATAATCCATTAAACCTGCTGAGAGACGAGGAGCGTGAACTAGAAGCAGTTCCAGCGCATGCCCGGGAAACTCATGAATATTAATGCAGGCTCCGCCCACTGCCTGTACAGATGCACAACTCACTTCTGCTCCACATTTCACGGTGCTCTTGATGCAAGAGAGAGCGCGCGAAACTTGTCCATTTGAAAGCGAAAAACAGTGTTTGAGATTCGCTGCGGTAGATTCAAGCAGCTGTAGTTATGTACTTGTGTTTGTGCTAGAAAAATAGACATTTGTGAGAAAATATTCTGCAAGTGTGCAACTCTCATTGGATGAATTCACACACTGATTTGCGGATGAGCAAAACTTTTCCGTGACTTCACATGTTTTGATGCGGGTGTGTAAGTGTGTTTTGCACATATTCATTGCAGCAACTGTAGCTAAAATTTGAGCGTACGAGTTTCTTCATTTGTGATTTGTAGAATAGGATTTGTGCACTTGCAATGAAGGATTTGAGAAGATGTAACTGTTGTGTCATGTTTGTGGAAGATAAAAAAAGTCTACAAGTTTGCAACTCTTAAAACATTTCTCTCTGTGACTTCAGATTTACTGATTCACATGTGTGGCTATTCTCTACAACTACACACTCCACTGTCACAGGCGTTCAGGAGTTTTGCATCAAACATATCTCCATAGATAAATAGCTATTATTTGCTTATTTCAGAAGTATTAATGTCCCTTGCATCTGGACCAACATTACCCCTTAGCCTACTTCTTAGACACAGCTATCGTGTCCCACTGGAGAGCGCAAAGCAGATTCATTTACATTGTAGTGAAATGCAGATCAATATTTAAGTGTAGTGCACAGCAGTCATAACTTTTATTTTAGACAATACGCAGAGTTTTGGGGATGAATTGTATGATATATTAATCACATTAATTTGTATAAATGCAAGTATACTGTCACGTTACTTAATCGATAAATGTCTTATGATGTGGTTAATGATGCAGTAAAGGAATTTGTTGTTCTGGAGGGGAGAACCAGCAAATGTTCAACACAAACTTTAATCACAAAATAAACCAGTGAAGTAAAGCAGCCCCTCTCGCGAAAGTGAAAGTGTCACAGGCCTGGTCTTCTCTCATCCTTCACTGTCGTCAGTCCTCCTTCCCTGAGCTCCTCCGTGAGACTCGCTCCATTCCCACAGAACGCTCTCAGCGCTGCTCGCCACACATGTATTGATGAAATGAGAACTGCCAAAAACATATACAGTGTGTATAATATAGTGCAGGACTGGCTGAGAATTATTAATTTTCAGAGTCTGTCTATATAAATGTTTTATTGGCAATAGACCTATCTTACATAAAAAGACAGCACAGGGCAGGTGTAACGCTAGCCTACACAAAATTTGAGGCTAAGGAAAAATGTATATGCAACATGCTTAGCCTAGTGTCACCGTTTATTTTGGGTTTTGTTTGTGTTCATGTCTATTATTTTGTCATGTTCCTGGTTTTGTCATGTGATTCGTGTCTCGTGCAGTATAGCACTCACGTTTCATTAGCTCTCTTGTCCAGTATTGTCCGTGTAAACCACTGTCTGGTAAGTACATGTTTTTCAAGCCATGATAGCCAAGCCTTTGTTTGTTTTATGTTTGATCATGTTTGAGAGATGCACTTGGGTTCTGTCAGCTTGTCTGCAGTGGACTTCATTACTAGTGATGGCGAAGTGCTGTTTGGTGTTTTTAGCCCCCAACGGCACCTTCCAGGCAGCGAGGGATGGGTAGGTTTAGGGATGAGGTTAGGGTTAGCATCCTGGAAGGATGGGTTAGAAACATTGGGGGTTAAAAACACCATCGAGCTAGCGAAGTGAAGCTTTCTGAACTCAAAGCTGTTCAAATCAGAGCTCGACGAGGACCTCTGCTGGTGAAAGAGAAGGAAAGCGATGTGTCACAAAATGTTTCACAACCGTCCAACGCATTAATCGTAGAAGCAAAAATGAATGTGTGTATAAATTAATGAATAAATTAATGAGTCAATATATTAAAATAGCTTACATGACAACAATCTGTTCATTCAACTCAATACAATAAAGATAACATTTTTTATTGTGGTTCTGGACATTCTTCCTTTTTGTAAACATAAAACTCATGAATAGAGGAAGTAATAAATGCAGGTGCATGCGCACACACAGACACACACACACACACACACACACACAGTTTCACATAGTAAATCTGTTAGGCTGACTACGTCAGACTTCGTACTTTCGCTCTGATTTCATTTCGCTTCTGTACTCAGTCTGAGAAGCGACCTATCTTCTCAGTTTTTCTCCGGCCTTAAAACAGCCAGCCAATTAACGAGCAGAGCGCGGACCAAGAGCCGTGAAGTAGACGGTAAGCACAGAGTTTATATTTTAGGTTAGGAAAATCGAAAACGACCGCGGATATGGAGAATACGGATGCAATTCGCGAGGAGAATATTGTGGAAATATTCCCGGCATTTGCAAACTGAAGAGTGAACAAGAAGTGTGTTTGTTAAACATTTTGAATTGAGGTGGCATTTAAGTTTAGAGAGAGGTGATTGCATTATGTGATTGGCTTATGGGTAACCAATGATTTTACACTTCAGACAACTCTTGACATTCACAGAAGATGAACAACTTTCTCTGGCATTATTGTCCACACTGTTTTCTGTTCAGGTAAGTCTTCCACAGCTTCAGTTTGAGGTGAAGGACACACTGTCTCCTTTTCAGCAAGTCTCTTCTATTCCTTCTGAAGATGTGACTGTCTGGTGTTTAAACAATGTAAGATCTTGGTTGAGAACCACAATGATTGCTTACTTGTCATTGCATTTAACTTCGTGATTTCAGGGTACTTGGAAAAGTAGTCCACACAGAGGAGGTAATCAGCACTACTAGTTTTCCATGTTTGAACAACAGTCCATCTGTGTAACTCAGTTCCTCTCTAAAAGTCCAGCCCTGCTGTATAGGTTATGGTACTTCACTTCCACCCTGACTGAACCACTTCTCTGACTAATCTCAGTTCCTCATCCTCTAAAGTTGCTGCCTGAACTGTTTTTTTTTTTTTTTGCTTCGAAACAGGTAGTTGGTGAAATATAAAACTCACTTGTATCTTGTCCTCTTCTCTGCTGTCCTGAGTGCAATGCTCCTGAAGGTAAGCTCTGCTCAATGCATCCACAATGTGCAACTCTTTTCCTGGAACATATCTCACCATCAAGCTATACTTTTGCAGTCTCATCATCATTTTCTGAAGTCTGACGGAGCTTTATGGAGCGGCTCCTTGAAAATGATCTTCAATTATCTGTTCAAACTCAACCTGAATGCAGCGTCCATACAGATATTGGTGAAATTTGTAAAGCTGTATCCATGCCCAATTGCTTACAGCTCTTAATTTGTGCATAGTTTAGTTCACAGTATGTTAGTGCTCTTGAGTTCATACGCTACTGGCTGTCCCTCCTGAAGAATTACAGCTCCTTCTGAGCCAGCATCCACAGACCGGCTGGCTCACATCATACAATCTCAACACTGGTGCTGGACTCACCAGCACTTTCAGATGATTGAAGTTATCTTGTTGTTCACTCTCCCAATGCTAGACTGTTTCTCCTTCCAGCAGCTTTCTGAGAGGTGCAGTCACTTCTGAAAAAGTACTGCAACATGCCTAAGAGAACCTCTGCAGGGCTGACTTGTCCTGTGGCTCCGGCATCTCAAGAATAGCTCTCACTTTTTCATTGTCAAGTTTCAGTCTGTCTTTTCTCAGCACGTGACCTATGTTAGGCCAATCTTGCATTTGTTTTTGTTCAGTTTCAGGTTTATGCTTCTCAGTTTTTCTAACAACTTCCTCAGTCTTTGTCTTCTCCCCACACCAGAATGTCATCAATTACATTAACAACTCCTTCCATTCCTTCCAGATGCTGAGACAAACACCTTTGGAACACCTCTGGAGCTGGTGCAATCCCAAAAGGAAGCCTTTGGAAAACTGCACCTCCTTAAAGGTGTGTTATATATACAGAGTTTAGATCTGTCATCTTCCAGCCGGATCTGCCAGAATCCCTGATTTGCATTGTAGTAAACTTTTCTTTCTTTGTTAGAAAAGTTAGCAACTCAGGAGACCAGGAGACAATGGACGTTTTCCAAGCAGAAGTTGTTTATTGCTGGTAGCTGCAGTCACGTCAACATCGTCACTCTAAGGGAAATGTTCCCTTACAATTTATACATTTAGAGGGGAGGAGTTTACATAGGGGTGGAGTCACTCTGAAACAAAGCATGCAAATGATTCAACCGCCACCTCAGTTCATCAGCATAGCAGGTTTCTGTGCCTTGAAATGCTAATCTGGAGGAGTTACATTGAAACAGCATCAACTATTCAGATGCTGAAACTAGTGGCCAGGAATTCTGGTTCCAGAGAGCCATCAGAGCCATTAAAGACACCAGATCGAAGTCTCCCCTGTAGCTAATCCAATCAAAAACAGGACTATTGGGAAAGGAGACTCTCGCTGGAGACTCAATAATCATCTACTAAACTTTCAGGTTTTATACCATTGGAGACAAATTTGGATTCCTCCAGCATCCACCACAGAAAATATCTTTGTTCTGGGCATTTCTGCAACAACTTCCTCAAGGTCTTTAAGAGGATAATGTTCCCTTCGTATTGCTCTGTTTAGATCTTGGGGGTCTATACAGATCCTAATCTTGTTGAGTTTTACTATTGTCACCATGCTATTTACTCATTCTGTGGGCTCAGTCTGTTTTTTGATGACACTCATCTCTTCCATACGTTTCAGTTCTCTTTCAATGTCATTTTTCAAGGCCACTGGAACTTTCCTGGGAGCATGAATCCCTGGCATGACCTCAGGCTTTGTCTGAATGTGGTGGACCCCTGGAACACAACCCAGTCCAGTAAACAGATCTTCAAATTCACTCAGAAGATCTTTTGTGTCTCTTGTTATTTCATACATCCTTTTTATCACCCGCAAAGTGTTGCATGATTGAGGTGGAAAGTAACGAATTACATTTACTCGCGTTACGTAATTGAGTAGTTTTTTTGTGTACTTCTACTTTTTTAAGTAGTTTTTAAAATCTGTACTTTTACTTAAGTACATTTTGTTTGAAGTATTGTACTTCGCTACATTTTAAATCATATCCGTTACTGAGTAAAAAATAATAGTACACGGGAGAAAACAAAAATCACACTCCGGAAACTACTGCATTGGTTGAAAGGCGGGAGAACAAACGCGCAAGAAAGGTGACGCAGACCCATAGACAGACCCAGCTGAAGCTGAAAACGAATCGCGCTCGAATTCTTATGAAACGAATTATGTCCTCGAGGATTTGTTTGCTAAAAATGTGGACGCAAAGTGGCTGCAAAAGGAGGATATAGGACACTACCCCTCCTGCAGATAAAGGTATGTGCCGATTATAACTTCGAATGACTTACGTGATGCAAGAGGGAATCCCGAAATCCAGTCATGAAAGTGGAATTATACACTTAACGCATCACGTAAAACATGCAAAATAATGGATAGATACATGGAAAGTAGAACTGTGCAATAAATCCAATCGTGTGAATATTTAAGCACAAAAATACTGCATGTAAATGTATAACCCTATTTGTTCTGCTGAGCTGCGCCGCGTTTTGTCTACTAAGTTAACTTAGTACATAATCAAGTATGCGTGACATTCATGTGCTGTGTCTGAAATCTCCACTCAAAGCACTAACCCCTATGTTGGGGGTAGAGAGCAGAGCACTATATAGTGAGCTCACCAGCATAATAGAAACACCACTTTAGGACACTACTCGGTCGTTCTCTCTGCGCCGTTGATTACATCCTCTGTCAGCTGGCTAAATAGATTTTTTAAAATAAATACATTACATTATAATGAGCTTATTTCTCCAAAATTTAAAAACTAAAAGTGATTTCTGGCCGTTTTTGTTATAATGCACTACTCCACACATTATTATAACTTATTTTTATGATCCGCACAATGCATGATGGTGTAGGACTTTGTTAGTGACCATCGGTTGTAAACATGGTTGTACACTACTTTTCAAAATGCATTCTGGGATACATTGAGAGGACTATATAGGGTATAATAATCATCACTATACATTCGGACAGCACTACAAAATGGCGAGCTCACTATATAGTCCACTATATAGTGAGGAGTGGGACATTTCGGACACAGCAATGGTGTTTTCAGCATCTTGCAAACAATTTGTGAATATGAACATTTCCAGAGCTGCTCTGAGAGAACGCCTAATGGGCATTTTCATAATTTTATTTGAGAAAAAACGTTTTTTTTTTACACTTTTCTTCACTTTTGGTCTTCACTACAACCCGTCAAAATAAAAGTTGGGTTTCACTATGAGAAATTATGACAGAAATATATTACTATTGTAGGCATACAGAAGAACGTAGCCTACCTCTCAAAATAATAATAATAATAACAACAACAATATTAATACATTTCATTATTTAAAGGAATATTTTTTTTGTCCATGGTTTAATTTAGTAAATCTGTTTTTGCAGCGCTTCCCCCAAAAATAAAAGGACACAAGTTTAAATTTACATTTGATTACCACCGTTTTTGATAATATATTTGTATTAAATCAAAGAAACATTAATTTTCTGAATAAAATACATTTCATAGGACAATATAATTCTTAAACATTTTAATAAATAATTAATGCTAAAAATAAGTTGTCATTATCAATTATTGAATTTGATTTATTAGACATGTTTTGTTAAAATTTTAATAAACAAAACAAACAAATGGTTTCAAGTTTACTATAATTAAAAGCATTTGTTCAACCAAATAAAAACCCTGTTTTCGTAATAATTTTAACTGATGATAATAATTTATTTAATAATTGATTAATACTGTAAACCATGGTATTTTCTGAGACGTTATCATACTGTGAAAATCTCATACCATTACAACCCCACACGGGGATTCCCCCACCCCGGTGTTAAAAAAGTAACTCAGTAACTTTTACTTTGAGTAAATTTTAAATGAGCTACTTTTTACTTTTACTTGAGTAGATTTTTAGACCAGTACTTTTACTTGTACTTAAGTAAAATTTTATTGAAGTAGTAGTACTTTTACTTGAGTAGCATATTTTATTACTCTTTCCACCTCTGCATGATTCTCCCAGAATTGCACAGGCGTTTTGCTCTATGACCTGAAATTCAAGAATGTATAGTTTACCTGACCTGAAATTCAAAGAGTGTCTTTATACTGGCATTCACGATGTTGCTGACCCAAGGGTGACATCTTGTGGCCTGAATATGTCACTAGTTTACATTGTGATTTTTTAATGTCATTCTGTCAATCTATGTCAGATATGACATTATAGTCTGCACCTATATCTAACTTTACAATCACCTTTTCTTGTTTACCTTGAGGTTTTCAGTCCACTGTTCATCTCAAGGGCTCCAAGCAACATTTCATCGTCTTGATCGATTCCATGAATTCTTGAGTTGTTTCTTTGTTTGTGCGTGAGTCATGCACTTTACATAATGATTATTTTTGTGGCAGGCTCTGCATATCTGTCCGTATGCAGGGCATTCTTTTGGGATGTGCTTGTATCCACATCTTGTGCATTCTCCTAGTGACTTCTTTGTGCATTTTTCCCCACTTTTTCACATTCTTCTGCTTGTGAATTTTGTGCACGGGAATTTCAGTTTCTTCTTGCAGTGATTTTAAATTATGTTTTATTAACAAGGTTTGGGAGGAGCACACGCAGATAATTAACACGAGAGGAGAGCACTCAGCAATCAACGCCGAGAGATATATATACCCAGCGGTCTCACCTCGTTGCATTGGCAGTTTTGCAGCATCCCTCCACCACCCCTTTCTCCTCACTTCTTGTCATAAGCACTTACACACCGGGGGAGTACTACGGGTTTGGGCCGAATTCCGAGCTCGAAGCTCTTCCCCAGGACACCACGCCAAATACACATTAAACTTCCAAACTCACAACAAACTCACAGTGCACAGTGCACAGTGCTCACATTGCTCAATGACAAGCTGCGCATAAAAAATAATTGCAGCATTTGCGATTTCAATGTCCCAATAAGCCAACTCAATTTAGGTGCGATTTAATGTAAATTGTGATTAATCATGCAGCCCTACAGTTAATATGTATAATATGTCAATTTATTTGTCTCTTTTCATTATCACCAGGAGGAAGAGACGAGTCTCCAGAACCCAGCTGTGTGTCTGTGAAGAGTACCATGAATCGACCCCTTTCATTCAGTGGTCCCATGTCCTCTGACCCTTTGTTAGTATACACATTTAGTAGCTACTTTACTGTACTGCATTTCATAGGAATAAAAATGTCAGAAACTCAATCATTCTTATCATAATATCATTGTCTTTTTGACAGAACCTTGACATCCCTGCAGACTGGAGACTTGCAGAAATCAGTGGATGATGTCATTAAGAGAGCCAAAGACCAACTCAAAACCAGCATGAAGAACAAGTATGAAAACTTAGATGAGGGAACCAAATTCCAAGAGAATGAAACCCATCTTAACAGGATCTACACACCGCTGTACATCATAGAGGGAGAGAGTGAAGGAGTGAATGAAGAACATGAGGTTTTACTGATGGAGAAAACGGCCAGAACACAACACTCACAAGACTCTCCAATCTACTGCAATGACATCTTTAAAGCCTCTCCTGAACCAGGACGCCAGGAGAAACAGCAGATCAAGACTGTTCTTACTAAAGGCATCGCTGGAATCGGGAAAACCGTCTCTGTGCAGAAGTTCATTCTGGACTGGGCCGAGGAGAAAGCCAATCAGGATGTAGATTTCATGTTTGTGCTTCCATTTCGAGAGCTGAACTTGATCAGAGATCATCCGTACAGTCTTCACAGACTTCTGCTTGACTTCTATCCTGAACTTCAAGATCTGGACTCAAAGATATATGAGGAGTGTAAAGTTGTGTTCATCTTTGATGGTCTGGATGAAAGCAGAATCCCACTGATGTTTTCAGACGCTCAGGAAGTTTCTGATGTGACTGAGACTTCATCAGTGGCTGTGATGATGTCAGAGCTCATAAAAGGAGATCTGCTTCCCTCGGCTCTCATCTGGATCACCTCCAGACCAGCAGCAGCCAATCAGATCCCCTCCAAATACATCGAACCGTCTGACCGCTGATTCAGGGATTCAATGAGACCCAGAAGGAGGAATATTTCAGTAAGAGAATCAGTAACAAGCATCAAGCCAGTAGAATTATCTCTCACATCAGAAGAGTAAGAAGCCTCCACATCATGTGCCACATACCCGTCTTCTGCTGGATCTCCTCCACTGTGCTTCAGAAGCTCCTGGAAGAAGATATAAGTGCAGAAATCCCTCAATCCCTGACTGAAATGTACATCCACTTCCTGCTAATTCAGATCAACTCGAGGAATCAGAAGTATGAGAGAGAGATCCAGAGAAGGTCTTGCAGTCCAACAGAGAAGTGATTTTGAAACTTGCTGAAGTGGCTTTCAAGCAGCTGATGAAGGGCAATGTGATGTTCTATGAGGACGACCTGAGAGAGAGCGGCATAGATGTCACTGACGCTTTCAGTATATTCTGGGATTTGTACTGAGATCTTTAAGGAGGAATCTGTGATTCATCAGAGGAAAGTCTACAGCTTCATTCATTTTAGCTTTCAGGAGTTTCTTGCAGCTTTCTGTTTTTTATTACAATTTGTACACTATTATGGAGACACTAACCTTTTTTGCACTGCATAATTTGCTCAAAGGAGCAGTAGATGCAGCCATTAAAAGTGAAAACGGACAGCTGGATCTGTTCTTGCGGTTTCTGCTGGGCGTTTCACTGGGAGTCCAATCAGAGACTCTTAAAGGATCTACTGACACACACAGTTAAAAGCTCAGAGAGCATCAGAGAAACCACACAGTACATTAAACAGAAAATCAAACATGGACATGGACTCCCCACTGAAAGATCCATCAATCTGTTCCTCTGTCTGCTGGAAATGAAAGATCAGACTCTGTCCAGAGAGATTTAGGAGTTTGTGAAATCAGATAAACACTTAGAGAAGAAACTCTCTCCTGCTCACTGCTCAACAATCGCCTACATGCTTCAGATGTCAGGGGAGGTGCTGGATGTAGCTGGACCTCAGAGAAATACAACACATCAGATGAGGGTAGAAGAAGGCTGATACCAGTTGTGATCAACTGCCACAAAGCTTTGTGAGTTTGTGCTCAGTTAAGAGAAAAAGTTTTTTATATGTCTGTCAGTAGATTTATTCTTAGTATAAAGTCAGCAAACATTCCCTCTTTGTGCGATTGAACCATTTATCTTTAACAAGTTAATTGTATCATCATTTGCTATATTCAGCAAAGTAAACCATCAGATTTAAAGGTGATTTTCACAAAATTGCTATTGTCTGCACGCTTTTCTCATCCACAAAAACATCTCGGTTACTGATGTAACCCTCGTTCCCTGAAGGAGGGAATGGGAGACGTGACGTCGACGTGACAACCGTAATTGGGATCACTTCAGGGAGCCCAATCAACTTCGAAGTGTCTAAGAACGAGCCAATGAATGTTGGCCTGCATGAGAAGCGTCACACGCCCTGCAGTGCGGGTATAAACAGGAAGCGGGCGCACGCACTCATTGTTTTTCGCTGAGGAGCCGAGATTCCAGCGACCGTGTGCGATGGTCAGCAACTGTGGTGGCGGGACGTCACGTCTCCCGTTCCCTCCTTCAGGTAACGAGGGTTAAATCAGTAACCGAGATGTTCCCTTTCAGTCGCTTACGTTCGATGTGACGACGTAATTGGAATCCCATGGAAAATGCCATCGGTTGCTGCCACATCCAGCACCCTATGCAGACCCTGAACTGGCTGGGGCAGAAGGCCTGCGTAGAGGGAGTTCAGACTACTGCTCCGTATAACCCACACAGTGGAACTCTGGATAACACTGGGAAAGCGTGCCCTTCCAGAGAAGGGGACGCTGTGGAAGCCACATCCTGCCCGGAGGGAGGTAACCTGTGGAGAATACTGAATGGACTGAATGGAGAATGGACTGTCCAGTAGGGACAGTGCAAGATATGGAAAGATACTGTCAATGCCTTCATTCAGCCTAAGAAGGGGGAGGCTACACCAGACACTGACGGCCAAGTGAACTCTGCAGGGAAGACACGGGCTTACCGCAGGGAGCTGGTCATGGAAGAATACTCGTATGGGACTCATAGTGGGGAACTCGACTGGAGCAAAAAGCGCACGTATCTGCTCCCGTGGAGGGGAGTGGCGCAGCAAGCCGTCACTAGAGCAGGAACTTCGGTGTTACCGGCTGGTTGAAGCAAGCACACAGGAAGAAACCGGCTAAGCACATAGGCTAAAGCCTAGCGCAACGTGTTGGATGTCGCCCAGCCCGCAGCTCTGCAGATATTTGTCAGTGAGGCGCTGTGCGACAGCGCCCAAAAAGAAGTGACACTCCTAGTGGAGTGGGCTCTCAATCTCGAGACGGGCAAGGCACGCCTTGGGCTTCGTAAGCCAAGGCGATGGCATCCACAATCCAGTGGGCCATCCTCTGTTGGGGACAGCCTTTCCCTTTCTGCTGGCCTCCGTAACAGAAGAAAAACTGATCTGAGGTCCTGAGGCTTTGCATTCTGTCCACATACATACGCAGAGCACGGACGTAAACAGAGAGAAGCCAGGGCTTGGGTCTGCCTCCTCTGAAGGCAGCACTTGCAGGTTCAAGGTAGTAATAGGAACCTTGGGCACATATCTGGGCTGGGTTCTCAGGATCACATGAGAGTTAGCCGGGGCCGAATTCTAGGCACAATTCGTTGACTGAAAATTCACACAGATCCCCTACCCTCTTGATGGAGGCCAATGCAGCAGGAATACTGTTTTACAGGACAGAATTCTTAACTCAGCTGACTGCAAAGTGTTGTCTCTGAAGCCGAAAGGACCAGAGACAAATGACGGGTTTCTAGAGAGCGGGCGTGGAGGATTTATTCTTCTCACCCCCTCAGGAATCTGACAATCAGGTCGTGCTTTCCCAACAACTTACCTTCAAAAGCATTGTGATGTGCGGCAATAGTGGTAACATACACTTTAAGGGTGGAGGGAGACAGCCTTCGCTCCAACCCATCTTGCAAGAAGAAGAGCACAGCTCTGATGGAGCAAGCTGGGTGTTCTCCTCGTGAGAAGTAGAACACTCCTCTGAATGCCCAAACACGAGAGGGAACTATTGTGGCCGAATCCAGAAACTCACAAGTGGAAGGACATCCTGAAAAGGATGCAGGGTCACACTTGTGTTGCTCTTTTAGTTGAAAACAAAAAAATATATAAAAACAAAAACTCTCTCAGTGCTGAAGCACCCAGGGATAGCCACAGTCTAATCTTGGTACACACACTCACTGAGAGGAACGCCCACTCGAGACCGACATTGGCTTGTTCTCCCTGAAGTGATCCCAATTACGTCATCACATCGGTGTCACATCAAACGTGAGCGACTGAAAGGGAACTTCGCTGATCGAGTAAAATTGCTAAATAGATAATACATTTTCAATATAAAAGACTATACATTAATCCATCTAGTATAGTGGTATACATACTAAGGTCTATCTTTTATATTTTACAGCAGCAGTCGTTCTGCTATTATAATTTTTTTAGACCATAACTGACTAATTAGCCTGTTGAAGATGCCATGAAACTCTGTTGTGCTCTGGTCTGTTTCAGTCTTTCTGAATTGAATCTGACTCATCAGTCCTGTGAAATTGTGTCATTAGCTCTACAATCCTCAAACTGTGTCCTGAGAGAGCTTGACATGAGCAACAACGACCTGCATGATTCAGGAGTGAAGCTACTCTCAGACGGACTGAAGAGTCCAAACTGTCAGCTAGAGAAACTGAGGTATGTAACATTTAATCTTATAAATATTGGATTTTTATAATTCAAGAGTTTAATGTTTAGTGCTCACTGTAATTGTAGGGATTCAAGCACAGAAATGGTAAAACTAGATTTTAAAAAAAAGTCAAGACAGGAGGAATGGGCTGAGTACACACCCCTGTGGTGTGCCAGTGTTCAGGGTGAGAGTAGATGATGTGCATTATTTCCTTGCATTAGGGGCTTTTGCACCCGAGGAACCTTTTCATAGTTCCTAGAACTATTGGCGGAAGTACCTGATTTTTGGCGTATTCGCAGTAGGAACTAGGAACTTTCAGAGTAGGGTCTAAACCAGCACTATAGGAACTATCCGTGACGTTAGTGTACACTGACTGGCCAAACGCGCAAAAAAAAAAACCAGCTGCTGCCATTTAAAAAAGCTGTGTAAACACACAGATTACAGCCTACATATTAACTCCAGAAACTAACTCTACGGACATTGAAAACAGTGATAGATGGGCCTCTTAACCTTTATGCTGAGGAGAAAATTTGTGTGAAACATGATTATGTATTTCTGCTTTGGCTGGATATCAACCACACAGCATTCTCTAATAACTTTTCAATACCATCTATTTTCTATTTATAACAGTTCTATCTAATAACGTATTAGACGGATCGTAAACTAATGAACACGGAGAATGCGAGCACTGTGTGGCTCTAGCTTGTGTTACTCAATGCTGTCAAAATAAATGTCACAACAACAAGCATGGCTTACGGTTACTTCAGAGTTCTAACTGGCAGTGCAAATGCAACCAGGAAAACGTAGAACTAAAGCTGCGTTTCCACCCCAGGAACTAGGGACTTTGGGGTGGTACTCTGTGTGTTTACACCGCAGGAACCAGAGTCTAAATGAAGTTCTGGGAAGTTCTCTGTTAGAGCAGGATGAATGCTGGACTCTCTGTTACAGTGGTCAAAATGAGAAAATAAAAGGTTCAGAGTTCAGTTCAACATGCCAGACTCTTATGACAGGGTATGACAGTGAGATAAGATGGTAGCACATCTAGACACAGAAGACCCACTTTCTCATGTTTTGGCAGCTTTTCTAAATAAAATATCAGTATGTCAATCCAGGTCCAATCACGTCTATGTAATGTTTTTGAGTCTTCACTTCAATTCTTAATCTTCTGTTTAAGATTATCTGACTGTTTTGTGTTGTCTGTAGGTTGTCTGGCTGTATGGTGACAGAAGAAGGCTGTGGTTATGTGTCTTTAGCTCTGAGTTCAAACCCCTCACACCTGAGAGAGCTGGATCTGAGCTACAATCACCCAGGACAATCAGGAGTCCAGCTGCTCTCAGACAAACTGAATGATCCAAACTGCTCTCTGCAGATACTCATGTATGTGGGGCAGTATCAGGGTATTACACAAGATCATTATTACTGCTAATCTCAATGAAACTGAGTGAAATAAATTAAAGAATAAATATGTATAAAATACAATACTGTGCAAAAGTTTCTTTGTAGACATTCTCAAAAACAACTATTTATTATTTAACATTAGAAATCTAAAATCAAATCTATATTTGGTTTGAACATCATTTCTCTTAAAACAGCACATGTTCTCCCACGTACACAGTTATCACGGTTGTTTAACCCTCTGGGGTTCGGTGGTCATGCCAGCGATACCAGCTCGACGTTTTTTTCTTCTCGATGCAAAGAGACTTCAAATTACTCAAATTGTATATTTAAGTTCAGTAATTTCACTTAAATGGCAATGAAGATTACCTATTAATTGTCATTTAAGTGAAATTACTGAACTTAAATATAAAAGCTTGATAAAAATTGTCATTTTAGAAGAAAATTTCAAATGGCATTTAAGAGGCGTTTGCATCTGAACTCTTCATATATTCCAAAACTTTCTGAAAATAAAGTATGATAATTAACTGCGTAGTTACTAGAAATGTTTACCTTGAACATTATACAATTTGCATGCATAAAAAGTCTTCACTTTCTTTCTCGTGGTACCCAGGCTCATTATGCAACTCTTTATGTGATTAATTATGCAGGTCATTGTCTTCTCAGGTGTGAATCAGAGCATTATTCATGGTCATTCACTCCCCCATGCATATTGCCTTTCCAAACAAAATGTGTCTTACAAAGTGAATGATTAGGCAGGATGATTTTCAGATCATTTTGAAGCAAAAACTCTTAGGCGACAACATCCATTAGTCAAAAGTCTTGTGGACACATATTTAGTATGTGTTTTGTGACACATATTTCAGAAACTTTAATTTTTAGTTTTTTCAATAACCATACATAAACAATATTAAATTGTTAAATATTACCTACATCCACCTGTGTGACACTAGAGTTTATAGTTGCTGACCCCTGTCTCTTTGTGCTTCGATCTCATGCCACGTTGTATTCCCAAAATAATTCTGTATTTGACTCCATTTTTGAATACCTCATTTCGAGAAATACTTATTTATTTTGAAGTTCTCACTAATATTGTATGTCTCTTTCTAGTTTGGATCATGGAGAACATTTCAGAATTCAACAAGGACTGAGAAAATGTAGGACTTTTCTCTTTCACTTACACACGTACACACACACACTTGCACTTCTCTAAAACTATCAACTACACACAGACTTGTAATCTTCTTCTTGTGTTTTCTTCTGTTCAGACGCCTGTGATCTCAAACTGGATCCAAACACAGCACATGTTAAACTTTCTCTGTCTGAGGAGAAGAAAAAGGTGACACACACCAAAGACCCAGAGTCATATCCGGATCATCCAGAGAGATTCAGAGAACTATGAGCAGGTTCTGTGTGGGGAGAAGTCTGACTGAACGCTGTTACTGGGAGGCTGAATGGAGTGGGAAGGGGGCTGGCATAGACGTGGCGTATAAAGGAATAAGCAGGAAAGGAGGGAATGACTGTTGGTTTGGATATAGTAACAAATCCTGGAGTCTGTACTGCACTGCCAATGGATTTACTGTCTGGCACAATAATATGAGCAAAAACATTTCTTCCCCTCACCACCGTCTAACAGAGTAGGAGTGTATCTGGACTGGCCATCCGGCACTCTGTCCTTCTACAGCATCTCTGACACAAACACACTCACACACATAGACACAATACACACCACATTCACTGAACCCCTGTATGCTGGATTTAGGGTTTATGATGCCTCCGTGTCTCTGTGTCAGATTTAACAAGCTGCAGTTGGTCTGTGTGCTGATTGTAGCTGTTGCTCTGTCTATTTAATGCTCTGGCTCTCTTTCTTGGGGCATTCTCTCTTTGCCGCATCTTTCTCTTTCTCTCTTACGTTGTACACTCTCTCTCCCCCTCTCTCACTCTTTTTATCTCTCAGGTAACATTTTACATATATGCTGAGTATAATTAATGGCATAAGTTTTTATCCTCTCACACATCTATTTTGTGACTATTTTAAATGTAACCATAACCATATAATCATTGAACCCTTTCAATTACAAATAATGTGCTGACTAGTTTTGATATTGCATTGAATTTGAAGTGCTACCTATTGCAATACAATATTGTCACTCTCTATAGTGACGCTCTCGCTCATATTTAGCTATTGTACTGTAACTGCACTTATTTCTGTTATTGGTGTAAGTAACAGTGGGTGGTATGTAGAAATGTACAGTTTTTTTACCATCTTGCTAATAACTTTTCTTTTGTTGAAGAAACTGAATATGTTCTTCGTGCTGCATTTAATTTTATTTATAGGATCTTAGAAATATGATGGTAATTAGATTAATGTCGATAGATATCCTTATGAATATATGTATGAGTATGTCCTTATATATGACCTGACAAAAGTTAATGTACGACTAGAGTGTATGACAAGAACAGAGAGTCTCCATTCAAAGGTATGATATGTTTAAATATGATAGCCATAACTAACACATTGTTTTGATTTGGCTAAGACATACCTTCATTTCTCCTCAGAAACAACCTTGAGGGAGGAACAACTATAAAGAAGGAAGGATGCCCCCAACTCTGTCACACACTGCAGGCACTTTGTATGACTGTTGACCTTTCCTTGCAAGGGAATAAATACATTTTTAAAGACGATTGATCATGTTTGTCTCTGATTCAGTGATGTAAAATTGTTTGCCACCACAATTTAGTCTTGCAGCCTGAGCCCCTGTAGGAAACCCTCCCTTACAAATTGGAAATAATAAGTCTTTAAATTGAACAAATTACTGGGTTCTTTACATTATAAATTATTTCTTTGGACTTTATTTATTAAATACAAAATACAGATTTCACCATGCTATCACCATAGATGCACTGGTGGGTGACGAGGGAGACCTGAGTGAGACAGGAAGACAGTGGAGTGATTTAAGTATGGGGTTGGAATGGCATATTTGCAGCGCTTTTCTGAATGTACTGCTTCTGGGGGCTTTTGCGAGGGGATCCCGATGAGGAGCACATTGCAGTAATCCAGCTAGGAGGAGACAAAGGCGAGAACAATCTGCAAGAGTGAGTGTGGGACGGAGTTTGGCAATGTTCCTGAGGTAAAAGAAGAAGGTGGTTTTGGACAGATGTTTGATGTGAGCCTCAAAGGTCAGATTAGAGTCCATTCTAACACCCAGGTTGGTGGCTGATGTTGAAAGTGGGATAGAGAAGGTAATGCTGGTATTGACAGATGTCCGGACCTTGTGTGCGTGTGCGAAGTAGGATGGCTTCAGTCTTTTGAGCTGTTTAGCTGCAGGCGTGTTGCTTCATCCACACCTTTATCTTCTCCAGGCAGGTGGTCAAAGTGGATGAGTGGCAGGGTAGCGGAGGGGTTGATTGAACAGATGTGGTGTGCTATCTCGCGGCCACTGCTTCCTCGACCTTCGGTAAAGAGCTGTATCCCTTCTCGGCAGCGCCGTCCACATGGTAGAGCGACGCAGAGACAGAGGAATGAAGCCTCGCCGAGACCATTTCCAGAAAGGGAACACTGTCCTTGGACTGCTGTTGGCACAGGACATCATGATAGGCCTGGAAGGCCTGAAGACCTCACTGCAAGCGAGAGGAGCAACAGTCGGAGGCATGCTAAGTGCAGTTAGAGTGCGTGAAAAATGGCTTTCAGAACAAAAGATTGGATGAAAGTTTCAGAGAGCTCTACACACAGGCATCTGAGGTGGTGACACCACTTGACCTTGAGGAGATAACGGTACCACATTTTAGAAGGCCTTCTACAAGACATGCTGGTCCAGCTCAGCCCTACATTCCACATACAGATGAGGAGTACTATCGTGTGCAGTTCTTCCAAGTTCTTGATACAGTGATGGCACAGCTGACACATCGCTTTGAACAGGAGGGTCTGCGCAACATTGTCATGCTTGAAAATGTCTTGATCTCAGGGCAAGTCAACAACATTGTTGAATTGTACCCTGAGCTGAATACCGGTCCCTAAACGTGCAGATGGCCATGTTTCGCTCAAATTATAAATACCAGAGTTGTACAGAAGTGGTCAATATTTTGAAGAACATGGTACCTGAGGTCCGTGGACTCTTCAAGCAAGTGGAGACTCTGGTCCGACTTAGGCTTACTTATCGTAGTTCCTGCATCATCAGCTGAGGCAGAGAGAAGCTTCAGAGCTCACATCTTTGTGAACATGTCATGTTCACAAAGACAGAACAAATAAATTAGACACAACAAAAATTAGCCAGGGATTCATAAAGGCTTCAGAGAGACGTGCTCAGGTTTTTGGTTCATTTTAGTGGACAAAGCTAACTAAACCTTAAAAGAGTGGCTCTGATACTCTGCTCTTTTCTTTTCTTTTTGACATCCATTACAATATTCTTTTTATTTCTTCATAAACATATTGATGTCATTGTTAATAAACAAGATTACTGTTGACTTTTAACAAAAGCATGCATCTTTGTTGCTCAACATTTTGTCATATTATACATTTTCAACTTTATCACTTTTAATACTATGTAGCATTAACTTAGAGGCAAAAATATATAAAATGATATACCAAAAAAGTTAAAACAATTGTAAATAAATAATAATAATAATGAAATAACAACAATAATAACAACATGGTAGCACAAACTTACCTCTTTAGTCTGCACTTCCAGGAAATACTGGAAAAGGCTGACATGACAACGGTTTCGCTAAAACGATGTTACAGAATTCAAATATTAGTTAACAATTAAAGCCAATGCATTGTATTTTTACTTTCAAGAGGTCTCAAAACTATATGAATCTGTATGATTCTTACCACTAAATCGCATTTGCTAGCTAACGTCAAGCCTAAACTGCTTCACGTTGCTCATTCGTTAACGTAGGCTATTGTATAAGATGAGCTTACAAAATGAATTATTTACTTCTTACGCAACTTAATTTTTCATATAACACCTAATCATGACATGTCATAATAACCGTGCCTTGTGACTTATTAGCAATGCCTCAAGTGAACTCACCTCACTGCGTAGTTGTTGAAGAAGAACCATCGTCCACCGTCTGAGTCATCACTTTGATGACTTCAGCAGCCATTGATATGACTTGTGGATCAGAGATATTGTCCCATTTTTTTTTATCTCAAATAAAATATTTCAACCTTGAAACAGTATTCAAACAATACGAACATCGCAAAAAAGAAAGGTACACGAATCTGTAAACTAATATATAAGGTACATGAATCTGTAGACTAATATATAAGGAAAAGGAAACTACATATCCCGTGACACATATCGTGTGTCTCGCGAGTAGTTTTCACAACGAGATTTAATATTCATTATAGAGGACGTTGAAAAGCTTCTGACCGCCGGAAAAAATTGTTAAATTAATGAATTCGATTATGAAGGATGCCGATTTGTAGATCGTGCTTTTCCTTTAATACATACCTTTCGCAATTTATTTTTCAATTACTTTTAAAAAGTGGTGGGGACAATATTGAGCCTGGCAAATAGTGGTGGGGACATGTCTCACCCGTAAATTACGCCCCTGATTTTCATGTTAAAAGAGTTTTCCACCAGGTGACAGAAATCCTCAACTAAAGCATGGCACATTTCCTGTGTTATCTCCAGATAATTTTACTGCTCAAATGTAGTTTCCAAAAATATTTTAACCACATATTGCCAATCTAGATATTTACAGTAATTTAGGGTTTGTCTATATTCTAAATATAATTAATAAAATTAGCTGGTTATTTAAAATGATTAGAAATTAATTCAATTTTCAGGGACTGACTTGATGGGTAGTTTAGAACCTACTGTATTGTTAATGCCTACCCTAGTATACAAACAATATATTAAATTAACGTTTTTTTATTATTATTATTATACCCTTATTAGACCCTAATATTGTAATCCTACAATCGGATTACAATATTAGTATCGGTAATCCGATTCTATAAAAATGCATCTGAATCCATAAAAAATGCATCTGACTCAGTTCAGCACATGCTTTTTTTGTGTGAATTTTTTGATTTTATGGAATTTCCATCCAGCATTTTTTCAATGCAATATCCCAAAATGTGCATACAAATAGGTAGATGGAAGCATAGCTAATATGACGATCAGACAAGAAGTATGCTGTATTTCTATCTATTTTTGCCACTGAAATCCAATTTTTCACATATCACATTTCTCATTTATTTTTAATTACTTATTCCTTTTTTTAAATTGAGGGTATTTTATCTGTTAAATTTAAAATAATTTAATCAGAAAACTGCAATCCTAATATAGAGTCTATGAGGGGCAGGCAACCCCTATAAAAATGGTTAGTGCTCAGCAGCCAATGGGAACTCAATCACACTCACCCATTCAAACTGAACAAGTGGCCAGAACGCCTGCGAGTGCATTGTCATGCAAACAACACATATTTGACGCACTGTTCACATGTTTACGTGTTTAAAGTTACATGATTTTGAGCTTCCTGACTTGTCATACAAAATTAATCTGTTATTAATTAAACACCTCTGTAAATATTAATTTTTATCTGCAAACGTTTCATAGGGCCTGTGGAAAAGAAAAAAAGAAAAATAGGGTGCTTTTAATAAATTTATGTTGAATTGCATAAGTTTAATTATTTGATTGATAACATTTAACCATTCAAATGGAATCCTGAAAAATTGATAATTTGTATTTTTTTTCATGAGAAACAAAACAAAGTTGCATTTTTTTCATGCAACAAAGTGTTGTACTAATGTTGACTTACATCCAAGAGTGGTTATCCTAATAGTGGAAATAAATCTTCCCTGTTTTGCCTTATAAATGATTCTGATTCAAGATAACCAGAAACATGAATTTAACACAATAAATCATGAAGTGCACCGATAAATCATTTTTTAAGAAATACTGCAAATATTCCATGAAAAAAAAAAGAATTGACCATTTTAATTTCATGGTGACTTGAGAGCACAACATGAAGCACAAGTTGAAGCCACTGAGGCTCACACTCACAATGCTCCGCCTACTCCAGCAGTCACAGAGAGAGAGAGAGAGAGAGAGAGAGAGAGAGAGAGAGAGAGAGAGAGAGAGAGAGAGAGAAAGCAACCATTTTCTAATCAAAACAACATAAATCCAACATTAAATCAACTACATAACAACAAATATATAGAGAGCCGAGTATCCTTCCATGGTTTTTGTCCTCGCTCTCCATCTGCTGTTGTTGGTCTCTGTCTTTCAGCTGTTTTGGAGAAACAGGAAGTAGTAAAAAAAACACAAACAAACAAAGCAAAACAAGGAAGTGCAGGCAGGGTGAGCAGCAGCAGAAGTCTGAGATCATGTATTGTGTTACAGCTTGGTGAAAACCGGGCAGTTAGAAAAGAATATAAGTAAAATTAACAAAACAAAGGGGCAAAGAGAGAAAATCATCAGCAGCGTCACAGCGAGTCGTACGTCTGCAGCACAGACACAAAGGAGACAGTGTTCACTTCAGAAAGACAGAGGTAAGACTGAAGAAAACAGAAGACAATAGCTGTCCTTCTCATGCTGTGCCCACTGAACCTACATGTTAGGAGTGCAAAGCTTTTGTGTAATTCTCTTGTGTGAGGATCCGGAAGGTTGTTAATGGTTGGGACTCCTGAACTTCCTCATTGTGTGTTTCAGCAAGACTCTGCTGTCCTCAGGTTGATATAGGGGAATGAGAAGTTGCTTTGGATAATAGCGTCTGCTAACTGACTACAGCTAGGACTGGGACTTTATTACCTCGCAGTCCTAACAGCTATGTATACTGAATAAAAGCAGCCATTCAGGGGAAACAACACAACCAACATCAATGTATGCAGATATCATTTATTCAAGATTTTAAAGTATTTTCAGGGGAATCAAATGCCAAACCCTGACTGAGACAGGAGGAGCTGGGGAGGAGGAGGTAATCGCTCCTGAGAAACGCCACAGCTGCTGATAATACTGAAGGAGCTTTATGTCAGAACCAGTGATAGAGTCAGTATTCCTATCAGTAGACGTGGATCCAGCTGAGAGTCACTGAACGCCAGAGCTTGACTCTGTTCGTAGACGCCTTTGATTCTGGTTCCTTTCATGATTGCTAATGACATAGAATCGCAGACTGTTGTTCCCCCGCTCCGGACCCTATGGACAGTCTTTATTGAGTCATTTTTGTCTCATCAGCTGCATTTTCATTTCATTTCAGCTTTTTGGTTTTTCAGTTTTATCCCTTTAAAGAGAAATGAGAAATGGTAAATGTTTGTTTTCAGAGACGGGACAATGACTGGATGGTCTTGTTTTCAAATAAGACACATCCTGTACTCTCTACTGCTAGATAATGGTAACACTTTACAATGCGTGTGCACTAATAAGCATTAATTCATGCTTAACTGATGCACAGATAAGTATGTGAATTAATGTGTAGCTAATGACCTTATCTAAGCTATTCATTAATGATTACCACATTAGGAACTAATTAAGAGTCTGTAAGGTTAATGTATTAGTTCATACATGAATTGTTATTAATTAAATATGTAATTGTGGATTAATTCCATAATAACTCATTTTTTAACTAATAGTGTTAATTAATATGTTAATTACCAGAATAGAGCCAAAGCCTTGTATTTCAACTTCCAGATAATATGACAGGTACACTAATATGCATTAATACATGATTAATTAATTAATTGTTAATGCAAATTCATGTGCAAATTACTACAATTACTAAATGACTATGTTAATAATGATGTGCCCAACAAGTAAAGTCATAACATAATGATACCTTTGCAAATCATTAGCTAATGATTAATTAAGGCAGACAACTGGAAGTTGAAGTGCATAGCTATGACTAATTGTGGTAATTAACACATTAATTTACACTATTAGTTAATAAAATATGTTATTAAGGAATTAATACACAATGACACAGTGAATTAATAGCAATTCATGTATTACTTAATCTATTAATCATATAGACTCTTTATTAGTTGCTGATGCAGTAATCATTAATTAATGGTTTAGTTCTTCATGAGTTATACATTAACTCATGATTATCTGTGCATTAGTTAAGCATAAATTAATGCATATTCAGTGCACACAATCTATTGTAAAGTGTTACCTAGATAACTTTGTGAGCTAATGGAAACCTGTGAAAACCCACTCATGGGTACAAGTGGAAAACCTCCATATCAAACACCTGCAAAAAGGAAATTGATGGGAAATGGCCCACCATTTTTTCTAGCATGTTTCATGTTAGCAAACTAATACATTAATGCTATACAGTTTTAAGTTGACTGAACCATCCACACATTACTGTTATGGCGAATTCACACTGCATGATTTTCAGCCTGATTTTCAATCGCAGACAAATCGGTGTTTGCTTCAGCACAAGTGACAGTCGCACAGTGTGAATTATCAAAGATGCGATCTGAGAGAATTGCAGATGCCAGTGAGATATTTGGCCTGCTAAACATCAGGACCTGTCGGCGATTCAAAGCGACTTACAATTTCTATATTTGTCAGAGGTCGCATGCCTCTGGAGCAACTAGGGGTTAACGTCGGGTTCACACCAAGACGCTGAAGCGCGCGAACGGAAAATCAGGCGCGTATGTTCACACCAGACGCATATTCTTCAGCGGAGGTCGACAAGCACTCAGTTGTTTATTAAGAGCTATTTTTTACATCATGGGTAAGTAAATAACCTCATAATATAAATACACAATGTTTCTGTAACCAAGAAGTTTGTGCACTTCTTTTATTAATCCGTTGTCGAGACACACAATTATCAACTCCTGCCTGCCTCTCTCTCTCTCGTTGTTTCCCTGTTTGTTTGTGTGTTCACATTTGTCACTCGCGGTATTTTAATTTAAAAATTGCTTATATTTTGACAATTGTCCAGATGGTGTTTCTTGGTGTAACTTCCAGCCGGAATTGACGCGGATCACTCGCGGCTCGCGAATAATAGACTGGTGTGAACGACACCATAGGTTAAAATGGCCGCAAAAGGAAGCGGCTTACGCGCCGCTTCAGCGTCTGGTGTGAACCCGGTAGGTCTTGCTCAGGGACACATTGGTGTCTCACAGTGAATTTCGAACCCGGGTCTCTCACACCAAAGGCATGTGTCTTATCCACTGTGCCATCACCAGCCCCACCGCCCTTTTCACCACACAGGCAAATTGGATCGCAAGTTTCTTGCAGGTTATCATTAATAACAACTATTCCAGTCTCACACACGCTTGATCTTGCTTTATTTCTGTATCACTTCCAACTGTAAAGTCATGCAGTGTGAAACCTCATGTCGCTGATCTATCGTTCAGTGTGAACTGAACTACTGAATGCTACCTCAATCTCGGCATTAATGCCAATCAATTTAATGCAAGTCCTCTACCCACTTTTAGGCTTCCACCTAGAAATTCCCTATCATCTTGTTAGCGTCTCCCCCTGACGGTCATGGATGCCTCAGGAGGAAACAGGATCTGTCTGAAGGAGGAGGACCTGCCGCAGATGGACGGCACATGCGATGCGTGTGAACCGGACGAGCCTCAGCCAGCGGTGTGGGTTTGCAGTCGTTGCCGCTTCGCCTTCTGCAGCAGCCATGCAGACAGCCACTCCCTGAGCACGGGTCACCCCTGCAGGTGTACGGCACCCCCGAGCCTCAGCCGGAGCCCGACAGCGCAGCACAGGGAGCCTCCGCGCCGCATGAGCTCCAGAGCCACTCCGGAGCCGGGAAAAGAGAGACTGTGACAGTGGAGAGGCTGAAATGTAAAGAACATGATCAGGAGGGTTCGCTCTACTGTAAACAAGACCAGCGGGTCATCTGTGTGGTGTGTGCTGTGCAGGGAGAGCATAGAGAACATGAGATTATCACTCTCAGAGAGGCCTACCTGTGGCAGAAGGTACGTCAACACACACACGTTTTTCTTCTATACTTGTGAGGGCATTTCATAGGCATAAAGTTTTTTTTACTGTAAAGTATATTCTGTCCCCCTACACTGAGCCATCTCACACACACCCTACCCCTAAACCTACCCATCACAGAAAGCTTTACGCATTAATAAAACACTGTTTAGTATGTTTTAAAAGCCATTTGGAATACAAGGACTCAGGAAATGTTCTCATAAATCATGTTCACGTTGTAATACCAGTGTAATACCCATGTCATTATACACCTTTCTGTCCTCATAAATCAGGACACATATGTTCCAAAACTATGGCTACGTTCAGGCTGTCCGTCCGAATCTGACTTTTGTGCCTTACTTCATGTATTCATGCAAAATAAATCAAAACAAAAAAGAATCCTCAAATTAAAGACTGGTTTGATTATTGAAGAAGCCGAGCACAAGTGTGCAGGGAATGAGTCAGTGTTGAGGACAGCCCAGCAGAGGGAGCCAGATGCCCTCAGAGGAAAAGTGGACAGCAGTGTTGACATGTTCATGTCTCTATATGTTTCAGAGCAGAGAAGGCATTGACCTGCTGGAGCGCACGCAGGAAATATCAGACAGGATCAAGAACAAGTGGATCGAGCCCAGACGTGAGTCACACTCATCACATTATTGCCTTAAACTTCCACACATGCTGCAAAATTATAGATGTTATGAAATGCAACTTATTTATGCATCTCTTTAGTTCAGATGAACTCCATCATTAAAAGAGTATTTCAGAGACTCAGATGTCTCTGGACTGCCGTCATGTGCAATATACAATATATAAGCATACAATATAAAAATCAATATACTCTATAGCAAACCTCTACTGCTTGGCCGTCCATAGATGGGTGCGGACGAGCTGGAGCGGTTTGTGAACGATCAGCTTGACGAGCTGCACCGGCTGGTCCGGCTGGAGGAGTGGCGTGTCCTGCACCTGGTGGATCTGAAGGAGGCTTTCCTCACTGCCCAGGCCGCTGAGAAGATCTCTGAGATCAGTGTCCACACAGAGAAACTTCAGGAGGAAATGGACTCCATCACACAGCAGCTGAGCGACCTGGATCAGATGGAGCAGGACGGGGTCGCGCCGATGTCCCTCGCCCCGCTGTTGGCCAACGGACCGGCACCGGCACCTGAAGCTCTGCTGGAGCCCAGACCACTGGTTAGTCAAGCATCTCATATCGCTCATTATTTCAAAGAAGCTTCCCTGAAAGAAAAAAACAGTAATAATGCATGAAGAGATCAAGGTATGATCTACAGGAATGCAAGTACAAATCACATTTCAGATATGGAATCGCAGCAGACATATTTGACAGTCAATGTATTGTAATGTTAAAGGATATTGATCAAACTGTGAAAACAATAACTGTCTTTAAGGTCCATCCCATGTTGCTTGATGAGGTGGTCAAAGAGGTTTGCTTTGCAGTCTAACTGGTGGTTGTTTTAGTAACTAAGTCCTTAAGATCGAGGACTAGGTGAAGGCAGAGACGATTTCAGCGTTCTTGCTTTAGCTGCGTTTCCACCGCAGTAACTTTCCCCATGAACTAGGGACCATGGGGTGGTACTCTGTGTGTTTCGACCGCAGGAACCAGGGTCTACATGAAGGAATATTTTCCCTCAGGAAAAATTCCTTGCTTGCAAGAACCAAAGTTCAGGAACTTTCGGGGGTGGGACCTGAGGACTGAACATGCTGATTGGTGGAGTTCATGCCGCATTTTGATTGGATGACTCCATGCAGCATTTCATTTCAACCACTATTTTTAAAAATCTGTTGTGTGCAGTCCTACACAACCGGACTAATTTGCCTTTGAAAGTACTTCACAGTACTTTAGACTTTGGTGGAAATGCAGAAAGCAACAGGTCTTGGAAGAAAAGTTCCTGGGACAAATTGTTTGTGGTAATTCCGTTGGAAATGCAGCTATTGACGTAGTTTCCTGCAGAGTTTTTCCCTGTGTTTGTAAGTCAGTTTTCTTAAAAGCATATGCCGAATGGATAAATGTAAGTGTAGCAAGCAACCAACGGTAACAGTCTCTCCAGAAACCACTGGTAGTATATGATAAAGCAGAAGATCAGTGTTTTCAAATGAATAACTTATTTTCCTTGCTCTGTTTTTCAGATTCCTGATTTGAGACTAAGGTAAGGCATTTGAAATAATCTGTTGTTTCAGTAACTGCCAGGTACTCTTATAAATTTCTATTTTAAAGAATAAACTGGTCATTGATGCTGATTGTAAATAGCCATGGTTTGTTGACAGTATACCAATGATGATCATTATTTGTTTGCATACTAACTTTGGAGGGAGTGACGACAGTTACAGTGGATGGGGCCGGATGCAGGCTTTTAGAAATACTGAGGTCCCAAATTTTAGTCTCTCAAATGATGTTCTCAGAACTTCCCCTTCAGATCCTGGGAAACAACAGAGATACTTCCCACTCCAGAGAAGAGGATTTTGGCAGGGCAGTGTATAAGACTGCATACTATTATCTCAGCAGAGTCCACAGGATTAACAATGCGAAAAGTCAGTCCCGGTTCTCCACATGAATCCATGACTTGTCTTGTATAATACCGGCTTCATGCGGGGATGTGGCACCCAGAAATCAACATCTAGATTATAAAATCTGATAAAAGTCTGCATCTGGTAAAAGCATGGATGTACCAGTTTTAAAACAGTGCACTGTGTCACTATAACTTCTGTATATTTAATTGGGAATTTTTGACCTCCAAGTTTTAAATTCCTGTGCCGGTTTCTGTATTTTATCAATGTTTGAATGTAAATGTATAATTCATGAGTCTTCCTTCCACTTACAGAGCAGCCAATCATAGGAGGGATGTGGAAAGATCCTTCAGGAGATGAAGAGAGAGGAGATGCATATATTGGACATACACCCTAAAACTAATGGCCATTCCTTCGCCTTCTTTTGCTTTCTCCCTTCATTCCAAACTTACGGGGATAAAAAAAACTATCTAAAAAAAACTATGACTATCGCTGAATGTAATGATCACATTTCTTTAGTTTTAACCACTTATTTCAAAATAGTTTTGTCTTGAACCAATTTCTTTCTAAAGTCTTTCTTTTTATCAAAGTTAATAAAACTGAAAAATGGAAATGCTGGAAAGGCAGGAAGAACGTGGAAACAACATTTTACAAGAAATAATGTATTTTGTCATTTGAATTTTTTAAATAATTATTCAGATTCCACACTGGTTTGATTCATGAAATCCGGTCTCTTACCTTCACATCATCATGCTATACTTTGATTCTATTTGACTTTAAACGTAGAGGATTATAAATTTGGTCTAGCTCTTCAGTGTTTGATGCATTGTTTCTAGTCCATTTGTTTTCTACCTTTTCTTTATCAAAAGGCTCACTGATTGGGTCACTGATTCCCAGTATACCAAATATATTTCAGCCCTGATCGTAACCTGCTGGAAAACAATTTTTTGTGTTTGGATATCAGTATATTGGGTCTGGAATCACCATGTACATTTTCCTCACCAGTTTTAAATATATATTTTGCTTTTTTCTTTTGATAACTATACAATGCTTTGGTTTGGGAAAACATGAGGTTATATATTTGATAATGGTCAGTGTTGGGGAAAGTTACATTTATAAGTAATGAATTCCTGAACACTGCCTTTACTTCCTAAAAGTTTTAGTTACTTTTTTCATGCTTTTTATAAGAGAGGAATGCACTTTTGCATTACCTTTCTTACTTTGGCTTGCTTGTTTTTAAGTAAGAAAAAAGTTATATTTTTGGCAGCAAATGTAAAGGCCCGTCCACATCAAAAGGGAAATGAATAAGACTGAAGGAAACACAAATTTACCGCTGTACAGCCCTGCCGCTCAAACATCTCAGCCGTTCTGCCATTCTGGACCACAGAACAGGACGCACGAGAAGAAAGTTTAACACTCTCACTTTAGCATTGTAACAATAAAACATGTACTCAAATGTGATGTTTATCTAAAGTCATTTTTGCTTATTCGTATGGTTGATTTGGGTCGTCAAAGGTCAGCAGCAAAGACACTGGTTAAAGTGAAATGAAATACATATAAAGTATTTAATGCATCTCTGCACTTACGATTCTCTCAACATCAATACATTGGAAAACAAAGTAACTTGTGTTACATTTTTGTAAAAGTAAATTGGATATTTTGTTGTAAATTATTAACAAGTTTACAAGATTACATAACCCTCATATGGTCTTTGATATTAGGAACACAGTGACCTCTGTATCAGTAAAATGTTTGACTAACATGTGATATTAACTATTGGACACTTATGGAGTTCATGAATGTGAGTTAAACTCAGAAAAAGCAGTGTGGAAAGATTCAGTTCCCTTCCAGTTCGGTCACATTCAACATGAGTCGGACGTACATTACTGATTAGAATCACGCTTAGAGTCATCCTCGACTATTGATCAAATGAGCCAATGCACATTGGCGTGCGAGATTTGTATCCACGCCCCGCAGCGAGGGTATAAATACTGAAGCAGATGTACACACCAATTTTCTTCCGATTCGGAGCCGATTGGTGTCTCTGAAGAGCGTTGAGTGTTTTCAACGAGCAAGTGTGTCAGTGCTTCTTCTGAAAGTCTCTTCTGGTGCTGGTGTTTTACAGCGTTTGAGCTGTGTTTGAAGGCTGGTTAGAGGGCGAAGAATTGAGTGCTTCATTGTAACCGAAGGCACCATCTCCTGTCAGTGTTGCTGCAGCCATTCCACTGTGTGCTCCGGCACTAGAGAGAGTACTATTTCCTGAATTAGCAACATGGAGTGTGTCTTTTTCAATATGTCATTCCACCCATGCGATTCTGGATCTGGTCATTCCCTCTCCCCAGCTGATGGTCACAATCGCTGCATCATGTGCTTGGGCATTCAGTATGCTGAAGCAGCTTTTGTGGATAGTTCATGTTCTCACTGTGACTATCTCGGCGTTGAGATCAAAACTCGAATACATTTGTCAGGGTGGATTCCCCATTCCTGTTCCCCTTCTGGTCAACCCCATAAGAGATCTACTGTGCCGTGTGGGATAGGTGATCTAAGAATTACTGTGAGGGCTTCCCTACCCGGTGAACAGTCCCCGTGGGCCCCTCACTCCCCTGTCACGCCGCAGCTGGTGGAGCTTCTGATCGAACAAGCTGGTCATTCTGTAGTGGATCAACCAGTCGTTTTGTTCGGACTCTTCCTGAGGACAGGATGTCGATCGCTGCATCAGAAGAGGAGCTGGACTCCGGAGATGACATGGGCAAGTTTTACAGAGCCTGTGGGCAAGCCGTCTCCTCCCAAGGGTAGTGAGTCCTTGAGTGAGTGAGCTCTGCACTGCAACCGACCTCGCCCTCCGGGGCTCTAAGGATGCTGCTCGCGCATTTGGTCTGGCGATGTCCACCTTAGTGGTCCAGGAGCTCCATCTCTTGCACAACCTGGCCGATATGAGGGAGACAAATTTAGGTTCCTGGACACCCCCGAGTTCGGCACATCCTGCCCCGTCAACCTGCTTCTGCCTCCACCCCTCCGCCTACTTGTCACCTAGGGACCCCTGCCGCCACCTCCGCCCAGGCCTCAGGTTGGAGCTGGCCACAGGCAGACCGCCCAGCCCATTTCAGTCGTTGCCAGGCCAGGTGGCGAGCGCAACCGCAAGGACAAGTGGCCCTGAGACAGGCTACCCAGGGATGAAGGTCCAAGGTCTCCGGGAGATGGTGACCGCGCCACTCCCTCCCCAGAGGAGGAGAATCTTTGTTTTGTTTCTCTTACTGTACATTCACACCACCGCTGACTTGAGCGTCAAAGAAGCTCTGGCCGCTCTGTCAAAGACGCTTGTCAAAAAGCACGGGGAAACTTGTTGACGCTTTGCACTTGTTGACGCATTTCAAATAGAAGTTGCGCTCATGCGGTCCCTATAAGCAAACAACGTCATGTCATAAATGATACCAAACCAGCAGGAATCACAGCAACGCGATTATTAGCTCTTCTTCCTTTTCTCGGAGCTAATGTTTTGGTAGGAACGAAAGTTTACTGTGTATTTGTCCCCGGAATCAGCCAGCGGGAAGGACGTCTATATTCCCATTGGTTGCTGGCATTTGCCGCTGCTTGCTGCTGAACCGCGTCACAGCTCATTACCATGAAGTTGAGCTTCTTCAACTTTCTGATTGACGCTCAAAACGCCCAAAACGCAATGCCGAGGAATTTGACGCTCCTTGCAGCTGAGAGAAGCCAGCTTCCATTGAAAATGAATGACTTCCGGCCGCTTTGGAAGCTCAAGTCAGGGGTAGGTGTGAACGTACGGTTACGCATCACCCACATATAAAAAAATAGCAAATTCCTCTGTTCCTTGGTACCAAGAGTGCCAGAGTGGCCGTGTGCGACCCTGTAAAGCAGAGGTGTAATTTCTCTTATTTTGGTAGCTTTTACTTTGAAAAGACAACTTTAACTTGAAAGGAAATCAACTGTCATGGGCATGATGCCAACTGTCAGTTAAACAGTGCTTAAAACAACTCATGGATTTCAGAAAAACTGTTTGATAATTTGCTTGTTATAGCACAACCTTGTGACCTTTTTTTATTACAATTAATTTTTATCCAGCCATTTTTCTAATCATGTGACGTGCAGCTCTGCAGATGGATATTATTTGAGCCAAATCTGAGCCACATGTATTTCTATAGCCGATGCAATACAGACTGATTTTCACTGAGCTTCACAACAAGCAGATTAAACAAATGTTACAAATTAACAACAAATTAAATGTAAGCTGTGATGCAGCTTTACTGAAGACAATAGTGTCATTATTCAGCTCAATTCAGTTCACTGTTGATTCAGTTTAGTTCTATGTGTGTGTGTGTGTGTGTGTGTGTGTGTGTGTTTGTACTATATTTATATATTTGAAGGTGTTAACAGTGTTAGTTTTACACTGCAAGTTACAATTTAAGAGGTTATTAATTTTAATCACAACAAATTATTAAGACATTTTTTTATAATGACAGAAACCCACAAAAAGAATGACTGAGCACTAGAAATAGAATTAATTGTTCAGACCAATTTCACAATCATGTCAGCCCTGTGTACAGAAGACAATATGTGTTCCATGTCAGTGGATGTAGTAACACTTGAGTCATTACAAATGGGTTAATTACCTTATATTATGTATTAATTATGAACCTGCATGTAGTTTTTAGTAGCTTGTGTTCAATGAGGTATGAAAAAGCCTAGTAACTGATTAGCTAATCATGAACTACCACAATCAACTGAGCGTTATTACTTACTAATTTGATGAGAGTTTCTTGACAGCGGCTAGAATGTTAATAGTGCGTTACTCATTTGTTCCTGTGTAATTATTCATTAATGAAGGTACAGTGTCCTTAACATGTGCTAATATTACTGAATCCTCCTCAATAACAGACTGTGACAATACACAATAAGTACATTTAATTAATTAATTTATTTTCTTTAGGCTGAGTATGGTTTTGTGAAAGCACCTAATATAAAGTGTGACTTTCTCTAATATTTCTTTTAGAGTCCAGTAATGTTCTTTTGAAGAGAAAAGTCGGGGATAATCCAATAGATGTTTGCGGGTATGTCTGTATATGAGTTTGTCCGGCTTGTAGAGGTCCTCCTCGGCCATGTCTCCGCCTTTCTGCTGCTCCACTCCAGCATGTTTCTCCTCCTTCCTTCTTCCACAGTGATTCAGGGCTGTCCCGACCACACGAGCACACACACGGACACACACAGCACACACTGAAGGCTTTGCTCGGTAGATCCAGCGAGCTGCTGCCCAGCTGCGGGCGGGTCCGTCGGGGAACGATGTGGGTTTGGTACTTTCTGCTCGGTTCGGGCTCGGGATCGGTCGGTGAGTCGCTACGTCAGACTTCATCCATTGTTTCTCTGAATGTCCTCCGGTAGCGCCATTAGTACAGCAGTTGTTGTAGTGTAGAGCATTGCTCAGTCATCGCAGCTGTTGCATTCTTCTACAAACGCACTTTATGTGGCAGCTTATAACTTTTGTAGCTTTAAGTAACGGGTTAGTGAAACCGGCATTAATGTGCACGCGCTGCTCGCTCCCGGGGACTTGTTTTCCTTTTAAACGGTCGTAATGTGAAGCAGAGAGAGTTTGTGATTTACAGGGTGTACGCAAGAGTTCGTATGCGCAGAGTAATGAGCTCGTGCAGCTAAAACATTTATAAATAAAACACTTTTAGTGTTCATTTGTTTGAAATAGGCATTATCTTTTAGTGACAATCCTACCATACTCCTCAACATAACACAGTCATGACGTTGCGGGAATAATGTTCAAAACAGTATAACGAGTATCTAGTGTGTCGAGTGTGTGTGTGTCTGCTGAAGGTCACCTGATGAACACCATTGGCCAGATAAACAATAGCCTTCTGACTATTTAGGCTAATCAAATAGACTAAAAAGAGTAGATTTTCTTTTTATAGGTTTTGATAACACAGCATTAGGGTTAAATATGTTGCAAACATCACCAGCTTCTTGTGTCTCTCTTGAAGTCTTTTAATGGTCTGACAGATACTCAGATCAGTTTTATGTTTGAAATATTTTGGCTTTGTACTCTTTTCTTCTTAAAGTTGCTGTGTGTTTCAGTTGGACGGCCGTATCATGAAAGAGACTTCTGAGACAAGCTTTTTCAAACCTGATCTCCTGGCTCATTATATGTAAACAGTACCTTTTACATGCATGATTTCTCAATTCACAACACATTTACACACACTTCACATGCGTCTGATATGCAGTATCAGTTACATTTCATTAATCGATCAGCAGGAAGTGGCAGAACTTTTAAAGCCCACTGAGACAACTCAGATGAACCAAATGGATTTTAAATCAATAAAGTAAGAGGAATTATTATTATTTCATATTTATTTGTCAGGGACTATGCGTATAAGTATTCTGTCACAAGAGAAGAGATGCTTTGCTGCAGATTTTACTTGATTTATACAGATTTAATTTCCTTCTGCAGTCCTGGGCAAGTTAATAATGCAAATAAAATTACAGAAATGCATGAAAATATATGTACACAGTGCCATATCTATACATGCATACTCTTATGATAATTATATTGGAGATGTATATGTATATATATATATATATATATATATATATATACATGTAAAAATAATTTACATTATTTCACTCTAATGCTAAAACTCAAAACAACTACTATCTAAATGAACGCAATTTTAAATATTGGGCAGAAACCTTGAATTTACATATTTCGTTTTCGTTTACATTTGCCAATTCTCTGATGCACTTCAAAAAAAGTAATGTGGCTTTGGGACGAATGTATAACTGGATCCTCAAATGCTATAATCCACACTCTATAGCAATTAGTTAATCTCTGCATCTTTAATAGTTAAACATTTTAAATGAAGTAAAAAATCGTACACATGTAATACCTTGTATGCAAAGATGTTAGCCAATAGCAGTTGGCCTTTGCATTAAGTGTTGATAGTCCCATTAATTAGCGTGTAAATTAGAGAGATAAAGTCATGGCAGAAGATGGCCCGCTCTAAGATTATGACAGTATTTGTGGTAAAAATACTAGTAGCATTACAAGTGTGCGCCTCAAGGAAACATGATACAGTTAAATCATGCAGTTCATGATCCCTGTAAAACACAGACGCCTCTTCCACTTGTGAATCTGTAATTTTGCTGTCGGTCCCGTCCAGGACATCAGCGCATCTCTCAGACCTTGGCCGATGATGTCACGGTGTGCTCATCTGGGATGGGGGATGTTTGCAGTGTCCGAGTGAGTGTCGTCGATGACCAGGGGCGGAGTGGGACCCAAAAATCTACCGGGAAATTTCGTAGACCACCGGCCCTCGTCGCCGGCATGATTTTAATAGCAGATAGCATTTACAGTTTTACTGATTTAAAAGGAACTTTGTGTGTACTATGCTGGAGTAAAGTTCATAAATGGACGTTCTTTCCCATAGGAATGTCTAAAACTATGTTGGGTGGACTCTGTTCCTCTCAGGGGGGTTCGGGGGCATGCTCCCCGCAAGAAAATTTTGGACATTTTAAGGTTAAATGCATCAATCTCGTGCTCTCTGAGAGATCAAAATTAAGAGCTTCAACCCATGAACTGCTCGTTGAACAAAGAAAAAGCATTAATTTGTACCAGGACAATAAAGAGGGCTCAAACATATTTTTAGTTATGAGAGTCTCAGTCTGCATTGCATTATCAATGGTGTTTTAGGATGCCAAACAATTATTATAATAATGTAATAATGATTTATAATTATTCATATGACGTACTGTAAAATCCATTTAGCCTATAAATGTACTATGTAAATGAAAATGAGTATTTCAAAAGTATATTTTAACCTACATTACACTATAATATAGGAAAATTAAATACTTTTGTCCTAATTTCTTCACTTGCAAGAAATAAACCCTCAAGCTTTTATTTATAGGAGAAAACACCAGATGACCATGATCGCGTGAGCAAAGTAATCACGCAGCAAAAACAGGATGCTATTCTAATATCAGTTATTATAATGGCACAACGCCATATCATGGTTTCAATTTTAGTTCGTTGGCAAAATATAACACTAGAGACCTTAATGTTAGATTTTACATTTTACATCTTTACATAATTGTGACAGTTCAAAAATGGACCCAAAAGCGAAAGCAGATTAATGATTTATTGAACAGAAAGGAAATAAATCAACATAGGCTGACTGCCGATCACAGGAGGTCCTGGGTGAACGCAGAACAGGTAACGGGCTTCAAGCCGGATGATCAACGGAGGAAAGCGATCAGGTAATGCTCGCAGGAATAGGCGAACGCAGACTCCACCAGACAGTAACCACAGCACAGAGCAGCAGGCTTGACACAGGGTAGCCGGAGCAGTAGCTCATCTGACATATGCGCACACAGGACAAGAAACAGCAGCAAAGGTATATAGAAGTCAGTAACAGACATGAATGAGCAAACAATAACCCGACAAGAAGGGAATAGAACATGAGGTCTAAATAGCCAGAAAGTCAGGGCAAACGAGGAACAGGTGTGCGAGGAGCAGGAGTGAGATCGCTGATTAGAGTAGACTCAGGTGTGCGAGAGCACAGAGAGAGAGAGAGAGAGAGAGAGAGAGAGAGCAGAGGAACCCAACTAAACTTCTGACAGTACCCCCCCCTAATGGGCGCCCCCTGGCGCCCAGAGGAGGACTGACGGGAGCGGAGGAAATCGTCGATAAGCGAGCGGTCCAGCACATCCCTTCCCGGTACCCAGCTTCTCTCCTCCGGGCCGTATCCCTCCCAATCGACCAGATACTGAAAACCCCGTCCCCGAGGTCGGACGTCCACTATCCTCCTAACCTTAAAGACAGGAGGGTTAGCAGCAAGGGCAAGAGGAGGGGGGGAAGGAAGCGGAGCAGAACGGAGACGGAGCGCAGGTTTGATACACGAGACGTGAAACACAGGATGAACTCGTTTGAGAGAGTGAGGTAACCTGAGCCGTACCGCCGCCGGACTGATAACCTTAGTGATGGCGTAAGGTCCAATGAAACGGGGAGCCAGTTTCCGAGCGGGTGCCTGAAGGGGTAAATTACGTGTGGAAAGCCATACCCTCTGCCCACAGACGTACCTAGGAGCTTTAGAACGGCGACGATTGGCGAAACGACGAGTACGCTCCCTGGTCCGGCACAGAGCTGACCTCACCCTCCGCCAAGTGCGACGACAGCGCTGAATAAAGGCCTGGACCGAGGGGACGGCGACCTCTGGTTCCTGAGAAGGAAACAGAGGTGGCTGGTATCCCAGACAACAAGAAAACGGGGAAAGGCCAGTGGACGACGAAGGCAGAGAATTATGAGCGTACTCCGCCCATGTCAATTGTTCACACCAGGAGGTGGGGTTATGAGCCGCCAAACAGCGGAGCATCCGACCGAGGTCCTGATTCGCGCGCTCAGCCTGCCCATTACTCTGTGGATGAAACCCTGAAGACAGACTGGCCGTAGCACCAATCTGCCTACAGAATTCCCTCCAAAAGTTAGAGACAAACTGGGGTCCCCTGTCAGAAACAACATCAGAGGGAAGCCCATGAATTCTAAAGACGTGGTCCACAACCGCCCGAGCCGTCTCTTTAGCCGACGGAAGCTTGGGTAGTGGAACAAAGTGAACCGCTTTAGAAAACCGATCAACGACAGTGAGGATCACCGTATTGCCGCTGGAGGGGGAAGCCCCGTGACGAAGTCCAGGGCAATATGGGACCAAGGCCGAGAGGGAATAGAGAGCGGGCGAAGCAGACCATCGGGAGGCGAATTACTGGACTTCTGCTGAGCACAGACAGAACATGACGCAACAATCGGCGTACCTCACGCTCCATGGCAGGCCACCAGAATCGCTGGCGGACCGCTGCCGAAGTACGACTCACCCCGGATGAGCGACCAGTCTAGACGAATGACCCCAACGAAGAACAGCCGGGCGAGCGGACCTGGTGACAAATAGCTTCCCCTCAGGACACCCACGAGGAACGACAGTGTGAGAAAGAGCCCTTCGCACCAGCCTCTCCACCCCCCAGGTGACGGATCCCACCACACATCCCTCAGGTAAGATGGTCTCCGTGGTGGAACAATCCCCGGAGGGAGAGAACTGGCGAGAAGAGCGTCAGGCTTAACGTTCTTTGATCCCGGACGGTAAGCGATAGAAAAATTGAAGCGCCCAAAAAAAAGAGCCCAGCGAGCCTGTCTAGAGTTAAGCCTCTTGGCCGAGCGGATATACTCTAGGTTCCGGTGGTCAGTCCAGACAATAAATGGGAGGGAGGATCCCTCCAACCAGTGGCGCCACTCCTCCAGGGCCAGTCGAATGGCTAAGAGCTCCCGGTTACCCACATCATAATTGCGTTCGGCAGCCGAGAGTCGATGCGAGTGAAAGGCGCACGGATGAACCCTCTGATCGAGAGCAGAGCGCTGCGAGAGACCGCTCCGACCCCGACATCAGACGCGTCCACCTCAACGATAAACTGGTTCTTAGGGTCAGGTGAAATCAGAACGGGCGCGGAAGTGAACAAATCCTTAAGACGCTCAAAAGCACATTGAGCAGCCTCGGACCAGACGAAACGACACTTAGCGGACGTGAGAGCAGTCAAAGGGGCCGCGACCTGACTGAAATTTCTAATAAAACGGCGATAAAAGTTCGCAAACCCCAAAAAACGCTGAAGTGCCGAGCGAGATTCAGGAACCGGCCAGTCAGTGACCGCCTGAACCTTGGAAGGGTCCATGCTTATGCCCTCCGCCGACACGACCGATCCAAGGAAAGTAACTGACTGGACATGAAACGCGCACTTCTCAGCCTTAACGTAGAGGCGATTCTCTAATAATCGCTGTAAAACGCGGCGTACATGTTGGGTATGTACCTGGAGAGATGGGGAGAAAATGAGGATATCATCCAGGTACACGAAGACGAAAATGTTAATCATGTCTCTTAAAACATCGTTAACGAGCGCTTGAAAAACAGCTGGGGCGTTTACCAGCCCGAAAGGTAAAACGCGATACTCAAAGTGCCCCAACGGAGTATTAAACGCCGTCTTCCACTCATCCCCCTCCTTGATGCGCACTAAGTGGTACGCGTTCACGGAGATCCAACTTCGTGAAGATCTTTGCCCCCTGCAAGATCTCGAAGGCTGACGACATCAACGGTAACGGATACCGGTTCTTAATAGTGATGTCATTCAGCCCACGATAATCGATGCAGGGGCGCAAAGAGCCGTCTTTCTTCTTCACGAAGAAAAATCCCGCACCGGCAGGGGAGGAGGAAGGAACGATGGTACCGGCCATAAGTGATGTATCAAGGTACGTCTCGAGACGCCTCACGTTCCGGAGCGGATAACGAATACGAACGCCCACGGGGGGAGTGGTGCCAGGGAGGAGGTCGATACTACAATCATAAGGCCTATGAGGAGGGAGAGAAGCGGCCCGGGATCGACTGAACACCGCTCGCAGATCGTGATATTCCTCCGGAACCCCAGATACATCAATGGACTCCTCCTGAGAAACAGAAAAAGAAGAACCAGAGGGAACAGCAGAGACAAGACAATTAGTATGACAAGATAAGCTCCACGAAACAATAGAACTATCAGACCAGTTAACATGTGGATTGTGCTTAGTTAACCATGGATGACCTAGGATAATGGGGGCCATAGGAGACTGAAAAACAAAAAAAGAAATCTTCTCCTGGTGGTTGCCAGACGTGGTGAGACTCACCAAAGCAGTACCCCGGTGAATCTCTGAAAGAACACGGCCATCCAGGGCAAAGGCTGTGGGTATATCCTCTAGTTCACGTAGGGGCAAACCATGTTCAATAGCCCACCTCTCGTCAACAAAATTCCCCTCAGCCCCGGAGTCAATTAAAGCAGAACAGGCCACGGAAGTGATGCCCCAGCGAAGGACGGCCGAAATCATGGAGCGGGAACTGAAGGATGGGGAAAGTGGGGTAGCGCTCGCCAATACTCCCCTAACTATTGGCGAGCTTTCTCTTTTACCGGACATGTGGCAGCAAAGTGACCCGTGCCACCACAGTAAAGGCACAACCTCTCTCGAATGCGGCGTTGGCGTTCAGCAGAAGAGAGGTGAATTCTCCCTAACTGCATGGGCTCGGACTCAGGGTGAGGTTCAGGTGACGTGGCCTGAGAGAAAGGGGTTCCCCGGAATCCCGTGACGTCAGAGCGAACACGTCGGCGTAAGTCAAAACGGTTGTCTAAACGAATGGCTAATTCAACCAACTCATCCAGACTAGAGGGAAACTCTCGAGCAAAAATATCATCTTTAAGTTCATCATTCAAGCCCTCCAAAAAGCGTGCCGTGAGCGCTGCATCATTCCATTCGCAGGTAGCCGATAGAGTCTTAAATTCAATGGCATAATCCGCAGCGGAGCGTCTCCCTTGACGAAGCGCCGCCAGCTGTCGAGAAGCCTCGCGCCCGAAGACAGAACGGTCGAAAACTTTCAACATTTCTTCCTTGAATAAATCAAACTGATCGCAGCAACCAGCTCCAGCCTCCCAGACAGCCGTTCCCCATTCCCGGGCTCGACTGGTGAGAAGGGAAACCACATAAGCGACCCTGGCACGGTCGGATGCATACGTGACAGGTTGGAGCGAAAAAATCACCTCACACTGGGTGAGAAAAGCACGGCACTCCGTGGGCTCACCAGAGTAGCAGGGAGGGTTGTTGATACGAGGCTCGGAGGCATGTCGTGATCCAGAAGGGAACTGGTCTCGACGCAGCTGATGGAGCTGACCAGTCAGATCGGACACCTGGGCTGCAAGTGAATCCACGGCGTGCCTGGCGGCGGATAATTCATCGGAATGTCTGCCCAGCAAAGCTCCCTGCAGTTCAACAGCCGAGCGGATGGTTGTGTCGTTCGCTGGGTCCGTCATGGTCGGGTTATTCTGTGACAGTTCAAAAATGGACCCAAAAGCGAAAGCAGATTAATGATTTATTGAACAGAAAGGAAATAAATCAACATAGGCTGACTGCCGATCACAGGAGGTCCTGGGTGAACGCAGAACAGGTAACGGGCTCCAAGCCGGATGATCAACGGAGGAAAGCGATCAGGTAATGCTCGCAGGAATAGGCGAACGCAGACTCCACCAGACAGTAACCACAGCACAGAGCAGCAGGCTTGACACAGGGTAGCCGGAGCAGTAGCTCATCTGACATATGCGCACACAGGACAAGAAACAGCAGCAAAGGTATATAGAAGTCAGTAACGGACATGAATGAGCAAACAATAACCCGACAAGAAGGGAATAGAACATGAGGTCTAAATAGCCAGAAAGTCAGGGCAAACGAGGAACAGGTGTGCGAGGAGCAGGAGTGAGATCGCTGATTAGAGTAGACTCAGGTGTGCGAGAGCACAGAGAGAGGAGAGAGAGAGAGAGAGAGAGAGAGAGAGAGAGCAGAGGAACCCAACTAAACTTCTGACACATATGTGTTGAACACGAGTTCGAATCCGCCTTTGCCGAACTCTCTCTTCTCTCCCTTCGGGAAAATGGAGAAGAAAGAGTTCGGCTGAGCCGGATTGGAACTTCGTTCAGCGGATCAAAAGCTGCTTTCAAACACTTACGCCCTACGACCTACGCCACTGAAGCTGTTTCATGACGGGCGTCTTTTTGCTCTAAAGACAGACACTTAGTGCAAATATATGCTCCGTTATAGAAGATGTAAAAAAATATTTTAAAAAAGTTTTCTTCCCCTAGCTTGGGCCCCAAGTGCACATGGCGAACTTCCAATAAATACATTTTGTCAGAACCGGCCCTCGCTGCCTCGAAACACTACCGGCCCACCGGAAAACTCCCGACTCTCCCGATTGCCACTCCGCTACTGTCGATGACCAAGGAGAGCGATGGCTCGGATGCTCTGCTGGACCATATATCAGTGAAACCTTCCACGGTTAATTGGCCAGAGTTTGGTGACATGAATCGAACAATTTATGCAAAACCGTTTGACTGAAAGTTTTCTGTCCAGGCCGATTCTTGGGTCTAAAGTATTCAAACGGTGCTTGAAACTCTCTCTCTCTCTCTCAACCTCTTGAATTGAAACATTGTCTTTTGCGATGTAATTGGTGACAGCTTTATGACGTAAGACACTTTTTTGCTGTGTGTTTGTGAGATTACCCTGGATGGTCAGCTGACTCCGAAGCTTTTCAAATTTGTCACATTGTGCAATTCGCTGCATTGATCATAAGCTGCCAGAACTGAGTTAGCATTGCTTCTCGCATCGCTGCATTATCGACATGGACTCGCTGAAGTTAAGAACAAGTTCAGATAAGATCTGCACTCCAAGCATATCAAGAGAAGATCCAGCATCCACGTCACAGCTGGCCATAGTATACTTCTGACGTCTTCACATGGCTCATTGTTCTCACTGTTTTAACTTGTTGCCAAGGTTATCCGTGTTGCTTGCTTCTAGTCGTTTTCAGTAAAATGCTTGTGCTCGGCTTATGCGATCATATTGGCAATGTGCGTTACTTAAGACCTCATCATGCTTCTGCGTCTATAAACTCCACAGCGTAGCTAAGCCGTCACTCCTAGCATGGTGGCCGTTTTATGGTTCTGCGTGCAGGTTGCGTTGCATCATGGTGCATTTCACCGCCAGAACGCTAGGGGTGTGTGGTTTGTGAATCTCTTTGCTAGTTTGTGAGTGGCAATGGTGAGCGAAAGAGAGAGAATGTTGTTGCAGCTGGAGCTAATCGATGTTGAACAACAAATGATTTTATTGCAAATATTTAATCGCAGAAGAATCAAACGTTCGTCAACTTGATCCATCGTTGAAACAATCAGTGCAGTGGTGACTTTAAAAATGGCGGTATAACGGAAGGGGGAAACCGGAAAAGCGACACTCCTGAAACGATGTATAATCTGACCAATCACAGCCCTTGAGGTCTGTGTCGCCTCTATGCGTAGTTACAATATTTTGGAGGTGCACGTCGAGTTACGGCGGAGCGGTCGGAGAGGGGTCTGCGGGGTACGCCGTCGATTCAGCGCAGAAGCATAAAACAGGCTTTATATGTTGTCATTGGCAACTTGCTTGTCGCTGCAATACTGTGCCTTAAAGGGACGGTTCACCCAAAATCGTCAGTTCTGTCAGTAATTACTCTCCCTCATGTTGTTCCAACCCGTAAGACTTTTATTATCTTCGGGACACAAATTAAGATATTTTTGATGAAAAACGGAGAGCTGGCGAGAACTGAGAAGATGACAAACACGATCATTTGATGGGAAAGAGTGAAAGGTAATTCCATTAATTTTGTGGAATTGTTATGGCACTTTTACCTTTTTACCTTTTCTTGTTGGTTTCTCACAATTCGGACATCCAGGAAATGCACCGTTTAGAACCATTTTAAACACTAAATCGAGACCCATCTGTGTCCTCTCCTCAGTTCTCGCGCATGTATCGAGGCTCTCGTGAACTCACTCAGAGGCCCAGTGTGTGTGTGTGTGTGTGTGTGTGCGAGGCTCTCGTGAACTCACTCTGAGGCCCATGTGTGTGTGTGTGTGTGTGTGTGTGTGTGCGTGTGTGTGAGGCTCTCATGACCACTTGAGGCCCAGTGTGTGTGTGTGTGTGTGTGTGTGCGTGTGTGTGTGTTGCGTGTGTGTCGAGGCTCTCGTGAACTCACTCTGAGGCCCAGTGCGTGTGTGCGTGTGTGTCGAGGCTCTCGTGACTCACTCAGAGGCCCAGTGTGTGTGTGCGTGTGTGTCGAGGCTCTCGTGAACTCACTCAGAGGCCCGTTGTGTGTGTAACAATGTCTTTACTAACATTTCTGATGAAGAAGAATCATGTACGAAAGTCTTTCGGGAGGAATGGATGGATTTACGTTTTGTAAGTGACAAAACTATATTTGAACGGTTTGGCCGATTATTTTCGCTTACTACATCAGTGTGTTTCTTTTTCTGTCTCAAATTATAAATGGTTCGCTAGTACTTGTGCATTTAAAGGCCTGAAAAAAGTTGAGTTGAAAACTTTCTGAGTGTGTGATAAATGACAACTGACAAGCTGCTGAATGGACTTTATCAAGCGCTCTCTGGCTCGGTGCCAAACGTGTGTAATCAGCGCTGTGTGACCATGCGTCAATGAGACGGTGCTAAACTACAGTGATTATTAAAACTCTGATCTGTGCTTTTAGAAGGTAGGGCAAGTCTTTCCAATCACAGGGCTCAAGATCAGAGTCAAGTCGCAAGTCATTGTTGTCAAAGTTGAGTTTCAAGTCATCACATTTGGGACTCGAGTCCAAGTCAAGCCCAGTCATGTGACTCGAGTCCACAACCCTGTCGTAGTTTACTGGAATCAGTAGGAGGTCAGCAGAAATCATGTTCATGAATGAGGGAGCACACTGTATTCATAGCTTTGAGTACTCAGAGCTACAGCTTCCCAACTGGACAACACTAGTTTTAGTTCTAGTCTGTGCTTATACAACATGCTTGTTGTATCAGATTTTGTCTCAGGATGGAGTGATGCTTCACCCATTAGATTGGATCTATAGTGCTCAACATCAAGCTAACATCAAGATGTTTTAACTATTGTATCAGCATCAGTTGTGTTGGGGGTATTTGGTGAAAAAACAACAACCTTCCTGTATTTTCTTGGTTTTTAAGTCTGCATGATCCGAAAGATGCCACAACATCATGATGACGTATTTCCAAATCAGACAGGTCACTGATTAAGTAAATAATATTTGTGTATGACTGTGAGTAAGTGGGTTTTCCGCAGCGCTAGCTGGATTACATCGACGACACATGCTGCCTACTTCCCTTTGGGCCTTTAAGAGAAGCAAGACCCATGTCAGAGTGGGCGGCCTAATTGATAAGTTTACCTTTGTGATTCGTTTGGTTGTTTCGTTTTGCACACACCACTATGCTACAGCACACTGCATTCATTTAGCATTACACTTGTGACTGTGTCTGGAATCTATTTTAATTTGGTTCACCAGTCATTTAATCTTCAATATAAAGATTGTGAATACAATCGTCTCTTTTCTTCAGATTGCCAGCTTCTTCCTGGAAATAACTTTACGACAGAGTGCAACATTCCTGGAAACTTTATGTGCGGGGATGGCGAATGTGTTCCTGGAGGTTGGCAGTGTGACGGCTTTCCAGACTGCTCGACAAGAGTGACAGAAGGGTTGCCGTAAGTCTCGCTTTCACCGCACACGGAACTGGACAATTATGAATGTTTACGCCTGCCACAATGTATGTGGCAGAAATACCCCTCTACAATGTCTTATATCTCTATATGATACAGTTAAGCAGTATCAAATGAACAAGAGTGCTGCTTTTTCCTAAGACATCAGCAAATTTGCAAATGTGATATTGATTTTACACAGCAGTTCAATACTGTGCAAGCTCTTAGATGAATAATAATGACACAAACTTGAAATTGATTGCAGTGTGAAGTGAAGATGGTTGCATATATTCGGATGTATTATATGTTGAATTATGTTTTTTAAAATGGTGCCGCAGAGTGTGATGTTATATCACCGCTGCAGTGTCCATCCAAAGTTTGCAGATTAAATGACATAACTCATTATAAATCATTTAAAATATTTAAATACAAAATAATTTAATATTTTAATAGTTCAATATATATACACATATATATATATATAACATTAATTTCATAGCATCATGTATGTAATTGTAATTGCAGTGTAAATCAGCTTCTTTTCCAATTCTGCAGTGGGAAAATACTGCATTGTGAAAATTTTCTCATGAAATCCCTATCGTGTAATTGCTCAATCAGTGTTTCAACCATGGACAGACATCTATAAAACAGCTTGTTTGTAATCCAACTCAGTTTCAGACCAGGCAATCAAACCAAGTGTAAAAACACTTAAAAGAGCCTTTCAGGACTTCGAGTAAGGAACTTTGAGTCTGCTCTGGCCGTGTTTCCTATGAAAATGTATGGAAAAATGGTTACCTCCAGTTTCTTGTAACAAATTTAAAGCTACAATATGACATTTTTCAGATGGACATTTATGCTGCATGTAATAATGCTTTAATTCTAGCTTAATTTGTGCATAGTCTAGTATTGTAGTGTAGTATTAGTAATATTTTCAACATATACTTACGCAAAGCAAGGTAAAACACAAAGTTGTGAATTTAAAACACATTTAAATCAACCGGTAGCACATGGACGCATGGTGGTTGCTGTCCCCTTCCTTGTGTGACCTGGATGGTGAGGATAATAATCATCAGTGGAGTCAATGACAGTAGTGAGACACAAGGAACGTCATTTATGGACGACATTCTGTCCCTTTCCACTTCACCCAAGAGGGTATGTGCTCTTCAGTGAATGACAGAGAGCCAGGGCAGACTTGATCAAATCCCTCAATGGAGGCAAGTGGAGTAGAGCAACCAGGAACAAGTTCTTTGTGATGTTTAAATGTGTGTTCAGACAAAACTGAAGCACACCAACATGTGATGCCTGAAGGCCATTGTTTTGCAAAGATTTCTGAAGTTGAATGTGACATGGGCAAGCCTTTTTTTTAAAAAACTAAGCTTGGCCGCAAAGCGCATGGACCAGTAGTACACCAGAGGGCCCAGTCTCTTTAGGCCACTAGATAATGCAGAATGAAATGATGCTTCTATCATGATATGTTCTCTTCTATGTCTACTTCACCGAACTGTCAGGCACTTTTAGATCTTGAGGTCGGATTGTGGATGGCTTGTTGGCACTGTCACAAATGCAATAATTGCAACTTGTGATCTGGTAATTCACCTAGTCTAAGGTTAATACCTTCTTTGAGATGAGAGAGCCTAATACCAATTTAATTTCATACGCACCTTTTCCTTCAGGATATCATGCCTGAGATTTGGTGCTACATTTTCTGTCACATGGAAGTATTTCAGGTTGTATAAAGTGTTCTCTCTTTTTAGGCCTGTTTCTGTTGGATTACTTTGCACCAGATATGAATCTACCTTGTTCCTAAGCAGTGAAGGATCTTCCATTATTTATGTTCGCAGGGAACTGTTTCTTCACATGCAGTGGCGGTTCTAGGATTTTTCTGTAACAGGGGCCATTAAGGGGCCACATGTTACATTCAGGGGCCAAGTACAGGGTACATTCAAGCACACAAAATAATTTTTTCAGTACGGTGCAAATACACTTTGGCAGTTATTCCTTTAAAAAAAATGTCCAGTAAAGTTCTTAATGATTTTTCTTTTTCATTTATTTATACTGTGCATAAATCGGTTGCACTGGACCCTCCGCTCTGGACCGGGAAATGTCTGAAGAGAAGCAAAAAAACATTTTTTTTTTAAATAACTTCTTTCTGAATTCGACCTTTTAAGTTTCATAATCATGTCGTCGCTTATAAAAAAATAAATTATTGTTAATGAATGCATAATTTTTTTAATGTCCATTGAGAATAGGATCAGGATGAAAATATAGGCATACCATCTGCCAAACACAAAATTAACATTATTACAAAGGTATAATTATATACAAGGTGGTTAGTGCATGCAAAAACTCTATAAGAACTATATAACCTTTGCTAGCGCTATCTTAGCATGTTAACATTGCTAACAAGTTTAACAAGTCTTCCACAATTTAGTTAACAACCCTAAAATAAGTAAGAACAGCAGCTTTAATGACAACCAACACAAGGATTTGTGACTCACCAAAAATTGTCTTCAAGTTGGATAACTGATGGATTAAGGCTGCGTTTACACTTGGCATTAACATGCGATCACCGTGATCTGATCAAGCAGATCGGATCATTAGCCAATCAGGACATGGTGAGTTTACATTTGGTCACATTAAATAGCCTCTGTATCTGGATAACAGATCGGATTTCTGTTTCCTGCATAATATTTAAATTAGATATGTTGCACGACACCAGATTAAGAGTAAAAATGATGCAAATAAAACAATGTCCCAGTTGCTTTCACTCATTTGCTTTGCAATCTCCAGTAATTAGATAAAAAAAATGTTAACGAAGTTATACTTCCTGTGTTGATTATACAAAAATAACTGGGTTGATCGCAAAACAAGTCATATCATCGATCATCTGGTTAAGGTTATAGCGTGCAATGACTATATTGACAGAAATGGGAGATTGATAAACATGCAAAGACATTCAATAAAAACATTCAACATTTAAAACATTAAAAAAATCAGATTGCGATTATTCCTCTGGCAAAGCAGCATGCAGCTCTTATTTAAGATCTCATGACTGACTGTGAATGTACAGGCGATCGCCTCGTTCAGATAATGTTGCACAATTAAAATGAAAAATGACACACATATTATCATGTAAGCCTAAATTAACTGTTTTAAAGATAAACGTTTATTGTAAGATTCAAATAAGTTTTTATTTCTTGTCTAAACTGCGTCTGGCCATTATTTTTCTCACAGCCACGCGGGGAGACTGGGTGGGATTTAAATTACGTCCACCTGTGAATGCAGACACGATGGCTGGATTGCGTTTACATTACACTGAGATCCGATCACAAAGCGTCCTCGACTACCTCCGAACCTGGACACGCCGATCGGATAACATTCCGATCAGAAGCGCGTTTACACTTGTCTTTTCAATGTGTATGTGGACAACATCCGGATACAGGTCGCATATTAATGCCAAGTGTAAACGCAGCCTATGTCTCCCGTGTACTGGCATAACTTCAGCGAGTGTTCTGGTAGTCAATTTCAAGCACTTCGTCGATTTTGCGCGTATTAAGCACTTCTTCTCCCAAGTTACATCGGCACATTACTGCCGCAGTGCCGCCAATTGTTTCGGGGTGGAATTGCATCTGTGATCATTGTGAAAAATTCTCCGGTTGCTCTTCTCGTCGACGATTGATGGAACGGGGGCCAATCAGGGGCCAATCAGATTTCAGCAGGGGCCGTGGCCCCTGTGGCCCCACCCTCAGAACCGCCCCTGTTCACATGGCACCAGCGACAAACACTGTTACAAGAGAACCTCTCTGTATACCCAAGGATTGAATTTAGACCCAAATTATCTCCACAAATTTGGGCAGCCCAAACCTTCAATGTGCCTTTGAAGTGAACCGTGTCTACTTCCATTTTTTTCCAAGTCATCAACAACTGACTTCAGGACAGTGTCTATACACTGCCAAAGAAAGTCAGAGTCCAGACTTGAAAGGCACTCTGGAGGAAGACATTTAAGAGTGAAATAGATGAATCCCAACTTGTAGATTGAGGTTTTGGAGCCTCTTGGATTAACCATTTCACGGTCATCATTATACAACAGAAGAGGAACAGAGGGCTCAGTGGGGAAAACAGTGGTGTCATACCGACTGTTAAGTCACTGAGCTTCTTTTTCCACTCCATTTTCTTCTCCATCGCCCCTGGACTCTCAAGTAGGGCCGGTGACTTGCTATAGGCGAACTAGGCGGTTGCCTCAGGGCGCCAAATGTGTTGGGGCGCCGCGGGCGCGTGCTCTGACGTCGCCCTTGACCTACTGTGCTACTCCCCGTTAATCGAGAAATCACAGAGTTAGAATGAAAAAAAAGAAAAATGTTTATTAAACATGGTCATCCTAAGGCGCCCCTCAGCCACACTTTTAATTACTTAATTACTGATTATTAGACTGAATTGATGATTATTGTCGATCTTTTCCGGGGGTTGCGTTACGTTGGGCAAGTGCTCAGCTGCGGTCGCGTTGATCGGAAATGAAGCGGTATAAATAAACCCTCTGGTCCACAGGGACGAACACAGAGAAAGCAACACAATAAAAAGAAAGTCCAGTTTAAAGGTAAGCCTTCTCATCTCAGCCATAAAGCGTCAAACGCAATAAATCAGGCGTAGCAGCCTACTTGAGATTCCCGGTGACCGACGTGCTTTTTGGGCCGAGACATCTCATAGCCTACTTTTATTTATTTTTTGTCTTAACGGCCCATAAAACTCGTACATCGGCAGCCCATTCGTTTTGTTTTGCTTAATTGCCGACGTTGAGTTGCTTCCAAGTCTATAGCTTACTTATAGAAATTTGTACAAAACTAATTATGAAAGTTTCTTTTATATTTCATTGCATTTGTTTTACAATATAGCCTATTATGTTGAAGTGTAATGTAGACACTGTAACTAATAGAGGTTTGAATTTTTCTTTGTTCAATTTGCACACTGAATTGCAGCAGATTGATGAATTTAACATTTAAATTTGATTTAAAAATGAATTAAACATTAAAATGCACAACAGTTGGGACTCCGAAACCCCCTTAGTTGTAGCAGCCAGGTAATAATTGTAATTTATCTTCAACAAGTTACATTACACAGATAAAACAATGCAGCTATGTAGGATGATAGAAATATCCTTGAACGTTATTTGTAGCATTTGTATAAACAATTTATTACAGATCCTTCAACTTGTTGAAGTTTTGGAGTGATTATAAGAGTATTTTTGTTTAGTTTAATAATTACTCATCATCAGTTTTGGGCATATTACTTAAAAAAATAATTAGTTACAGTTACTTCTCACAAATTCTCACAGAGTTAGTAACTGAATTAAATCATTATAAAAGTAACTAATTACCAGGGAAAGTACCTATTGTGTTAAAAAAGTTAAAATAGGCCTAACTTGGATGCACCCAATATTAAATATGTTAAATTAATTAAATGGATTGGACACTATAGAATAAATTATTATTATAAAACATTGTACACTTATCTACACTATTGTAATGTTGCTGTGGGACAATGTGGCTGACACCAATAAAATGCAATATATTATTTTAAAAATGATCATTACTATAGTAGAACAATAGGCCTACATAACATACATACTGTACATAATACACAATTTTAGGTTTAGAATTTTTAATATTTGATATTGCACAGACCACAACTGGCCAACAAAGAATGAGTTTCAGTAGTGGACGTATACGAATATTTGGAAAGTATCCTGCACTGCCTGTTTTACAGTCCCTGTCTATGAGTCTCTTTGTTGGGTGTATAAGAGCACTGGTGTTGGAGGCTGCTCCACTGGCTGAACTAGGTACCCAGCTGGAACAAAGTATTTCATCTGCTTTTGTTCCAATATCCAGGCATTGAAAAGGTTAAGCTGCATTTGCACATCGCTGATTCAGCTGTTGGCCTTCAGGAGTCTCACTTTGGCCAATGAAAATAAAGCTGGCCAACAATATCATAGACCAAACTAGATGTTTTATAAACTACAAAGTTGACAGTAGATATGGTTTGATAGAAACAAGGCCACTCTGTCTGTGATAGTTTTCTGCTCTAACTCATCTCATGTCACAATAAAGTTCAACTCAACTCATGTCATCAGCAGCATTACCTTCCTCCTCCAAAGGCTGCCTGTGAGAAGTCAGAGTTATGCTTTCAGACCTCTATGTCAATGTCTCTGGCAAGTGTGTTGACTGGCTGGATTCTTCTGTCTCAGCCTCTACATGGTGCTGTCGCTTAAATGATCTACTGCTATTAAAAGTCCTGTGACACCCGGCTTGGCCACACTCAAAATATCTTGATGAACTCGGTACATTATGCATTTCCCTTAGATGAGAAAACAAAAAAGAACATTGGCCCCAACAGACTTTTTGCACCTAAAGCAGATATATCCCATCTTAAATGTGTATTTCTTCACTCACAACAAGCAGCTCTCTCAGGTGCTGTTTACATTTCAGATGTAGGCCTATCATTGGTATCAATGCTTCAAGTAATTGATTCATCAAGCAGAAGCAGTGTTTCTTAATCAATTTGTTCATTTGTAAAAAGAAAATAAACAAGAGAAGGATATTAGAAAACTGGCTTACCCATAGGCACAATGGGTTATAATGAATGAAGTGCATTTCACTTTACCTTTATTGAGCATATTGCAGGTAAAAAAAATATATATATAACATTGTATGAAAATACCATATGGAAAGTTAATGCTGTATTTAAAATGTTTTAAAATACATAAGGACACTAATTTAGTAGATAAAGTGAGCGTTTCCACTTGGACTGCTCGTAAAAACGGCTTTTTTTTCCAACATTGTGTCGTTTTACGTCACGTCAGGGAACCTCAGCCTTAGCTCAGTGCAGAGCAGGCTGGTATTCAGTGAGAGCGGTCGTGAGTCAGAGTGTTTTAGGTAGGTTTTGTATTTCAATTCATCATTGTCATGGTCAATTTTTGTGTTTTTGGAGGTTGCAAAAACTCCGGCCTGTCAGGACATCGAGTCCACAGGTTTCCATAACAAGAAAAGGACAGTGCTGGGCACAAGGCAGGCCCAGCTCAAAGAAGGAAACTGGTAGTCAACGAGGTGCGAAAGCAGGAGGAGAGGATGAGGTGTATAAAGGCCATTTCCCAGGCCAAGCAGGGAGAGTGGATGAGATGGGAGAGTGTGGAACAACACAAGATTGGCTGGCAAGACCTTTGGTCAATGGAAGAGACTAGGATCAATTTCCTTATCAGGCCAACATATGATGTTCTCCCATCACCGCAGAACCTAAACCTCTGGGTAGGAGAGGATCCCTCTTGTCCGTTTGTGTTCATCACCTGCCACATTAAGGCACATTCTGGCAGGATGTAGGTGGCTCTTAGCCAGGGTCGGTTTACTTGGCGCCATGACCAAGTACTGCAATGTTTGGCTTTAGCATTGAAGGGCAAGCGTAGTATGACCAATAAGTTGCCGCCTGATCTAGCAAAACATTACACGCAGAAGACAATATTCCGCCGCCCAGGCAAGCAACCACCAAGAAAAGGTGTTAACGCCAATTCTCACACAGGACAACTGGAAGCTGCTAGGGACTTGAAGATGCTGGCTGATCTTGATCAACGGCTTATTTTTCCACCTGAGATTACACCACTATCCTCCGACCAGATATTGCTTTGTGGTCTGGATCAGCACGCATTGTTCAACTGATTACAGTTTAAGGCCGGATTCACATATAACGCCTAAAAACGCGTAGAAAATGCTGGGCGCGCTGCATTCTCCTTTTTCCAAAGCGCTAGGGCGGTTGCGGTACGGTTAGTTCTTGTCACGTGACCTACTCTGTGCTTACGGTGCGCTTGCGGCATTCAGAAAAGTTGGGGTTTTTTTCTCGATGTGTCGCGGACACACTTGGAAAAAGACGAGACGTGTCGCACCGCTTCCATTATGAGAACTACATTTGAAATAATGAACTTGAGCGCGCAAAAGACTCGATATGTGAACAGGCCCTAACAGTGCCATGGGAGAATGCGGTAGATGAGGCATATGAGAGGAAGAAGGTATGCTCATCTGGCCACTGAGGCAGAGCAGCGAGGATGGAGAGTCCAGGTTCGTCCAGTGGAAGTGGGTTGTCAAGGTTTTGTGGCACACTCTACAACCCGGTTCCTCAGAGACGTGGGATTCAGTGGCCAAGAGTTGCGTCGCACAGTAAAGAACTGATCTAAAGCAGCAGAAAGGAGCAGCAACTGGCTGTGGTTGAGACGGAAAGATTCTGACTGGCTATGTACAGGCCGCCACGCTACGGTTAAATAGAATTCTTGAAAACCTTGAAGAGTCTGTTGGTTTATTTGTATAGTTTGCATAGTAATTATAGTTATTTCGTTCCTGTGTATATTGTGTGTGTATAACGGGTTAGGTTTGGGCAGATATTGTGTTTTGTGGTAGGTAGTATACCATACGGAACCGTTGCCACTGAACCTACTTAAACAAAGACAGAGGGGCTCGCCAGCCTTAGTCAAATGAGTTGGCGCGTATGGTTGGGTTGCTCGAGATTGTGGTTAGGTCTCAGCAGCAGGAGGGATGTAGAGGTCAGTAAGCTGGGCTGAGTTGAGTGGGGGACGGAGGGGGTGACGCTGGGATGCCAGGGTCACTGTCGAGCCCTCTTGAAGTGTCGTGGGCTAGTCGACGAAACACTGAGGGCGGAAGGTGCCCACTTGAAGACCCTAGAGATGTCCCCTACTCGGCTCAATCCAGACGGTTGTTGTGGTGGTCCACAAGGGAGACCACACTGTAGTTGCAGCCGTCGTGTGTTCTGACGCGTTAAGTACACTGCAGCCGTTAACGCCGGACAGAAGGAGATTCACACCACCATATGGAAAGAAGCATAAATGGATGGAGAAGCATAGTTTACTGTAAATATACGTTTTAGTTTGTGCTTTTCTTGGCGAAAGCCGAGTACAAATCAGCATGAAGTTTAACATCTACTCTCTTGTAATGGAAATCACTCTTTTGATCATGTTTTATGTAATCAAAGGTCAAAATCACCCAAAAATGCAAAGTCTGTCACTAATTACTCTCCCTCGTGTTGTTCCAAACCTGTAAGACCTTTATTCATCTTCAAAACAAAAATTAAGATATTTTTGATGAAATCCAAGAGCTTTCTGACCCTCCATAGACTGACCACGTTCAAGGCCCAGAAAGGTAGTAAAGGCATCGTTAAAATAGTCCATGTGACTACTGGTTTAATCTTAATTTTATGAAGCTACAAGCTTCTTTGCATACCTTTTGCGTGCGTGCATGTGTTGTGGTATTGCTATGAAGCCAAAGATTGACACAGAAAAGAACAAATTGTTGAATTAAGTCGTTATTTTTCTTTTCTTTTACAAAATATATTCTTGTAGCTTCATTACATTAAGGTAGATACTATTGTATCTATTGTTTGTAACACAAGTTCTGTCTGTGGGACTTGTCAAGCTTATTTATTTTATGTATTAGAATAAATTTCTCTCTCGCCTCCTCACAGTGAAGATGAAGTCAAAGTGCGCACCCACATTCTTTGCCTGTGCAAACGGTGTCCACTGCATTATTGGCCGCTTCCAGTGTAACGGCTTCAGGGACTGTCCTGACGGCAGCGATGAAGACAACTGCAGTGAGTGTCCAATGATCCGCCAAGCACAGAAACAGCAACCATGGCTTTAAGGAATGGAACGAAACCACTTTAAATGATTAGTTTAGGCCTATATATTACTTCATTAAGAGCTGTAATTGATTTTTTTAATAATGTATTATTGTGGAATTATTTTGTTATGTGGATCGCACCCTCACTGGGTTTAACTGGTTAATCTTCAGTTATTACTCACTTTATTGGAAGGATGTTCAATTAGATTTGGGTGAGGTTAGTAGGATTACTTCACCTTCTGCTTATTAAACAACTGTTTGGTTAAGAAATACATTCAAAGTAAAATTAAATATAATATAAAATTAAATAACATTTTTGTATTATACTAGAAGAAAGCGAGCATGTACAAATCTATGAAATACTCTGTAAGGTAATCGATAAATCTCTCCCACAGCTGCTAACCCTCTGGTGTGTTCATCCGCACGCTTCCACTGTCGCAACGGCCGCTGTGTAGATCGCAGTTTCCTCTGCAATGGACAGGATAACTGTCAAGATAACAGCGATGAAGAGAACTGCCTAACAACAGCAGGTACAGACACACACTACACAAACACATCTCCAGTACAGACACACACTACACAAACACATCTGCCAGTACAGACACACACTACACAAACACATCTCTAGTACAGACACACACTACACAGACACACACTACACAAACACATCTGCAGTACAGACACACACTACACAAACACATCTGCATGCAGAATCTTTCAATGATCTTTAAGATGACTTCATCAAAAGGCTTAAGCTTAAATGTTGGAAATTAGCATTGTAGCTAAAAGTACCCTCTCTCTATTTAATGAGTTTGGTTGTGTGCATTGTTCCAGTGTAAAATCTTCATAAGCGTAGATGTTCCTGACTGTAACCAAAGGTCATAGGCTCAGGGAACACATGAACCGCTGCAATACATCAATGTTTTAAGTTGATTTGAATGCAAGTGTCTGCCAAAAGTCATGTGTTCACTGAATGAATAATTTAATATTTACAGTAATTAGAGAACGGTTAAACTGTGCAAATTTGCAAACTTTACAATAACAGCAAATAAATAATCATGTACAAATTCCTGAATTAATAGTTACTTGCACAATGAACTCATGATTATTTATGCCATGTTATTGTAAAGTTTTACCCTTTTAAAGAAATGTACACAAAATATATATATAAACCACAACAACTGATTAACACGATAATCTGTTATATCAGGGTGTATATCTTGGGAATGTACCCAAGCGTACCTCTTTATAGTATGATTGTGTATGTTTGATTGTATGTTCCAATTTATTTATGTAAAATAATCTTTGAAACAGGGCAGTCAAACGATTAATCAGCGATTAATCGGATCCAAAATAAAAGTTTGTGTTTACATAATATATGTGGGTGCACTTTGTATAATTATTTTATATATATAAATATACACACATGCTTGTAAATATTTAAGAAATATTTTCATGTATATACTGTATATAGATTTATAAATAATTTATATTATATATATTTGAAATATAAATAATATTTTTTTCTTAAATATACATGCATGTGTGTGTGTATATATATATATACCAAATAATTATACACACTGCACACACATATAGTATGTAAACACAAACTTTTATTTTGGATGCGATTAATCGTTTGACAGCCCTACTTTGAAGTAATGTAAAATGATTGTGATTCCTCCTAGAATACCCAGGACAGGACGTTGTGACTCTGGACTATCGTCTGCACTTTTACCCCAGCATCACATACGCCGTGATTGGCAGTGCCGTGATCTTTGTGCTGGTGGTGGCCCTGCTGGCCCTCGCCTTGCACCATCAGAGGAAGAGAAGTGTCCTGCTGCCACACGGGGTCTACAGGGCGCCTGCCACCGACCACTCCTGCTGTCCCGGCTCGTCATAGTGGACAGAGGAGGCCGTGACCTTTCACCCCAGTGTCCGTCCCGGCCGGAGACGTTCAGCTCAGTCCACAGTCTCCAGCTGTTCTCTAGTTCACAATATCCCAGAGCTGCCGTAGACCGTCCTCCAACATACTCGCAGGCTGTGCTGGATGTCGGGTATGCTTAGCAATACTACAAATGAAATATGTCAAGCTTTTCTAATTAAATGTCAAGCTTTTTCCGCATTCAACAGTTATCGACTAGTGGCTGACCGATTGGGATTTTTTAATGGCCAATGACCAACTGTGTCTGTACGAGCTATGAGAAAGTTTTATAGTCTTTCTATAACTAATAACAGGATAACACAACATCAGCTGATGGCCATAATTAAATGCCACATACTAGAATTGGCAACACTGAATATAGGTCAACGGCTTAGACATTTTTTCAAAAACAACCTAGAACAATTTGGATTAAAACGTCTCGTAGTAGTTAGTAGTCTTGACAAAGCCTTTCTAAAAGTTAAAATAGTTTTGGATGGATGTATAGATGGATATAAAGATATATTCATTTAGTTCATTTATATATAGCTGCTGGATAAAACAGTGATGTCATCATCCAAGTGTCGTTCATGCACAAGCTATTCACAACCTTCTTTAATGTCAATTTTATATAAAAAGTTGCTTGCTTACATAAATATCATTTATCATTTTGGCAAATAAATGTAGAAAAATACCATATATCCCCTTCAAAACTGCACAACTGTATAGTAAAACAATTAATAATAGTAATAGTAAAAGCGTCTAAAATGGACATGATTGTTCAGTCACACTGTCTGGGGCTCTGGAGAACTCAGAACTACTGTTAGCATAAAGTTTAAGGTAAAATAACCGTCCTTAAATTATTGTATCTTACAACAATGCAATTAGATAAACTGTTCATTCATTACGTCACTTTACCTCCGTCACATTGAGGAAACTTTCCCTGTCTCGAGCTGACGTGAGCTGCCAGGCCTGTTTCTACCTGGGGATTGAGTGTGTTTCGTGCCCTCAAACGAAAGCAATGCTGTCTACATCGGATGCGGCGAGGGCTGACGCTACACAACACATGATCAACAGTCAACTGACGTTTTTATGGAGTTGTTTTCCTTTATTTTGTAGTATTTGGAATTAATGGTTTTAAAGGGTCATGAAACCCCCCTCTTTAAGCTCAAGTCTAGCTCAAAATCTTTTTGAAAAATGCAACTTAAATGGGCGTGGCTAGCTGTGAGAAGAAGGGAGGGAGTGTGTGTGGTATGGCCATCACGTCAATGTCTCATGCATATCGACTGTCACTAAAAAGCTATGGTAAAACGTGAGGAAATGCTAGATTTTTATATATAGCTGGCAAAGTTAAAGTCTTATGAAATACACGGACAATTTATTATTGTCCTTTCAAAAGTAACTGAATGTCCTGCTAGATATATTAGCCTACAGTAATCGTAATTCTATTTAAAACATATTAATGTAGGCTACATGTATAATTATAATGTCAAATATATAGTGGTTTATATAGACACTATAAATGCATTTAAAAATTTTTTTATTAATTTTCCACGTTAGAAATCATTCCGTGCATAGTCTACGTGCCCTCTGAACCCTCATAATAAAGACGGCTCTGCGGAGGTGGATGACTTCTCATTTTAGACACACACACACACACCTCTGAAGGGATAGAAAAGTCCTCGGGATACTGCATCACTCACAAGACACACTTGGATTGGTTGTCAACAAGGCGAAGTCCACCATTCTCGAAAATGTTCGCGGCACACACTATAGTTTAGATCATGTTTAGATGTGTCCGTGGTTGATGGCAAACCAACCGCGGGGAACATATTCAACGCACTTTGCACCATGAAAACAAATACTTGCGCCTCTCATGATTGCCTCTCTCGATATCACATTTTAACATGTCTGTCGTTGGAAAGATCCACGTGGTGTCATGAATAATTAAGAGGCCGTGTCTTCTCATTGGATAAGAAAACTCAGTCTCATTGATAATTATGAGACACAGATGAATCATCAACGTATTGTGCAGTGCATGGCCACGTCACCCGCGACGATGAAGATTTTAAACCCGAAAACAAAAAAAACAAAAAAAAACCCTCAAATTTAACCATTTTAACCTTATTATTAAATCTAACAGATGCTAACATTGTCTTCAACATGGGACAAGTGTTTTAGTCTGGTTTTAAATCCCTACATAGTACAGAAAACACACTGTTCTTTTCACTGGTTACCTGTCCATTTCAGGATTCATCTGAAGATTTTGGTGTTTGACGCAGGGTTCCCACGAATCCTTGAAATCATTGAAAGGCCCTGGAAAGTTTTTGAAAATAGAGACAGGTCCTTGAAAGTGCTTGAGTTTATTTTGTGCCGAGCTTTTCTGGAAAAAAAATCCCTCCGGTCCTCTAATGTGTTATTTCGCCAATGCTTCATGACCTATGCACTCTAGCTTACTTGGTTTTCGTTAGTTACATGCATTTACGCGTTACGTTAAGTGTTTCCCACTTGAGGTACTCTGTTATACTGTATGTTGCCATGACGTTCACGCGCACACAAAACCGCTACGATGGTACCTTAACGTTTTCACAAGTGCAAGTTTCAAGATATTTGGAATATTCTATATTGTATTTGATCTACACTATGTTGACGCCACATTAAGGCCACGTTTACACAAAGCCGGGTATTTAGCAAAACGAATATTTTCCCCTCTCCGTTTTCAAAAATAACATTGTTTACACACCCGCATAAATACGCCGTCGAACGCCATCATAACTATGCTAAACCTAAGGCGGCAGTGTAGGGGTTAAGTATAAAGCCATCAAAGCCAATCAGAATCCCAGAATCGACAAGAGAGAACCTAAAACGCCGTTTCTCCCAACTTACACGACAACACATATCCAGCGTTTTCAAAAATCTCCACTTTGCCCGAAGTTTTTAGAAATGATAGTTTTCAGTGATAAAAACGGCGTTTTCGTGTAAATGAGAGGGCATAACGCAGAGAAATATCTGCGTTTTCCCATTGTGTGAACGGGCCCAAGTCCTTGAATTTGAGGGTATTGGACCTGGAAAGTCCTTGAATTTGAATAACGTGAGTTGCTTTTTTATTGTGTCGGATTGTTTTATTCTGCGTTGGTGACTGTATCATTGATATGTGATATGCGTGTAGAGCACTTTAATAAACACTTGCTGTTTTTGACTTTGACCATAATCATCCATCTCCTGTTCTTAAGCTCAACACTCTGTCTGTATTTCTCTCTCCAGCCGACCGTCATGGTTTGACCTTCCGCCTCCTCCTTACCCTCCAGAGCCTGAGAGAGAACCCCCGGTCTATGAATCAGCAGACTCGTCTCAAACCTGGACCAGCAACACCAGCACGGAGTCTCAGCGGCCCGCGCTGTAATCCCAGAGGACGGGGATCAGTGCCGAGTGTTCAGACCAGCGCTGATGATGGCCATGTTTGCAGGATTCACAAAGCACTTGTAGGGCATGTTAGTGGCACCATCTGGTGGCCAATGAACTGCATTACTCTTCTCATAACCAATGACATTGGCAGTCAAAAAAGCTCTATACAGATGGTCCTCACCCAGCTTTTTACTGCAAAGACCAGAGTAATGCTACAAGACTTTCACTCATTCCTGTGAGATTTACATAAAGTGTGAGGACAGTTGATAGACTATTTAATATTTGCCCATGTACATAGAGTTCAGTGTTTGCATTCCCTGTGAGTTTGATGTAAATTGAGGAATGCAGAAGTAGTTTTTGTGAAAAGGGCCTTCTTTATGTTAATGAACATGTACTTTATGGATTGTATGCTCTAAACGTGCGTTACGCTCTTAACATACAGCACTGGGAACAGTTGTTATATGTAATGACTGCTCTCTTCTGTCTCAGATCCGGACAGATTTCCAGAGAACCTGCAGCTCTTTCTAAACACCCTGATTATCATGTCTTAATAAAAATAAGTTGTTAACATATGGCACAACACCAGGACAACAGAATGACATGATGAACCTTTTTCTGCTGTCAACACAATGCATGCATGAGGTGGATTTCCCATCTTTGAATGATTCTCCTGCTAATCACAGGGAGGCATCACACACACACACGAAATCACTCACTTCCCTACTATATAGTAGGCGGAAAACAGTTTGTGACTAAAGAAGGATTTCTGAATTCACAGTGTCATGATCGGCTCAAAGCCGTGGCAAATGAAGGAGGACGCAGTCTGGTTGGTATGATCTTTACAAAAGATTTATTTTTTATATATATAAAAATATAGAACAAAACGAAAATCAGACAGACAGAACCAAATTTTAATAAATACCAAGATCAAAATATAAAAAAACAAAGACCAGAATCAAGAACAAGGTAACCAGGTACACACTCATAACACTCCAGTAAAACCTACCCTTTATAGAGGAAAGAACAGGTGGACATCGTTCTCCCTGTCACACACACTGCTGGCCGTACAGGAGAGAATACACCACACCTGAGGGGAAGGAGAAGTGCTCACTAACAACGATTTAGACAGATTTGTGAACAATGTTTGAGAGAAAATGGCTTTTTGTGTTCATAGAAAAAGTCTTAGATCTTTGAGTTCATGAAAACAAAAGTGTTGCGTTTGGCAATAGCATCACCAAAGTGCGAAACGGACAGATTTTCCAATCACATTCAACACATAGTTACACTAGCTGTCACTCATCTAGACTCTTCTGGCTCTAAGTGTATTTCTTATGATAGCAGTGACCAGTAGCGGAGTGGCAATCGGGAGAGTCGGGAATTTTCCCGGTGGGCCGGCAGTGTTTCGAGGCCGCGAGGGCCGGTCTGATAAAATGTATTTATTGCAAGTTCGCCATGTGCACCTTGGGCCCAATTAAGCGAATGGAAGAAAACATTTTTTAACATTTTCTATAACGGAGCATATACTTGCACTCTGTGCATCTTTATAGCAAACAGACGCTCGCAATGGAATAGCTACAGTGGCGTAGGTGGTAGGGCGAAAGCCTATGAAGGCAGCTTTTAATGTGCTCAACGTGAGTTCGAATCCGGCTTTTACCGAACTCTCTCTTCTCCCTTTTCCCAACACATATGGAAAGATGTAAAATGTATAACCTTATATTAAGCTCTATTGTTATACTTTGCCAACAAACTAAAATTTAAACCATGAAATGGCTTTGTGAATTAATAAAACAGCACAAGACTTTAAGAATAGCATCCTGTTTGTGCTGCATGATTACTTTGCTCACGCGATCATCATGGTCATCCAACGGTCATCTGGTGTTTTCTCCTAAATAGGGTTTTTTTTCTTGCAAGTGAAGAAATTAGGACAAAGGTATTTTAATTTGTGTAATGTAGGCTAATATACTTTTGAAATACTCATTTTCATTTATATGGATTTTACGTCATAGGAATAATTAAATAATAAATTACATTATTACATTATAATAATTGTTTGGCATCCTAAAACACCATTGAATTAGTTTTACAAAGTCCTATAGAAAGAGCGACCATTTAGGAACTTTACTCCAGCATAGTACAACAAAGTTCCTTTTTAATCAGTAAAAATTGTAAATGCTATTTAAATCCTGCCGCGACGAGGGCCGGTGGTCTACGAAATTTCCCGGTAGATTTTTTGGTCCCACTCGGCCCCTGGCAGTGACTAAGCTATTGTAGGGTAGCCAAATCAAAAGCCTAATAATTAGACTGTGCTTTTGTTTTTATTTATTTTCATTATTAGTTTTGTGAATTTAACTTCTGCTTTAAAAAGCATCATTTTTGTCTTTATATTGTAATGTTACAATGTTAGGCCTATGTGATTTGACCCTTTTTTTGGATAATGCTACACAGTTACATTCACTATGTTTGTTTGCATAGCCTTCAATATGAACATTGTTTGTTGAACAATATTTAGATGTCAAAGAACAAGTTTTATATTGAATAAAGAATTTTTTTTTACTCAAATAGAATAATGTAGAACAGGGTTTCTCAACTCCAGTCCTCACGACCCACTGCTCTGCATATTGTGTATGTCTCCCTTATTTAACACACCTGATTCAGATCCTCAGCTCGTTAGGATAGACTCTATGGCTATCCTAATGAGCTGAGGATCTGAATCAGGTGTGTTAAGGATGCTCGAATAACTTCCGCCGATCGTAGAGTCCAATGCAATACCGAGAATTTATATTGAATTTTATACTCCATGGTTATACTAAAGAAACGTTAGTCACAAAAACAGATAAAACACCCTCGTTGTGTTTATGCTTCTTTTTAAAATTATATTAAATAAACATAACTATACATAAAAATACATCTAAACGCATGTACGTTTCATTTCAAAGACGGGAGGACAGTAAATTTTGAAGACTCTGCCATTATACTGTTTTCCTCTGGTCTTTCCTCCGCTTTAATCTCCACAACCGGAAATGGGACAGCAGCATCCTTGCGTCAAATGCGGAACTTATGCGTGCATAAAGCCCATTGTGTATGTCTCCCTGATTTAAACCTTCACCGGAAAATACCGCGTGCATGGAGCCCATATGCAGAGCAGTGGGTCGCGAGGACTGGAGTTGAGAAACCCTGATGTAGAAAAGACTGAAATATAGGGCAGAACGGGGCACAACAAAGGGAAAGGCTCTCTCCAAGCAAAGGTTGTCTCACTGGATAGTGGACGCTATTGCTTTGCCATACCAGCAGTAAAGTCTGACCGTGCCCCCTTGGTGTGACAGCGCACTGCACCCGGAGTGTGGCGTCCTCTTGGGATCTAGCGCATGGCGACTCGCTCATTTTATTTATGTACATCAGGAAGCTACAGGACATCGTCTTTCAAAACATGACCTACTCGAAACAGAAAAAAAGAATGAATGGACTGCAAACTGCAAACATTTTCAGGGTTTGCAGTTAGGCTACTAAACTATTTTACACGGCAGCATTTGTGTTTAAGCATGCCCACATGCCTACCGCGGCAAAAATAAAACAGTCGCATTGAAGTCGCTCGGGACATTGTGCAAAACAGCAGCAATTGCTGAATTTTAAAATATAAGTTTACTATCTGTTGATAAAAAAAAATAAAAAAAATGATAGGGGGACTGTTTTCATCCAAACGATTTCTGTCAACAATAGCGGAATGATTAAAACATTGTATAATGTGATAAATAATAACTAGAAGCAGAAGATGGTTTAAATTCATATTGAACAACAATAAAATTAGTAGCCTTATTATTACTTTCTTGTGTTCGTCATCCTGGAACTGTAAAATAAAGAGGTGTTCATGGTCTGACGACAGTTCACGACAGGCAAATTTTTATTTAAAGTGTGTGTTTTTACATTTGTGTTTTCATTTAAAATAATTACACCGGAGTTTCATTAGCAGATACATTTGTTCACTCGGCTTAACCAGGATCACAACTGTTCAGTGTTTTCAAATAATATTTATTATTTATGTTTCTGATATTTAAATACACTGTAGATTACTTAAAGAAATACGGTACAATGTACAAGGATTTTTTTCCGTAGGGTATTTGTCTTTGTTTTTTATCTGAGGTTGCGTTCTTTTGTTTGTTTTAAAGTTGGATTTCGTGGATATTCTGACACTAATGTCAAAAAACCCCGAAAATTATGTTTTGCTAAATGCCAAATAACCCGTTAAAGTTAACGTTATTTACCATCTGGCATGTTAGGCATGACTGTCTTGAGTATTTTTTTACAGATATTTCTTTCTCGAGCGCATCCGGTAACCAGTTGTGATAAAGTGCCAGTGCCAGTCGTCGGAATAAGACGAGAGTCAACATCGGGAAGCTTTCAACAAACGGAGAGATCTCCGGTCTTCTCTAGGGCTCAAACAGGTCCTATACAAAATAATAACTTATATTGTTCATGAACATGGTTTCCATAATTATACAATCATAAGTGGATACAGTAAGCACATAAAACAGTTCAATATGGAGATAGATGGAAACAAAAACCGAAGTTTTCTACTACCCCTGTTTTCCCCTCACACACACATAAGTGTGTACTCGAATGCCTTTCCTTTCATATATTTTAAATGACCTGCAGATTTATAACTGTATTACCTCATTATGACTGTAACAAAAGATGTGTGCCACACACTGTGCGGCTGATGCTCCTTTGGTTATGAACAGCTCGTGCAAATGTGCGTGTATGTGTGTGTGAGCGCGCACGCAGTTTTGCTTGTCACCAGAGGGCGTAGTTCTGCAAAAACTCAGATACTTGCGTTTTGCTCCTTTAAGGCAAAATATATATTTTTTGTAATTCTGTAAAATTGAATTACACTGTGCAAATCGAATGAGGGAGGGTTGGCTCTTGACAGAACATAAAATATTCATTTTATCTTATTTTCAGTGTTCGCATTTATGAGGAAAAAACAATGTTACAGACGTGACAGTTCTCCGTTATTCGGATGTTGAGCGCTCTGAAGCGGCACTAAAAGACGGATTTAAAACTTCCACAGACCTCAAACAGAAAAGCACAAAGCCTTTATTTAAAGTGAATTTCGTTTTCCTTTCGATTTTCTCTTGATTTTAATCAATGTTTCATCAACCAATTGCCTGGATTTAATACATAAGAAGTAAAGGCAAACAATTATAGACGACATGTAGAATTCACGACATGCAAGTGCCGGTGGGGAGCGCGTTTCTTAAATATAAACTCAGTGTATAGCCTGAGTATATCCTACTCTCACAGACCTGAAACGTTTATCTAGGCCTATATTCAAATGTTAACTTGGAAACAGAACAATTCAAAACGAAACTAAACCAAAAAGATTGATTCAGTCTTCTCATTCATCAATAGCATTGAAAGCACCCAATTTATTTTCACTGACTGCAAGATAGGCCTATTTTAGCTTTTGATTAATAAAAATGTTCTGCTATAAAAGTTTAGATTATATTTAAAGCAATTTTCTATTTAAAATGTAGGTTACTTTTATACAATTACGTTTTTCTTTCGCTGACATGTCCCCCATTTCGCGAACCGACTTAGAAATACAGCTGGTTTATTTTTGCCGCAGCGGATTTACCGCAGCACTTGCCGCGGCGGTAAACGACATTCTGGTTGATCACCTACTGTACATAAGAAGTAAAAGCAAACAATGGGCTCTATGCACGGCGGTATTTCCGGTGAAGGTTTAAGGATGCTCGATAACTTCTGCCGATCGTAGAGTCCAATGCAATACCAAGAATTTATATTGAATTTTATACTCCATGGTTATACTAAAGAAACGTTAGACACAAAAACAGATAAAACGGACACCCCCCGTTGTGTTTATGCTTCTTTTTAAAATTATATTAAATAAACATAGCAATATATAAAATTACATCTAAACGCATGTACGTTTCATTTCAAAGACAGGAGGACAGTAAATTTTGAAGACTCAGCCATAATCCCGTTTTCTTCAATTCAATTCAAAACGAAACTAAACCAAAAAGATTGATTCAGTCTTCTCATTCCTCAATAGCATTGAAAGCACCCAATTTATTTTCACTGACTGCGAGATAGGCCTATTTTAACTTTTGATAAAATGTTTTTGATTAAATATAAATATTCTATTTAAAATGTAGGCTACTTTTATATAATTACGTTTTTCTTTCACTAAATGTCCCTTTGCGCCACCTGGTGGTCATTTCGCGACCGACTTTGAAATATGGCTGGTTTATTTTTGCCGCGGTGCCGTGGCGGTAAACGACATTCTGGTTGATCACCTACTGTAAGCAGAGATGCCCAGATTCAGAAAGTTGGATCTAAGTAGCGATATCAAAGCAATCCAATTGTTTTTTTTATAAGAAATAATATCGAGGATAAGTTCACATGATATAAAAATAGAAAGTGCTAGTTTATAAATGAGTGGTAAAGAAGAAAATCAAAGATTAATGAATCAATTCGACGGAGCTACAAACACAAACACAGACCTGTGACTTTACCTATGATCTTCCCACTGTTTTTGACTAATTTATTTAGTAATTTTTTATATTTCACACTAATTTCCAAACCAGCAGCTAATGGAAAAGGACAACACTGGCTCTATATAAGATTTATAGAACAATTCCATCAATGTCTTGTCTATGTTAAATGATCTAAATTTTTTAAGCTTAAAGGGCACCTATTATGCCCCTTTTTACAAGATGTAATATTGGTCTCGGGTGTCCCCAGAATGTATTTGTGAAGTTTCAGCTCAAAATACCCCACAGTTAATTTATTATAACCATTTAAAAATGTCATTCTTGGGGCCTGTTTAAAAATGAGCTGTTTTGGTATATACGACCTTAAATGCAAATGAGCTGCATATCCCCGCCCTGCCTTTGGATGAGGGCGTAACTTTGATACCTATGGCAGTCGGTAATCAGAAGGGCTGAGAGAGTGAGAGACGCGCTGTTTTGAATGTCATTCAGCGTACGTTTGAATCGGAATATAAATAGTATGAAGAGACTCCGGCAGAATAAACACAAATGAGAATGGACCAGTACGTCTTAGTATGGTTATTTGATACATTTATGTACTTATAGAGTTGTAATCGCGTCCCCTTTGCAATTATGGATGTGCAACACACACACACACACAAACACTAACGCTGGCGCAATTTTTTGAAACTACATACACATTCTGTGATAAAGTTTGCCACATACAAGCGAAATTACATTTATGCGAGGGACCTGTTGCGTCATGTTTACTTGTCATACAGGTGCTTCTGTGGCAAATGTGAGAAGATGGCTAACTTACAGAACAACAACATATATGCAGTTTTTAATATAATATCTTTAAAAATATATATATTTATAAACGTGTGGTTACACACTATACAAACAAGGTTTAAATTATATACACAGACATCCTACGACGACGATGACAACAACTTTAAATGCATTTGTTGTTGAATTGGCTGACATCGACTGAAAAGACTATTTGCTTAAAAATCATAAAATACACTTACTGTTACTGGAGGTGACGGTGGATCGCAAACAGTAGACGACGATCCACACTTGAGGATTAACTTTTAAGCCACAACAACAGGATTAACCCACGACAGAACACTTATGTTTCCAAGAGACATTACCGGCTGTCGTTGAAACAATGGAGGATGGTGTACAGATCTCCGAGGGCGGAGTCTAGGCCACAACCACACTGTCAATCAAACCCCTTGCTCACTTTCTACGTCACAAAGAGCTGAATCTTAGAACAGCTGAAAGTGAATTTTCCATAATAGGTGCCCTTTAAGCTTAAGTAAAGGCGCTGCTGTACCTTTTTACACAGAGCCTCTGTGTTCAAATCAAAATGCAATCTTTTATAAATAATCGTCCCCAGATATTGATAGCTTTCCACACATTCCACCTTCTTATTCTTAATAAATGTTAAGGGAAAGATCCGTCGTGCTCCTAAAACCCATGATGGCAGCTGGATCCCTGGCTTTCTTGTCCCATTCATGGAGGAGATCGGCCTGAAGGATCTGAAGCACAGCTATAGAGTGCAGGGCGGACGCAGCCTGTCCGGCGGCTGAAAACGCGTGGCCGACGAGAGCTGACATGGTCCTGCAGGCTTTAGACGAGAGGGCAGACTTTGAGTGGCATATCGTGGAGGGCGGACAAAGGTGTGCTGGTGCAGCACCTGCAGACCTGGATGCGGCAGACCTGGATCGGGCGCTTGGGGGCGGCGATGAAGGAAATAGCGGTCCAGTCTTTCGGCGGTGACCACTCGAGGCAGAGTTGGTCGACGGCCATGGAGAGGAGGCGCATAATTTCCGCGTCCACGCCAGCATGCGTGTGGCCAGATTCCTGGAGGCGGAGTGGTGAGAACCCGACCAATCCTCACTGTCCAAGGCAAGGATAGAGCAGCTGTCACCTGTGGTGTCACCTTCCGCCTCGTCCCCTGAAGCGAGGGCAGTGAGGGCCGGAGCCGGCAGCTGCGCATCCTGGAGGGGGTGGAGAAGGCGAGGTAGAAGCTCGAGGGAGAGGCTCTGGCAAGCGCTTAAACGCCACATCAGGCTACAGTGGTCTTTAAGAACGGCGCTTCTTCCTGTGCAGTTTTACAGAGGGCAGAGTGACAGCCTCCAAGTTGAAAACTTAGATATGAGCTCGCAGGGTCGACATCGGAAGTGCCTAACAAAGGACGCATCCCCTGATCCTCCAGGCAGAGAGAGCAGATCACATGACGGTCTCCGGCGCTGAGCGGGGCTCTGCACGAGCCACATGAAATGCAAAACATTTTGACAAAAATGTCTCGCGTTCTTTTAGATAGAATTGTGTGTTGCGGCGGCGAACATGCACAGTAGAGCAATGGATACTATCGCCAGATAGCGCAGCAGGCACGGATGGCTGAGGGCGGACGACCGGCTTCCTCTGCTTGCTGGTCGCTGGTTTCGACTGCGGTGGATTCTCTCAGGATCCATCTATGCGTAGAGCTTCGCTGAAGAGATGAAAATCACCTGCGAGCTGTACTTTTATATGCTAACCCACACCCATTCTGGCGGGCTGTGACGCGAAGCGCCCTCATTGGGCGTGACGTCACGCCAGGCTCAGTGGTAGGCTGCTGCAGTTGCCGCAGGGCAGCCAATGAGCACGCTAGATAGCCTGCTCTAGTTCTGCTAGCTGCTGCACTGCGTTGACAAGAAATACAAAATTAAGGATAATTTTTGGCTTTATATCTCGAGAAAAGAGGACTTTTCTTTATCTTGTGTGTAGAGTTCTGAGAGAATGAGGCATACTTGCAGGAAATGTGTGTAAACAATCGAGAAAAACTATAAAGACACATAATATTCTATAGACACTTTAAAACACACAAATCTGCACCTAACCTCCAACACCTCAACTAAAGGAGAGACTGGAAGTGTGTGTGTGTGAGGGGGGGGGGGGGTAATGCATTTAAATACACAGCCCTAATTATACATCTACAAACTCCCATATAAGATAACCAACGTGAAGGTGAAACATTTTATGAAGGTCTTTTCCTTTACAGGGAAAAAGATGTTTCCTGTTTTAATAAAATACCTGAACACTCTTCAGAATATGTGTGAGTTTGTGCTGGTGTGTGTAGTAGTAGTGCACTCAGAGTGTGTGTGAGTTTGTGCTGGTGTGTGTAGTAGTAGTAGTGCACTCAGAGTGTGTGTGAGTTTGTGCTGGTGTGTGTAGTAGTAGTTCACTCAGAGTGTGTGTGAGTTTGTGCTGGTGTGTGTAGTAGTAGTGCACTCAGAGTGTGTGTGAGTTTGTGCTGGTGTGTGTAGTAGTAGTGCACTCAGAGTGTGTGTGAGTTTGTGCTGGTGTGTGTAGTAGTAGTGCACTCAGAGTGTGTGTGAGTTTGTGCTGGTGTGTGTAGTAGTAGTTCACTCAGAGTGTGTGTGAGTTTGTGCTGGTGTGTGTAGTAGTAGTGTACTCAGAGTGTGTGTGAGTTTGTGCTAGTGTGTGTAGTAGTAGTGCACTCAGTGCCACAGAACATGGACACAGTCTGAGCCTTTTACAAGACAGAGGAGTGGATGATGCTCTTTTATACTCAGTGCACCTGTAGTGTCTGCCTCAATCTGTGTCAAAATCACACACTAAACTCATGCTAGTCAGGACTGAAGTCCACATAAGCAGACAACTCATATTGTGCAGACACTTTCAGTAGGAATCAGTAACATTCGTGTTATATTAGAGGTGGTTTGTGGCATTAATCATAATAAATTAATGCTGATGGGAAATGAGAAAATGTTCCATCTCTACTGAATCTCTTAGTAACAAGCTTTCAGGAATAAAGCTTTTGAAAACTGAGGAAAAAATCCCCCACATCCACTCAATAGGAAAGTGTTTTCTAATGGCAGAAACCAAATCAATTATGATCCTCAGTGGAAGAGCTTCAGGTTAAATCCTTCATGACGGACACTTTAAAGAATGCTTAACAACTCTATTGTTTATCATTTAATCATTTAATCAGTTTATCATTTATACTCTTCTAAATAATCAGATGTGAAATACTTATGCATCACACCACTTTTGTGTTCATGATGATTATTTTGCACGTTTGTATCTCAGAGTACACCACAGCTCCTGTGTACAAATCTGTGGAACAGCCAATCAGAGCAGAGCTCAACATTATTATTCATGACCCTTCCAGATAAATAAATAACAGCCCATTTCATGCAGGGACAAATCCTAGAGTTATAAATGAACATGTAAAACATGTAAAAGCTCATCTGGAGGATCTTTGCCTTTACTTAAGCCACACACCTTCATGTAGATATCAGGGGCCGTATTCACAAAGAATTTTATCTTACCACTAGGAGTACTCCTAAATCGCACTAAAATATTTTAGCTAGGAGTTTTCTCTTAAGTTATTCACAATGCCTTTCAGACCTAGCCTGGCTGCGCCCTCCTACACACTTCCGCTCAATTTCATTTCACTTCAGTACTAGAGGGAGTGGCTGAGAACGATGACGTTAATGTAGCGCGTCAGTTTGAGTTAGATGTGAGAAAAGCTATTCGGTCCGTTGTTGGAAAAGAAACTTGTTGCCGAAAATACAGAATTTAAAGCCGGATTGTTATCGTCTCACCTCTTGTTGCACAACGGAGGACCGCGTGAAGGAGGCAGAAAGATTGGAAGTTTGTGCTGGGCAGCTCGTGCACGATGACCGTGACATTTTGGACGGACGGTTTAGCCTGGTGTTCGCGGTGTTCGGAAGCCCCGAGTCCTGGCTGTTAAACTGTTGTTGAAGATCCGCTCAGGAGTCATGTCAGTCGCTCATATTCCCAACTGTAAATTTAGCGGACTCTTGTGATGAATAGAACATTTTGAGCCCCTTTGTGTACTGCGCAGGAGGTTGGAGTGTCAGTTTTACATGTTGTAACGTTAAATCATACAAATTGGTTGTGATTTTTTAAAAATAATTGTCATAAATAAAAATGTGAAAACCCATACTTTGAAGATATTTGATTTTCAGTTTTAGATGGCAATGGTTAATTTGTTTTAATAAAAAAACGAAATGCCACATAAAAATGTACAAACACATACTTTGAAGACCATAATTAAGGTAATTAAGAAACAAAGCGTAATATGAAAAATTGTTGTTTATTACACATCTGCAGATAGAGACTGATCATTCACTGTAACAGCTAGCTGCTAACGTTACAGCATTTGCGGCAGATCAGAAAACGACCACAGCGGCGTATTTGTAATGATTAGACACAGCTTCCACCGTTGAAAGAATATATCACTGTCCTTCATGTCAAATATACATTTCGAATTATAATAATTGTTCCTACATTAACAAAACATGCAGCTCTCGTCGACTGAAATCCTATTGTAAACATAATCCTCTGATCATTCGGACTTGTTTCCAACCATTTCGGCGCATGACATATGTCACTCACGACCACACGTTCAGCGATTGGCTATGGCAGATCCTGAGTGACTCTGGGCAGATCCAATAGTTTTGAACTTTAACAGTGAACCCGCCTACAAGGAAGGAAACGTTTCTCTATTGAGAGGGGCCAGACTCTATGTGCAAATGAAATGTACTAGAGTCTGGTTGAACCAGGCTATTTCAGACCTACTCTTAGTAAGAAAAAATGACAACTCTTAAACTAAGAGTGAGTCTTCGTTGCTATGGATGACGTCAATTTTCATGCACGAGCTTCCTCGCAATGATCACGGTGATTGGTTGTTAGATGACAGGGTCATCATGTGGAACATAACACAGCAACAAATCATGGAATTACCACATCTAAATGTCTGTGTCCTACACAAAATAATAATAAGAAAAAAGTAATGTCATCGAAACGCATAGGCTATATAATGACATGTTTGTGCAGGCCACAGTGAAGAGTAATTCTAAAAAGTCAGAGAGAAAAGGTAGCAATTAATGAAAGTTATTCAAGGTAGCCTAAGGGCCTGCAGTATTCACTTATCGCATCTTTTGCGCGCTCAAGTTCGTTACTTTAAAAGTAGGCGCGCGATATGTGCGCCTGTTTTTTTCCAAGCGTGTCCGTATGGAGCGGTGCGCGTGACAAGAACCAACCGGAGCGCAACCGCCGGGAGAATGCAGCGAACATTGCGTTCTTAGGCGCACCATGTGAATGGTGCCTAATACCCTAATGAAAACCTTAACTTGCCATTCTTTTAGCCTAACTAGACTATTTAAAGCAAGGACATGTTGCTCATATTGAAGTAATGTAATAGTTGAATGACGGTGGATTATGAACTCGCCAAAATGGAAAAGAAAGCCCAACTAGACGCAGGATCAGTTACTGCTGCTGGCCCAGTTGGTGCTAGAAAAAATTAAAAAAACATAATAAAAGCAAAATCTCGGCATGAGACATGGATTTGAGGATTTGTTTGCAGATTGATGCAGCATCCCGCTTGTGTCGCGGACCCCGGACGACTGCGAGAGGCGCTGGTGTCGCTACAATCCTTTGTGAATAGGCCTCAGTGAGTTAGGAGTCCTCTCGACTTCTTTTAAGCTGTCCCAGACTTAGGTGCTACTTTTAGGGCTAAAATGCTTTGTGAATTACTCTTAGTGAAAAAAATTAGGAGTCCTAAAGTTAGGAGTGACACGCCCATTATTTTTAGGAGTTGCTCCTAAATTCGCCGGTTAGGAGCTACTTTTAGCCTTAAAATTCTTTGTGAATACGGCCCCAGAACAATTAAAATATTCCATCCATGCATTCTATGGCACCTTTAACACAACATCATCTAACATTCGGAATGCACATTTTGTAATGGTTTGTAAATCTTTAACAGAAATGGCCATTTCTCGTGTGGATACAGTTCATATAGTTTACATTTATCACTACATCAAGTGTTAATAACTAGAGTCAGAGTCAGATCAGTGGAACATTATTAAAGCGTAGGGCAGAATCAAACTAACTCAACATTTACTGACAGATTCATTCACAAACATCTGTATCTTTTTTATTTATTTATTTTATTATCATTGTATTTTGTTTAATGTGTTTATGTGTTGCATGGTTTCTTTTTTATGCTTGCTCTCCTCGAGTTGCCACCTTGTCGAGGTGGAGAGCCTTGCGTGATCCGATGAACCTGAGAGCAATGCCGTCTGGAGCTTAAGCACCTGGTAGGGTCACCCATGGGGGTAAGGTCGAGGGGGAGGTTCCAGATACCATCATACCTCAACAGAGAAGGAAAACTCTGTACAGACTCCATCACCACTGCCTTGTGTTTAGCCCCAGGGAAAGCAAAAGGCTAAGGGAGTAAACCCCAACAGAAAATCAGGAGTGGAGCCCCTTTGGTGGATGGTGAAGGAATTTGTCACTCCAGCTGCAGAAACAACACAGGGAGCAGCAGTTTACCAGTGATAAGTCATGGCTCATTTGGCGTTGAGCCAGGCACTAGAGATTGCTCCCGACTGTGAGAGGAACCATCGTGTTCCATTGGGTCGTTACCGCCCGCCTTAACCCCGTGCAGCCCCCGGGCAGTTAGATACTACCCCACCTGCTTGCTTCAGCGGGTGCATGGAGCTCAGACAAAATCGACAGGCAGGTTGTAAAACCCAGCACCAGGAAATAATCAATAGACCAAAAAATCACCAGCCCTGCGACTGGCAACTTGGAATGTCAGAACATTGTGCCCTGGCCTCTGTGACGATCTTCAGCAAGGTGAGGATGCTAGAAAAAATGCTATGATCAACAACGAGCTGTGTAGGCTCAACATCGATGTTGCCGCCCTTCAAGAGACACGTCTTCCATCCAGTGGAAATCTAAAGGAGAGAGATTACACTTTCTTCTGGCAAGGACTGGAGCAAGACAAGCGCCGACTCTATGGGGTCGGCTTTGCAGTGCGAAATTTTCTCTTACCATCAGTAGAGCCTCCTTCTCAGGGAACTGAGCATATCTTCGCCCTCCGTCTCACAACCTTCTCGGGACCCTTGCACATCTTCAGCGTCTATGCTCCACAGCTGAGGCTAAAAATGCTTTCTATTACGAACTTGAGGCTAAAATCGAGGACATTCCACCGAAAGACAACCTGTTCATGTTTGGAGACTTCAATGCCCACTCCGAGCATGAACAGGTCGTATCCCAAAGGACGTTCTGTACGGGGAGCTTGCCACAGGAATACGACCATCTGGACGGCCAACCCTGCGCTATAAGGACGCCTGCAAGCAACTTGAAAACGTGCAGCATCTGTCCGGCTGATTTGGAAGCAGTGACATCGGGCCGCGAAAATTGGCGATCGACCGTTAAGACTGGTGTCCTTTTAGCCGAAGAAAAACTAGCAATGCAGTGGGAGGAGAAGAGGACTCGCCGGCCTCGTTCAGCCTGTTCCCATCACCACTGCTTACACCTGTAGCAAGAGCCAGCGTACAGTCATAGTAGAGTCTGCAACCAAACCACAGACTGACCTGGGTGCAGATTCTAAACCATTGTCTCTCGAAGACAGAAGGATGCCAACAACCAACTACAAATACATTTCTACTCGGCTTGACTTGGAATGAAACTGCAAATAAAGATGTAACGATTTTGTTTTCAGTAGAAAAACTTGCTATAGCCTAATATTTTGTCTTTAATTTTCCCCTTAAAGCATAATCATAATTTGATAAACTTACAGTATGACAACATTTTAAAATCACTGTGGCTATTCACATTCTCCTCTGTATAACACTTGTGCTTTTGTTAATGGTTTTATATTGTGTAGTGTGATTTGCTGATTGCTGATGCGGTTGTGTGTGCATTAACTGTTAATGATTTAATGTTTAATGCATCTTTGTTTGGTGTTTCTGGAGTTAATTCAGGCTATAAAAGAAGCAGAGCAGCTCATAAACACCATCATCTCCTGACGAACAGCGTCTTCAGTCTTCAGTTTGATTCCCGGTAAGATCATGTCGTCTCATGTGGGAATTATTGTGTTCTTGAGTTTCTGCCTTTACTCAAACGTTAGCACATGTCGTTCAGCTTGTTGACTCACTAATGTGATTGATTATGTGGAGAAGAAACTAAAGAAATAAGGTGGGATTGTTTAAAGCAGGTTTGGAAGTTTTCTTTAAGGTTCTGCTGGATCCAGTTTCCATTTCAGGTTCTTGATATTCATTTGATGATGATAGTAAACTTCATCATCTCTGTTCCCAGGTGTCTTTTCTGGATATACTTAATATATTTAAATGATACTGTACTGAGTGCATATTAAATGTATTATTTTGAAATAACTTTTAAACATTTACTATTGTAAGCTAATTGCAATATATTTGAATCTATTAAATTGTGCTAAAATGGAACCGCTTCCAGTACTTCCAGTTTAGTGTATTTAAGTGTATTTCTTTACAGTTCACTTAAAATATACTTTCATATTTCTTCATCTTTCTTCTATAAAGCTGTTTTATTCTGTATTCAAAATTGTATATTAAAAGTGCAAGAATAATTAAATATAAATGTTAAGACATACACACTCTGTAATCAAGAACACTTTAATATACTATCTTGTGTACATTGCAAAATAAATACAAAGTAAATTAAAAAGTACAGCAGGATATATAATCTCTTGAACATAAAACATTATAATAAAGACCAGTGTAAAGCTATAACAGAGCTATAGGATATGCTTTATTTTCATTGGTTGTTGCGTTAAATCTTACCCAGATAAGATTCTTACCCAGATGCTGTTTTCTGATTGGCTATTGTGCAGCCCTTTCTTTCTTTGATTGGCTGATCGGGCTCGAGTAAGAACTACGTGCTTGATATGAGATTAAAACTGAGATATTTTAATGAAACCAGAGATTTATTTCCCTCCGATGAACGATTCACCAAATCTGTTCACGTTTCAAAAGGTTAATGTTGATTATGAAACTAGTTTTCTTTAATGAATATTGTGTGTGATTTCAGTCAGTCAGCAACACAGATTTACATTTCTGACAGAAAACAGGCTTTCAGAGCAGCAGAAGAACCAATATTTTAGAGAGATCAGAGTATTTGTGCTTTCTCTCGCCATCATTCATGGGTTTCTTCTTTTACTGAGGATATGAATAAACGCTAGTGAACTTTAAGAATGAAAGCATCAGATATAAAGCATTTTCACATTACTTCAGTCGTCGTAGTTGAGCCCAACCATTAGTGAAAGTTAGACTGGTTTTTCAGTGCAGTCTCATCCCAATTCGTCATATAACTGACGTTTTGGGACGTCTTTTGACCATTCGTCAATATACGACTTTTTAGGGCCCCTTAAACGTCGGTAGATGACGTTATGGGATCCTAACTCTACCCCAGACCTAAACCTAACCCTAAACCCAACTCGTCACCTAACTGACGTTAAAGGTACAGCGTCAGTTGTATGACGACCCGGGATCATCATCTACCGACGTTTAAGGGGGCCTAAAAAGTCGTATATTGACGAATGGTCAAAAGACGTCCCAAAACGTCAGTTATATGACGAATTGGGATGAGACTGTGTTGGGTTTTTCACTCTATCATTGTTAGTTCATCGTGTGTTTAAGGTCATTCCAGTTTTACACGTTGGGTCAAATAGTGTGTGTGTAATCTCAGGCATTTCCTCCGTTAGATCAACAAGCTTTAAGATGTGTGTATCTCCAGTGTGTGCAGTGAATGAAGAGCTCTTTAAACACGGCAGTGGAAACTTGTGAAACATCTGTCAGTCTGTGTGTTATTCCACAAACTTCTGCTTTGACCTGCAGACCAAACACACACTCCTGTCAGTAACGTAAGTTCTTCAAGATTTATTCTTCCTTTAATAAACCATTGTACACTTGCAGCTGTGCTGGACTGAATATTCAGAACAACAGCATTCTTGCTTCTGTCATATTGTTCAAATGGAGGATTTACAAACTTTAATCTGACATTTCACGTATTTCAAGCTTTCTAACATTACACACACTCCTCTAAAGAGACGTGTCAAGCAAACTGAGTAAACTGCATTTCAACAATCACACAGAAAACAACTTATGTGTTATTATTATATATTATTGAGTTATTATTAACACATTATTTTCCCTATTGGTTTGATAAAGAAAATATATGATTACAATAGTAAATGAATGCATGTTTTTTAAACTAATGACTGGTTTGTTATTTAGTGTCTGTCAAGATTTCATGAAACAATGGCAGAACTAAACGCCAGCATCAACGGATCAAGTGGAGATTATAATATCAACCGATCAAGAGGATTTTATGATGATCTAGCTGAATGGATTCAGATGGGGGTATTTCACAGGAAACTTCCTGCAGAACTATTAATTCTCAGGATCATTGCCGCCATTGAGATTCCAATCATGATCTTAACTCTGTGTGCGTTGTGTGCTCTTCTCAAATCTCAGCGCTCCACTCCAGTGTTTGTTATTCATTTGATTCTGTCAGATCTCATTCAGATCATCTGTATATTAACGAACACATTCAACTGGTCAGGGGAGGTGGAGAATTATCTGTATAGGGCATATTTCTATAGTTTGATTGCGGGTCTGTATTTTATGGCATGTGTTGCTCTTGAACGATATCTTCTGGTTTCTCATCCTATCTGGTCCAGATCTCATCATTCACTGAAAGTCTGCTGTGTTATTTCTGTGATCGTCTGGTTTGTTCCTCTGATCTTTGCAAACTTTAACTACTATTATCTGTTTACACCTCTGTCCCGAGCGATCGCCTATTTAATCCCCTACCCGATAATCATTCTGTGTTTTATCGGCACTTGTCGCGGTCTTTCACGCACAATAACTCTTACTTCTGTAAAGCGCAAAAAGATTTTGGGCAGCTTGTTCCTTGTGCTTCTGACTTACACTTTTCTCATTCTCCCCAACACAATTGTGATCATTATATATAGGTTTTTTCCCTTTTTAAACCATTTAGTGTTTTATATATTTTGTCATTTGTCTGAATATCCCCTGTTCCTGAACCCGCTGGCTGACTGTGTCCTGTACATGTTCATCAGGCCTGATGTCGGAGGGTTAATGAAGTCTGTTCACTGCTGTTGTAGAACTGACACACATCAGGATTCGACACACACACACGGGACGAACACACTCGAGACAGTAGTGCAGCGTTTGCCTGCTGTGTTTCAGTGCTAAAGCCTGCGTCTCATTCACGGACCTGCACTTCAGTTTCAACATCTGCACTCCATACATGAAGTCAATGCCATTCTGTTCACTCACACACCCTTCCTTTCTATGGCATTTAGCTTTATTAGAGACAACTCTTGATTCATCAAACTCCAAACTCAATTGCTCTGTTTGCGGCCCATAAAACACATGCGGTAAACAGAGTTTTATTAAAGATGTGTTGATGTAGTGTTGATGCTTCTGCTGGCGTTCTGGATCAGCAGGACTTTATCATACGATGGAGAGGAGGGTTGTATAAAGCACGGTTTATTCTCACTTCATTCCCCGATAGACTGACAGATCAACAACATCAAGTAGTTTCAGCTCGTAGTCTTGCTTGTGTTCCTAATGCATGTACATTATACTCTTTTTACCTAATAACTACTATTCACACTATTATTCATGTATTACTAATGTATTACAAAGATGGTCCACTTAAAAACTGACATACTGTACATATGCTCTCATGTCCATCAAAAGATGAATAACTTTATTTCTTCTGTGGATCATTAAAGACAATATTGTGATATTTTTGTCCATTCATTAGAAGTCAGTGGACAGTTTCGGGTGAACTATCCCTAAAAACACTTGATTTAAAGTGCAGAAAGTATATCAGAAGAGATCTAAGTTTATATGAAATATTAACCAGAGCTTGCCTGTAAATCTGAAGAGTTATTAGTAATATTGTTGTGTGTTTATAGAAGTGTTTGATATGTCGCATATGGAGTCAAAGACTGTCCTGTATTCTCTCTCTTCTACCATTAATTTAATTAAAGATCTCTCAGTTCTCCTGTGTGTTTCTGTCTCTTCTGTGTGTGTGTGGACAGAGGGAAACATCTATTAGGTGAAAAAAGATTTTATACTTAACTACAGTATTCCATGTTTGTTCTACCACTCGGCCACGTCTTCACTCACGGCCAAATGCCAAAACGTTCTCCCGTGTTTGGACCCACATCAAAATTAAATAATAGCATTAAGTGAAGATCTGTCCTTATTGTCAGCCGTAACCTATCTGGATATTTATAACGATCTCGATCATACAGTATCCGTATAGCGAACGTACAAACTACAATTTGCCTCAACAAGGCAACATGAACGACACTCGTCTCATTCATGGAGGTGGAAAAACAAGTGCTTTGTGACACGCAAGGTTTGTTGTATTAAAATGTAAGTGCAAAAGAAAAGGCATGAGAGTCGGTTGTTTTTGTCAATTTTAAGTTTTCATTTAAAATGTTTGTGATTTTAATATAAGTACATGGTTACATATTTGACCACTTGCTTGAGCAATTTAATATATAGAAGTAATGCATGGAATAATTGGCTTACATTGTTGAAATAATGAGTATGTGTTAATAAAAATAGTCAGTACCGGGGTGTTTGTGGTAGCTAACATTACAGCCGCGGATTAGTTATGCACTGCAAACGCAGCATATTTAAAGCACTTGCGTCCTGTTTCTGTGCCTTATACACACCGCATACGCATTGCACACGGATTATGTGTGAAACCTGTGCTAAAATGATAGGAACAGACTTTTCTGTGGGGAGTTGGCTGGAAGTTTAGCCTATTTATCCTAGCTAGCCTCTCCTGCGCTGTCTCAACCCTGTCTCCTTCCCTTCACGTTTTCTGAAAGTCAGTATCTTATCGCATAAAAACTAACTCTGATGTTCTTATTGCTGTTGTTAGAACGGCCGTGTATTACACAACACCATCACGCTGTTTAAAAAAAAAAAAAAAACGTGATAATATCATGGATAATCCCGGACGCTACCTCGCTTGTCCATTGACAGACTGACAGTTTCCGTGGTTTCTATGTCAACAAAATGGCCGCGCAAACACTGATGACGCAGATCGAATAAGGTCTATTGTGAGTGTAGGTCTAGTTTACATGAAAAAAGAAGAACTTTTACAGTTTTTAAAAGATGATTTTATTTTAGCTGTTATGAGAAAAATAAATTCAATTGAATGCACCGCTGTGTTTGTCGAACACTAATTAATGCCAGAATAAAACCAGATTTTAGAATATGCACTCGCGTGGTGTATTAAAATACTCAATTATAAACTCAAAACCACCTCAAAACTGTGATGACGAGTCAGAGGCATTCAGATCCATATGCAGTATTTTATTAAGAATAGTTAAACAGGCAGAGATCAGAGATGAGCATCAATCATAGAGCAGACAGTCCAAGAGCATAAACGATACCAGGCAAGGGTCAGGGCAGGCAGCAAACAGAGAAACAATGGTCGAAGAACAGTCAAGGGACAATACAAAACGCTCGGTAATGTTAGCCGGGGCAAAACAAGACTTCGCAATGCATGAGAGACCGAGGGCTGTTTATATAAGGGAGAAAATGGGGAAGAGGTGATTAGTCCTAGGTAAGGGGCTTATGGGAAATGTAGTTCTATACTCAGGTGACGGAGCTCTGGGATGAGCGGAGAGAGCCACAGAGGCGCGATCCGTGACAGAGCCCCCCTCCTGCGAGCGGCTCCTGAAGCGAGGACCCGTGCGACGCCGAGGTCTTCCACGGGGTCTGGGAGCAGGTCTGGTGGGGTGGTTTTGATGGAATTCGGAGATCAACGTAGGATCCAGTATATCCTGTGACTTTACCCAGGATCTCTCCTCAGGACCATAACCCTCCCATTTGATTAGGTACTGTAACTCCCTGCCTCGGCGTCTGGAGTCGATCATTTCCCTCATACGGTAAGCCTCCTCGCCCTCGATGATGATAGGAGGGGAACTCGTCTCCGCAGCCTCATCCTGGTCCCTCTCTCCACTCGGAGCTCCGGCAGGTTTGACCAATGAAACATGGAAAGTGGGAGATATACGGTAAGTGGCAGGTAAAGCAAGACGGTATGACACTGGTGTAATTTGTCTAATGATCTTGAATGGACCCACGTACCTGGGGCTTAGCCCCTCTCCGGTGACGATCAGCCTGTTCTCTGAATCTGCAAACTGCACGTTGAAGATGCACGTGAGCATTGCTCCAGGTTTCCTCACTTCTTTGTAGCCAGGCATTTATGGCCGGGAGATCCGTGGGCTCCCCAGACCAAGGAAATAGAGGGGGTTGATATCCAAGTATACATTGGAAGGGGGTGAGACCCGTAGAGGGCTTGCATCAGCGAATTCTGGGCGTATTCAGCCCACACAAGGAAACGGCTCCAGTCCTGCGATCCGTGACAAAAACACATTTTAAAAAGCAGTGAATAAATGTATTAAGGCCACTGAAACTGAAACGCGATGCATTTTATCTCCAACAGCGCTGGTTTAGATTTTATTATTTGTTGTTTAAACGTGCGTGTTGCATATAAAAAAAAGAATAAAAAATACAAATAATATATATACACACATATATATATATATATACACACATATTTGAGATTGTCTATTTAGGCTAATTATAGCATTGATTACTGTGGGCAAATCCCTGCTTAGCTTGTTTTTTAAATTATTATTCTACATGGAACACCATTAAGGTTTTTTTTTCTATTTTTTTTAACATAACTACTTTTGTTGGAAGAGATTTGTCCCTTAGTGTAAAATGGAAATGCATGGTAATTTTATAAAAAGCATGTTTATTCAGGATTTGAAACAGTGTCATCAAAATGATTGAAACCTAAGTTCTACCACTTCGACCACAACTTTTCTCACTGAGAAAAGCCCAGAAGCTCGGTTGTTCAGCAGTCAGTGTGCGCGCTAGAGAAGCACTCTTCAGTCTCTCATTCCTCAATTGCGTCATTGAAAGCATCCAATTTATTTTCGCTGACTGCGAGACAGGCCTATTTTAACTTTTGATTCATAAAATGTTCTGCTATAAAAGTTTGCTTTATTCTATTTAAAACGTAGGCTACTTTTACATAATTAGGCTACGTTTTGCTTTCACTAAATGTCCCTTTGTGCCACCTGGTGTTTGAAATGGCTTTGAAATACAGCTGGTTTACTTCTACCGTGGCGGTAAGTGTCGTTCTGGTTGTCCACCTACTGTATGTGATTTGACCATTTTTTGCATGTTACATGAGTTTTTTGAGTTACATTCACTACGTTTGTTTACCTAGCCTTTAATATGAACATTGTTTGTAGGACAATATTTAGATGTGAAAGAACAAGTTTAAAATTAAATAAAGATTTTTTTTAATTCAAATAGAATAATGTAGAAATGACTGAAATATAGGGCAGAACGGGGCACAACAAAGGGAAAGGCTCTCTCCAAGCAAAGGTTGTCTCACTGGATAGTGGACGCCATTGCTTGGCATGCTTACCAGCAGTAAAGTCGACCGTGCCCCCTTGGTGTGCAGTCACTTCCACCCGGAGTGTGGCATCCTCTTGGGATCTAGCGCATGGCGACTCGCTGAACAGACATCTGCAGAGCTGCAGGCTGGGCGACACCCAACACATTCACCAGATTCGAATAATCTCCGAGTGGAGCCTGTGTCTTTCTCTTCGCACAATTTGGATTTTATGTTCATCACTGAATCATGGATCAAGGATGGTGATCTCACCCCCTTCTCTGAATTGGTGCCGGTCGACTGTACATTTTTAACTCCCCCGCCAAACCAAACGAGGGGTGGGCTTGTGACTGTGCTGAAAAACTCTCACGGCCGCGATGTAGCATCCTCCCTGTGGATCTCTACTCCAGCTTTGAAGCTCAACTTCTACACCTCGGCTGGAACGGTCCTGTTTGCTTAGGGTGATCTACCGTCCTCCACATGCAGTTAAGGCCTTTTTACAGCAATTTACTGACTTTATTGGTAAGATCACAAGTAAATTTGATCGTTTTTTATTGGTGGGTGATTTTAACATTCATGTCTGCTGTGAGTCAAACCCTCTGGCAAGGGAATTTATCAAAATAATTGACGCTTTTAACTTGATACAGTGGGTTAACGACCCCACTAATATCCTTGGTCATACTCTGGACCTTGTTCTTTCCTACTGGGGTCGATATCTCTGAGATTAGTGTTTCTGATTGTTTGCTCTCTGATCATAAGCCTATTTTATTCTCCATGTCCCTCCCTAGTCTTTCTCATGTCTCTACCAAAATGACTTCTATGTCTAGGGTCTACTCCTGCTCAGTTCAGTGAAAGTTTTAGTCAGTGCTTTTCTAAATCTTGTCTCATCTACTCCTGGAGTCTCCGTCAGCGGAGCTGGATGCGGATGAACATGAGTTTGTTAAATAGCGTATGGCTGGATGTATTGAATGAGACTGCTCCTCTATGGCCTCTTAAGCACAAAGCTAAATCTGAACTGTGGCTTACTGCTGAAACTTGGGTGCTTCGGCAAGCTTGTAGAAAAGCTGAACGTCATGTAAAAGGGATAAACTTCACGTTTCACTTCAGTTATTTAAAGATAGCTTACTGGCTTATCAGAGAGCCGCCAAATCAGCTAAAGCAACCTATTTTTCGAATTTAATTTTACATAATCACTCTAGACCTAAAGTCCTGTTTTATATTATTAATTCTGTTGTTAACCCTCCTATAAACACTCTGTCTGTTGCCTCTGCTGCTCTTTCCGAAAGCTTCTTGAGGTTTTTTAAGGACACCCTTCCACAAACCGCATGAGCCTCCATGACCGATCATCCGACACGATACCTGCTGCTGGTGGCCACCCATCACCGCGCGGAGAAAACCAAGAAGGAAACGAGGAACTCGCGGAGGTTACATCACAAAACTGAAGGCTTTTCTACAAGCTGGCAGTTCTCTTCGGTGCAGCACTGCTGCCTGGCTTCGCGCGGATGCTGGTCTACCGATGTCTTCGTCCTGTTTTCCCGCTACATCTGAATCTATCTGAATCTACCTGGGCTGATCTCCGCAGTGTTGGCCGCTGCTCCCGGCATCACGGATTTAATCTTGGAAATCTGCGCTCATTGAGAAAGGCGCCGGCATCTCACGTGATTATTCCTCCACCCAAACTGGCACTAATCAATGCACGTTTCTCTGCAGGTGAATAAGACTTTTTTACTGAACGACTTCTACTCCTCACACAACTTGGATTTTATGTTCATCACAGAATCCTGGATAAAGGTCGGTGACTTAACTCCCTTCTCTGAAATGGTCCCAGCAAACTGTGCATTTTTTAACTCTCCTCGTCCGAGTGGTCGTGGGGGCGGGATTATAACGGTTTTAAATAACTCACGCTGCCGGCTTCTCACTGCCAGCGGACTTCCCCAGCTTTGAAATCTCAGCTTCTCCACTTAGACTGGAATGGTCCCATCTGCCTTGGGGTGATCTATCGCCCTCCACACTATGGACGTAATGGTTTTATACAGCAATTCACTGAATGCATTGGCAATATTGCCACAAACTATGATCGCTTCCTTTTGGTGGGAGATTTTAACATCCATGTCTGTTGTCATTCAAATTCCTTGTCGCAGGAGTTTCTCGACATAATTGATGCTTTTAATCTACTACAGTGGGTCAAAAACTCCACGCACATTCAGGGCCATACATTGGACCTTGTGTTATCACACGGGATTGATGTCACTGATATTCTATTCTCCGACTCTCTGCTTTCTGATCACAAGCCTATTCTTTTCTCACTGTCTCTTCCGGAGCTCTCTCAACCCACTACTGCTCCTGTTATGTCGCGGGTCTACTCCCCACAGTTCAGCACTAACTTTGACCTGTGTTTTGCTGAATTATGCTCACATCTGGATCTGGACCAACCACTTTATGACCTGGATGCGGAACAACATTTCAGCCTTTTAAACTCTGCCTGGCTTAAGGTAGCAAACGTGACTGCTCCTCTCAAACCCCACAAAGTCAAACCAAAATCTGTTCTGTGGCAAAACTCTGACACTCGTCACCAAAGACAAATTTGTAGAGCGGCCAGAACGCAAATGGAAGCGAGACAGGCAAATTGTCTCTTTCCATTTGTTCAAAGACGCTCTTACAGCTTACCAGAAGGCTGCTAAGACAGCTAAAGCTGCATATTTTTCTAACTTAATTTAATCTAACCACTCCAACCCTAAGGTCTTGTTTTCAGTCATTCAGTCTGTTGTAAACCCTTCTTCTAAAGTGTCTGTTGCCTCGGACGCTCTATGTGAAGATTTCCAGAGATTTTTTGTTAATAAAATCACTAAATTAAGACTTAGTGTCTGCCCGAACGTAACTCTGCCCCCATTCGTGTTAGCTACAAATTGTGTTTGGGAGGTTTTTGATCCTATCAACCTCCAGACACTAAAGGATGTGAGCACCAAGCTCAAACCCTCATTTTGTCCAAATGACATCATTCAGCCGAAATTTATAATGTTAATCATCGACTCTGTGGGTCCAGGTTTAGTATCTCTCATTAACAAGTGTCTCAATACGGGCTCAGTTCCAGTTAATCTCAAAGTGGCTACGGTCACTCCTTTGCTCAAGAAGCCTTCACTGGACCCATCTATCTTAAAAAATTACCGACCCATCTCTGTCTTGCCTTTTATTTCCAAGTTATTGGAGAAAATTGTGTTTAATCAACTACAGCACTTTCTGTTAAACAACTGCATGTTTGAGACTTTTCAATCCGGGTTCAGGGCTGCCCACAGCACTGAGTCTGCCCTTCTGCGAGTGTTCAACGACATTTTTATCTCCACTGATTCTGGTGATTCTGTGGTTCTAATTCTCTTAGACCTCTCGGCAGCTTTTGACACTGTTGACCACCCTACTCTGTTGGCTAGACTTGAGACTGAGGTGGGACTAAAAGCCTCTGTCTTATCATGGTTTCGGTCGTACCTTTCTGACAGAAAGTTTTTAGTTAAGATGGGTAATTTCTCCAGTTCCATGGCCCCTCTAACCTGCGGTCTTCCACAGGGCTCCGTTTTGGCCCCCTCTCTATTTTCTCTTTACATGCTACCGTTGGGCGCTGATCTTAAGGAAACACAGTGTATCATTTCATTTGTATGCGGACGACACCCAAATTTACATTCCACTCAAGAAAAATGACCCTGCAGCATTAAACTCTCTTCTGCTATGCTTAGAGGAGGTGAAGGCATGGCTGGCTCAAAACTTCCTCTCTCTAAATAATGATAAGACTGAGGTCATTGTCTTCAGCCCGAGTGAAAGGTCTCAGTCTTTAAGCCCTGACTTGGGGAGCTTATCCCCCTTTAAGTCGACAGGAGTGCGGAACTTAGGTGTTCTTGTTGACCAATCTTAAAAATTTGACAAACACATATCAGCTGTCATCAGCTCCGGTTTCTACCAACTTCGTTTACTATCTAAAATCAAAGGCTTTCTTACTCCGACAACCATGGAAATGGCGGTTCATGCGTTCATCACGTGTAGGCTTGACTACTGCAATTCACTTTATTGTGGAATATCAGCTTCTCAAATTGCCCGTCTTCAGTTGGTCCAGAACGCTGCGGCTAGACTCATTTTCAATTGTCGTAAGTATGACCACATCACTCCAATTCTTAAATCTTTACACTGGCTGCCAGTCCGGCAGAGAATAGACTTTAAAATCCTACTATTTGTTTTCAAAACTCTACGTAACCTAGCCCCAGTCTATCTTTCCGAACTTATTCATCCATATATTCCGCCCAGAAGCCTAAGATCTCACGACCAGGCTCTGCTGGTAGTCCCTCGTGTCAGACTTAAGCGTAGAAGGGAGCGCGCTTTTGCAGTGGCAGGGCCCCGTCTGTGGAACACCCTGCCAATAGAGATTCGAAATGGCCCCCAACCTGTCTATTTTTAAGTCCATGGTGAAAACCTACCTGTTCTCGTTAGCATATTGATATCTTTTTTAAGTATTTTATTATGCTTTAATTGAGTCTCTGACAAAGCTTATTTGCTGCTTTTTTTTGTTTTGTTTTCTTTCTTGCTGTTTTTACTTTTCTTATTTGTTTGTTCTGTAAAGCACTTTGGTCTGTCAAATCGGCTGTTTAAATGTGCTATATAAATAAATGAACTTGAACATTTAAAAAAATTGCTTTAAAGAGACTACTGATATACTAAGGAGTGGTGGGCAGACAAAGGCTTTGTGTAACACTTGGAACACAGTTGAAGCAAATGTGCTGTATTGTCAAATACACTTAATCATCATACCAGTAGATTACACAACAAGGACACATGCCACAACATAACAATTCCTGACAGTTTCTTCATGTTGCATTCCAGGACTATCATCTTGCAACTTATCTTCAGCTACCCCCATCATGACAGTGTGATGGTGTGAGAGAGGACTCAGAAGCGAAAGTGACAATCACAGTCTTTTAATGATGCTCAGTCTCAGGCCACAGGTAATGAAACCAGGTATAGCAATAATCAATAACTCAAGTCCCCAGCAATGCTGGTTTTAACGTTTAGTACACAAATCCTCTCCTGTGGTTCTCTAGGAAGAGTAGAGCAGGTTGGCCGGTGAAGCCGCGGACACAGCCACTCACGGATCGGGTGCAGAGACGAGCACAGTGCAGGGGAGCTGTTACAAACTCCATGCAGGTGAGGTTAACTCACGGATCGGATGCTGAGACGAGCACAGTGCAGGCGAGCTGCTTCAAAGTCCATGCAGGTGAGGTTTCTGGAAGTATATCAAATGGACACAGAATAATACGAGAACTACCATAAGCAACCAACGTATAGGACGGGACAGGACTGGACGTGTGAAACATCAAACAAACTGACAACAAGACAGGGAAAGAGAGAGCTAGAGAAGCCGAGAAGATGAGAAACAGGTGGAGAGAGATGAGCCTAATGAGAATGATAACAGCTGTCGGTGATGAAGGTGAAAGTGAATGTGTGTGTGTGTGTGTGTGTGTGTGTGTGTGTGTGTGTGTGTGTGTGTGTGTGTGTGTGTGTGTGTGCGCGTGTGTGTACCAGCAGAGGAAGACAGAGAACGAGGCAGGATCATGACAGACAGATCTACTTCTGCCATTGATGTTTTATTGATGCATGGGAAATTATGCTCCAGCATCAACTCCAGTGGGGAAATTCCTTGTAAATGTCGCAGCTTTGTGATTGAAAGAGGAGAAGAATCCCATGTGTATGTTACTACAACAGAGGAGAAAGAGGAAAATGACTTGAAAATGAATGAAAGTGATATCTCCAGGAACCCATGCCTAACATTTTTTTTTGCAATAAATTAAGTTGTGTATGATTTCTCCACCAAATGACACTTTTTAGTTATGTGGAACTTCTGTCTACAGCATCCTCCCCAGCCAATTCAATGGCAGGTGCACCCTGGTTTCTGTTCTACCAGCTATCAGAGAAAATACACATTCCACCCCAAGCTCCCCACAGCTACAAAATTCAGCTCCCACCACAAACAAAGAAGATGGCTGCATTCCCGAACTCACTTGCGCACAAATATGGTGGTCAAGAACTCTTGTAGCATTAATACCATCTTAAGGTGTCATGCAGGCCCTGGATCGAGTCAGAAGCTTCTCGGATTCTGTACAAAAATTGGCCAATGGTTCTGTATTTTAGTTTCAGTCAGACAATTCTTGAGAAGACTACTTCTGCATGAAAGATACCTCAACGTCTCCTGGTCTGTTTCTTCTCTACTTTGGAAGAAAAACTTCATTACATTGCTCATTCAGGAAGCCCAGGGAAGAAACCAAATGCAACAGGCGTCGGGGGCCAACCCCTGCGGTGAAGAATCCCTCATAGACCTCACCGCCCATAGTCCATCCTTTTCTTCACTGTCTCTTTAGGTGTCATGTTAAGGAAACTAGGGAAAGAGGAAACAATAGCAGACTCATAGCAGTATATATAGCAGACTAATAGCAGTGTTTTACTCAACAGGATACAACAAATACTGCTGTCCTTTCTTTTGTTTTTCTGTTTTCCTCTGTGCAGATACCCACTTGATGGCTGTCCCAAGACAAATACTCACCTGCATATGAAGCCACAACCTGGCTTCATACGTAGGTGAGACCCACTCAAAACAACGAGACCCACTGCCGAGCCAACTATTACAGAAGGATAAAGAAAAGGAAAAAAATATACAACGCAGAGACAGACTTACAGAAGCTTCAGTCATCCATTAAACATGATCAAGATTGTCATACTACTAACCATCCTAGACATCACACACAGTGTGGACGTCAGAAACAACATATTCTTAAAACTGATGAATATGTCAAGAAAATGCCTTGTTTGCGGGAAATAGCATGCAACACACACCTTCAGTAGGAGCAGGAATCCCATGGGTGGTCCACCCTATCTCCAAATGTGACACGTGCACCTTATTTAACCTCTTAATCGTTCCCGGAGCGCTTGTCACAGTCATCGTCTGCACCAGTCTGTCTTTGTCGTCTCCTCAACTGAACTGACTTCCTCATTAGCCACCTGTTTCTCATCATAATCATCTTTGTCACCTGTCCTCCCTTGTTATTGTTTATTTGTATCTGTATTTAGTCTCCTTCTGTTCAGTTAGTCTTGATCGGTCATCGTCTATGTATAGTTGTGTGATATTCGGAAGTCCTGGAGTGTTTTCCTTTAATTTCTGTAAGATTAAGTTTAAGTTTGTTAATAAAGCATCTACATTGAGTTCCTTTTGTCCTCGTCTTCTGCATCCTGCACAACGCCTGACAACGACCAGACCTAACCAATATGAGCTGGGAGCTCGCTGGACAGATCACGGCTTTGGCTCTGGATAGCCGCAATCTGTTCAACTTCACCTGGGGGTTTGATCCTCTGGCTGCCTCCAACCCTCTATACGATGAGGCCATTCAGGGCATGTTACCGGCTGGGGGTTGAAAACGTAGACCTGAGGAAGCTCCAGACCTCCGGAGGTCTGGAGAGCTTCCTCCTATGGTATGCCATGACCCCCTGCCCAGACCTTTCACCACTGATTCAGCCAGAGACCACCCAGCCACCGCACCACCCAGCGAGAGCCAGAGTGTTCCAAGCCCTCTTCACCGCTGGTTCCATCCAGCTCAAAGCCCTCTTCACCGCTGGTCTCTGTCCAGCCCTGTCGAGCCTTCACCGCTAGTTCCGTCCAGCCCAGCCGAGCCTTTACCGCTGGTTCCGCCCAGCTCCACCATGGCCGCCATCCTGGAGTCTTACTGTCAAATATATCTCAATGGGTCCTGCGTACAGTTGAAAAGGGTTACACTATTCAGTTCTGGTCATGCTCACCCAGGTTTATGAGGGTCCTACCCATCGTGGTGGCCCTAGAGCAGGCTCTGGTTATGGAACAGGAAATAGAAACTCTGCTGGCGAAAGGGGGCCATAGTATGTGGGGCCATAGTACCTCTGACAGGGAATCCGGTTTTTAAAGCATTTACTTTATCGTTACAAAGAAGGTCCCATTTTGGATCACACACTCCGCCCCCACGCGCAGGAATGAATACGGAAGTGGATACTAGTTGCCTTTCGCTTTGGAGCCGTTCGTATTTTGATGTCTCTTAAGAGTGCTGTTGATTTCAATGATCGAGTATGTCAGTGTTCTTTTGGAAAGACTCTCCCAGTGCTGGTGATTTCTACAGTGCAATGCAGCGGTGGTCACGAGCTTTGAGCTCTCAACTGCTGTTTTAACAGCAAAGCAGGTTTTTGTGTGTTTTGACGTCTGGATGAAGGCAAAAAAAGTGAGTGCTTCACTGTTTAATCAGTTCTCTGAATTCAGTGTTGCCATGGTCATTCCTGTGTGCTCCGGCACTGGTGATGGGTCCCATTTCTGAAAGAGCAACACAGGTGTTTGTGTCTTTTTCAAGATGCCATTCCATCCGTTTCCTGGGTGCGAAAGGGCTCTGTCCCCCTCTGACGGTCACAAGTGTTGTATCACGTGCCTTGGCTTAAAGCACACTGAAGCAGCTCTTGCGGATGAGTCATGTTCTCATTGCGGGAATATGACCATCTCGTTGCTGAGGTCAAGACTCGCTTTTGTTCGTGAGAATGAAAGAGAGTCCCCATCCCAGGCCCCGCTCTCAGTGTCCCTTCTGTAGGAGGGGTAAGAGGACCGAGTGAAGGTTTTTTTATGTGTGTGTCTATTTTCAAAGAAAGAGCAATTTCTCCTTTCCTGGACTCCAAGAATTAATTGGATGTGTGTGACCCCGTAAAGCCTTGCACCCTCCAGCCTCCTCTTGTTCGCCAGCCGGCCCCTGGATGTGGTTGAGGACCCGGTCATCTGCCTTCTCACGCATCCGTGGCCGTCTCGTGGAGACAGCTAAGTGTCATGTATCACACTCAGACCCTGCTTCGGGCCACCTTCTGGCCTTCCGAGTCGGGTCCCTGTCCTCCACCTTGCTGCCCCACCACGGGTACGTCTGCCATCAGACTTGGTTGCGATTCAGTTCACTGGCTTCGCCCTGGCTCAGTAAAGTTAATCATACCTAGGTGTTGAGCTACAGTAGGTAGACAACCAGAATGTGGTTTTTACCACCGCAGTTTTGCCCGGCGGTAAAAGTTGAGGTGTATTTGCTGCCTTTGGCCGCTAAGAGGCGCTACAATCACAGACTTTGAAAAGTGTCAATTTTTTGTGTAATCTACAGCTGCGCCGCGGCTCTTTCAGAGCCAGAGTCGGCGCTATGTTGGGGCATTCGAGAGGCCGTGCCTCCCCTAGCGCTCATTGATGCCCCTCCTACCAATGCTAAATCATAAATCAAATGTAGGCTATACAATACAAAATGTCCAGCAATCTATTTAAATAGTACATTGTGTTTAATTTCAATTTTCACGTGAAGAAATAGATATATCCAATCCGAACTTTTTGTTGCAAGTGCTTTACTGGTCCAGTGGCAGAACATTAGACTGGTGTGCAAGAGATTCGGGGTTCTAACCCACACTTCAATAGCTATTTTTTCCCTCATTAAAACCGATTGTTTATCAGTGGTTGTCAAAGCAGGGACATGTATTGAGTGCATTTTACTTTGTGATTTCACCGGTGCGAATAGAGATTCCTCCACAACAGATCAAGCGCGCATCCGTGTGAAGATGTTTCTTGTGGCAGCGCAGAGCCACACGAGAACACTTCATCTGCACCACAGATCGAGTCAACGAACACTTTGTTCTCTTGATTTAAAAAAAAAACACATTTCAGCGTGCTATATCGCCTCTTATTTAACAAATGAATGCTCTGCTTGTTAACCGGATATGTTTTATTTATATGTATTGGTACATCCGTGCCGCGATATGTATAAAAAGTGCTGGGACAACATTGACCTCATTCGCAAGAATATTCGCAAATAATAATAATAAATAATAATTATAATAATAAAAGGTGTTTCGTTTTTGTTCGGCCCTGGGCACCAGCGGCGGAATGGCAATTGGGAGAGTCGGGAGTTTCCCAGTGGGCCGGTAGTGTTTCGAGGCTGCGAGGGACGGTTCGATAAAACGGAGCGTATGTTTGCACTAAGTGCCTGTCTTTTTATGAAAAAAGACGCCAATCAAGTCACTGCTAAAGTGGCGTAGGCTGTAACACGCTAAGCGCGTGAATGAGCTTTCTGATCCGCAGCGCTCGGACCCGAGTTCGAATCCGCCGTTTGCCGAAGTCTCTTCTCCCTTTTCACAAATGAGATGTAAAATGTATAACCGTAACATAGGTCTCTAGCGTGTTATTTTGCCAACGAACTAAAATCGAAACCATGACATGGCTTTTTGCGTTTATAAAACAGCACAAGACTTTAAGAATAGGCATCAGTGCTGGATGATTTAAAGAAAAGTGTGCACTTTGCTTACGCGATCAGGATGGTCTTTTCTCTTAAATACAAGCTCAAGGGTTTATTTCTTGCAAGTGAAGAAATAAGGACATAAGTATTTAAATTTTCCTATATTATAGTGTAATGTAGACTAAAATATACTTTTGAAATATTAATTTTCATTTATATATACATTTATAGGCTATATGGATTTTACGTCATAGGAATAATTATATAAATCAGGGCCCGGTTCCCAAAAAGTTCTTATCTCTAAGTAGTTCTTAACCTATTCCTTAACCTCTCTCTTAACCTTATGGCACGGTTCCCGAAACGTTCGTATGCTAAGTTTATCTTCTGTAAGTCACACTTTCGTAAGGTTGGTCTGGACCATTCGTAAGCTCTCTCTTAGTGTTGTTTGAGCTCAAGACGCTTAGTCGCTGCCACTGTGCAGCAGTCTTTAGAAACTTACACACATTTTCAAAACTATGTCACCTTTTTTCAAAACTCTAAAACTTCCAAAACTTCACTCACAAAATGCAAAATGCCTCACATCTCCTTCAAAAATGTAACACTACGGCTTCCGGTTAGGTGATCAATGGAGTGAGTCGTGATCGCGGTAGCTCCTGCAGAATTTTTGCATATTTCACTTCATACGCACATTTCAGCTTAAGACTTTGTGTCTATGCGTATCATTTCTTATTGGTGTTGTATGCTTTTTATTTCTTGCAACAAAAATGAAAACTAAAGGCAGTAAAGGTAGTCACGCGAGAGCATCGGCACAGCGGCCTACTGCTAATGCATCCACGGCAGAGCATGATTCAGACAGCCCGGAGGCGGGCCCTGAGCTCGGGGCAACTTCAGACGAGACACAGTCACTTAAAACGGAGATACTAACTTCGTTGCGCAAAGATCTGGCTGAAATATTTCGCTCTGAGTTGCAGTCCATGTTAGGAGATGACCTGGCGACCATCAAGAGTGAGCTTCAGGCAGTCAAAGCGGAATTTTCTAATAGTATGGTATCGATGCAGATGGACATGGCGGCATTGAAAGGCACAGTGAAGGACATGGAACATTCCCTTTCTACCTGTTCGGATGACGTCATCGAGCTTCGGGAAAAGGTAGAGTCTCTTGCGGCCGCTGTGGTTAAACTAGAAGACAAGTGTGAAGATCTGGAAGCTAGATCCCGCCGTAACAATATAAGGATAATAGGAGTTCCAGAAGAAAATCCATCTACAACCGTGGCGATTTCCAAGCTACTCAAGGAGGCACTCAACATCGAGAAGGGACATCATCATTGACCGATCACATCGCACTTTGCAACCTAGGCCAAAACCGGGGAGCGCCCGCGAGCTATTGTGGCAAGATTGCATTATCACTCTGACTGTGTTGATGTTTTAAAGCGGGCACGTGAAAAGAAACAGCTCAAAGTTGGTGATATGAGTATTTCCATCTTCCCGGATTTCACAGCAAAGACTGCTCGCGCCCGATCTGCCTTCAATGGTGTTCGTCAGCTACTTCGCTCAATACCTGGAGTCAAGTTTGGTTTTCTTCACCCAGCTAAGCTACGTGTTACCTTCAACGGTGTCGAAGACAGTTCAACTCACCGGAACTTGCTAAGTCATACGTGAATTCTTTACAGCCTTGCCAGAATGCATCTAGTGATGCGTGAATGTGCATGCTTAGGCATGTGAGTTGTGTTGGGTAAGTTATCCCATGGTATTATACACGAGACATTGTATGTCATTGTATGTTACACTGAATGTGACTGTTTATTACTTGTTTTTTTTTTTTTTTTTTTTTTTTTTTTGAGCTTGGCATAGTGTCTCAAATGCAAACGATTTTTATATGCTAGCTGTCTAATTATCAGTCATATTTGGGCATACTTGGAGTCATCTTTTATATTTGTTCTAATGTGCGTTTGCAATACTAAATGTCATATTCTGCAGGTCACCTTTCTCTTTTTGTTTATCCTTAATCGTGAGCAGTGAATCATTGGGTTGGCTCCAGTTGGAGTCTGCACATGGGTCCGCGTCATTTGGGGATGCGGATAGTGTATGTGTGTGGGTGGGTGGGAATGTTCTGAGGGTTGAATTTCACTTTTCACTTTTTTTTTTTTTTTTTTTTTTTTGTCTTACAGGAGGTTCTTCCCCTCAAGGGAATTGTTTTAGTTTAGTTAAGTAGATGGCTATTTATCATGGTAATTTGCCACATCCTGTCAGTTCTGCAATAAGATTTGTAACTTGGAACATTAATGGTATGGGAAGCCCTATCAAAAAGTCAAAAATATTCGCACATTTGAAAAGGTTAGATACAGACATCGCTTTTTACAGGAGACACATCTGAGAAATCAAGATCATCTGAAGCTTAAGTGTAATTGGGTAGGGGAAGTTTTTCACTCTGATTTCAATTCAAAAGCCAGAGGGTTGCGATAATGATTAATAAAAGGGTTCAGTTTTCCTCTACTGAAGGTAATAACTGATAAAAATGGAAGATATTTGATTGTTGTTGGCACCATACTACAAAATCCTGTGATTCTTGTCAATGTATATGCACCAAATTTCGATGATCCAGGTTTCATGAACAAGTTATTTGAGATCCTCCCTCATTAAATAGTCATCTGCTTATTTTTGCTGGTGATCTTAATTGTGTAATTGATCCTGCTTTGGACCGCTCTAGTTCCAGAACAATAACTTCAACATCTATGTCTAAATCAATAGTGGAATTTATGTCTAAAAATGGCTGTGTTGACCCATGGAGATTTTATAATCCTAAAAATAAGGAATTTTCTTTTTTCTCGCAAGTCCATCAGTCATATTCCCGTATTGATTATTTTTTTATAGATAGCTCACTGATATCTAAAGTAAAATCTGTTTCTTATCATGCTATTGTTATATCTGACCATGCCCCTCTTAGTGTTGATATTCTGTTCTCTGTGCAGCCTCAGATATTCATCACTATGGAGGTTGAATACTCTTCTGTTATCTGATGAAAAATTCATTGATTTTATTTCGTATTGACAATTTTTTGGCTACAAATCAAGACGGGGTGGTCACTTACTCATTGCTGTGGGAAACACTTAAGGCTTACCTTCGGGGTCAGATTATTTCTTACTCTGCACACTCTCAGGAGAGTTCGCAACATGAGGATACGTGAACTCACTTCAAATATTTGTCAAATTGATCAGCTGCTTGCCAATTCCCCTTCACAAGATAAATTTAAACAACGTCTCAATTTACAAGCTGAACTTGATTTCGTTCTGACTGAAGATGCTGAGCGGCTTCTTTTGCATTCTCGTAGTACTTATTATGAGCATGGTGATAAAGCTGGTCGCCTCTTGGCTCATAAGTTAAGACGTCAAGCAGCTAGCCGTTTGATCCCACAGATTCAGGACTTATCTGGTAATTTGATATCTGAACCTGAAGGTATTAATGCCACCTTTAAGTCTTTTTATTCTTTGTTATATACTTCTGAATCTCCGTCTGATACCCATGATATGACTGTCTTTTTACAGAACTTAAATTTTACCACGATTGATTCAGCTGTCGCTGGTGATGTTGAAGCTCCAATTGACACAAACGAAATTAATCAGGCTATTAAAAGAATGCAAGGTAATAAAGCCCCTGGGCCCGATGGGTTTCCTGTCGAGTTTTTAAAAAATTTCAGAACAAATTATCCCCATTACTTCTGTCAGTGTATACGGAATCTTTAGAGCGTGGTTTCCTACCAGAAACACTTACACAAGCGTCCATAATTCTGTTGCTTAAAAGAGATAAGGATCCTAAGTTATGTGGTTCTTACAGGCCCCTTTCCTTACAGAATGTGGATGCCAAGATCCTGGCCAAAGTGTTGGCATCTCGTATTGAAAACATACTTCCAAAGATTATATCTGAGGAGCAAACAGGGTTCATTAGGGGTAGACAGTTATTTTTTAATGTCCGTACTCTTTTAAACATAATTAATCTTAAACATTCTGCCAAGACACCTGAGGTTGTTATTTCTCTTGATGCTGAAAAAGCATTTGATCGTGTAGAGTGGGAGTATCTTTTCACTGTGCTTCAAAAATTTGGATTTGGAAATAAATTTATAAATTGGATACGTCTTCTATATGCTTCGCCTCAGGCGAGTGTGCACACTAATGACAATAGATCCACCTATTTTAGGCTTGGACGTGGAACACGACAAGGGTGCCCACTTTCCCCTTTGCTTTTTGCCTTGGCCATTGAACCGCTGTCGATTGCTTTGAGGTCCTCCCCGTTACTGCAGGGAGTGGTGAGGTCAGGCATTGAAATTAAATTATCACTATATGCTGATGATCTATTATTATATGTTTCCAATCCAATTCAAAATTTTCCAGTTATTTTATCCACGTTGCAAAAATTTGGCTCTTTCTCTGGATACAAAATAAATCTCCACAAAAGTGAGTGTTTCCCGATTAATACATTGGCTAAGGGCCTTTTGCAGTCAGATGTTCCATTCAAATTAAGCAGATCAGGATTTAGATACCTTGGTATCAATATCACTCATTCGATGTCTTCTCTTGTATCTGGTAATTTCACCCTCTGCTAGAACAAGCCAAGTCTGATTTTCAGCGGTGGAGTAATCTGCCTCTATCTTTGATAGGTCGGATTAACACAGTAAAAATGAATGTGTTGCCTAAGTTTCTTTTCGTTTTTCAGTGCATTCCTTTTTTTCTTCCTAAAAAGTTTTTTAAATCTATTGACCAGATTGTGTCTGACTTTTTGTGGGGTGGTAAAGTGCCCCGAATTCGGAAATCGTTGCTTCAAAGATGCCATCTGAATGGTGGACTCTCCTTACCTAATTTTATGTTTTACTATTGGTCAGTAAATATTCACAAGATAACATTTTGGGTTAGTTCGTCCACTACAACATGGTGCAGATTGGAAGCAAATTCGTGTATATCAACCTCTCCATTGGCTTTGCTTACTTCACCCTTATCCTGTAATGTCTCTTCGGCGTCATTGACTCATAATCCAATTGTTGTATCCACACTTCGTATCTGGTGCCAATTTAGGCGACACTTTAAATTCAACTCTGCCTCAACATTGATGCCACTATTGGAAAATCATATATTTCCTCCATCTCTCTCTGATCCTGTATTTAAGCAGTGGCATGCAAAGGGATTGAGATGTTTCCGAGACCTGTATAGAGATGGTACATTTTGTAATTATGTACAGTTATCCTCTGATTTGGAGTTGTTAGAGTCCCACTTGTATCGTTTCTTGCAGATTAGACACTGTTCTGCTACCTTATTTTCTAGGTTCCCATCTCTGCCCCCGTTGCAAGTTTGGGAAGAGTTTCTGCAACTCAATCCGTGTCACAAGTCACAAATTTCAAAAATGTATGGTTGTCTTTTAGGTCTAAGTGAATGTTCTATTGACAGAGTTAAAAGAGCGTGGGAGGGGGAGTTTGGGGAAAGTTTTGAAGAGGATTGGTGGGCAGGCGCTCTGGACAGAATACGCTCTAGTACAATTTGTGCACGCCTTGGCCTCATACAATTTAAAGTACTTTACAGAATTCATTTTTCTAAGGCCAGGCTATCGGAAATATTTCCCAATGTTGAAGACAGATGTGACAGATGTCATGCACCTTTGTGCAATTTGAGTCATATGTTTTTTACTTGTCCTATGTTGCAAAATTATTGGGTCAGTTATTTTACAACTATGTCTAAAGTGCTAAAAATTAGAATTGATGTTTGCCCCACTATAGCAATCTTTGGTGTACCAAAAATCTGGTCTCAGTTTAATTCTAAACAACTGGATGTTATATCTTTTACCTCCTTGTTAGCTAGACGCCGTATTTTGCTCCACTGGAAATCTAATAAGCCTCCAGCTACCTCCCAATGGTTAGTGGATACTATGTTCTTTCTAAAACTGGAAAAAGTTAGATGTTCTCGTAAGAACAACTTCTTCAGTAAATGGCATCCCTTTATAGCCTACTTTAAATCTCTTAAAACCCTACCTCCTGGTTAATACATGATTAAATGTGTGTGTGCGCACTCATGTATATGCATAGATATGTATAATGTGTATTTAGATTTGTTTAAGTAAGTGTATACATATGTATATATTTTACATTATCCACTTATCACTATAATTTTTTTTATAGGTATTTTCTTGTATGTGTATGTATGTATGTGTGTGTGTATACAGATACAAATTTCTTTTTATTTATTTATTTTTTTTTTATTATTATTATTATTATTATTATTATTTTTTTTTTTTTACTTTTTTTTTTTTTGTTTATTTATTTGGTTATTTATTTATGTTTAGTTTTATGTGAAAAAAGAAAAGTGTTAATAATTTGTAATCTATTGTGTTGTATTATCATTTGGATTAATAAAAAAAGTTTGAGCATAAAAATGTAACACTACATTCAAAATGCCATTTTGCCAAAGGTCATCTGACCTTTGACCTATTATAGGCTTGTACTACAGTAAAGCAGTGATTGATTCGTGATCAGTAAAGCAATTGGTGTTTGAGGAGTGTTTGTGTGACCTGGTGAATAAGTGTAGCATTATGATTGGTTGTTTTTGGAAAAGGAAAGCAAGTAAATTCCTGCTAGAGTTTTGTGTTTTAGGTAGAGAATTGTGTGTAGTGTTTAAAAAAAAAAAAAAAAAAAAAAAAGCAATTGAAAACTGAGTCAAAGGCTGAGAAAGCTGAGCTTATGGTTTTGGAGATTTGGTGTGTAGGTTTGCACTTTGAGTGAGAGGTTTCAGGGCCGGAGAGGACTCATTTTCAGCCCTGGAGTTTCATGCCTTAGACCGGCCCACTTTAGTTCCCGACTGACTATATTAAAATAATGTAATTAAAACCTCAGTGTATATAAGTCAGAAATTGTGCACTCTTTTGTACAGCCTTGTAGTTCATTGTATTTTTCAAAAAATATAATTTCCTATTCAGTGCAAAAGCCATATGTGGTGGGGTTCTATAAATACAGAGGTCCCAAAAGTGATCTTGCTAGGGTTGGCATATAATTTTTCCACTGTAATTGTCAAAGAACTTAGGCTATATATATTTGTTGTGAATAGGAATCCATTACATTAAAGTTATTCTCATTCTGGCCACAAAATGCAATAGGCTTTTGCTGTCCTCTCTTATCTCCATCTCCTTCTCTTGTTCTTCTTCTCTCAGTCTCTTTATCTTTACCTGTAAATATCCTCTTCCCGAAGTTGAGCTTTGATTGATACAGTCTTTGCAAACTGATTATTTATGTCGTCGTTTAAAACTTCTATCGTAAAACAGCTGTTTAGTTTTACCACGTGCATCTTATCTCCTGAAGCGTCGCGTTGGGATTGACGCGCGCTCGCCCTTCTGTGAACATAAATCCTACTTTGATCAGTCATCTCAAACATTTTGACATATCACAATTTGATAACTTAATTAATAGTCTATGTTTTACTGATAACTTAAACTATGTTACGTAAAATAAATGTTACTGGAATAATTTGAGGAATGTTTAATTTGCATAGAACGTGTTATCTTTCTTAACGCCGTAATGCATCTTCACGTGAAGTGCAAAATCGATTCCTGAGCAATCGATGCCAACTAATTCAGCACCTTCACTTTGGACAGCGCCTTTGTTAAGTCGAACGTAAGAGGAGCAAGTTAAGAAGATTCCTAAGGGACACTTCGGGGAACACACTTAGGAACATAAACCATTTCGGTAAGATATATCTTTTTGAGTCTTCTCAGCGCGCTAAGAGTGAGCGTTATCTGGGAAACCGGGCCCAGTATTACATTATTATAATAATTGTTTGGGATCCTAAAACTCCATTGATAATGTAATGTAGACTGAGACTCAACTAAAAAGATGTTTGAGCCCTGTTTATTGTCCTGATACAAATCAATGCGTTTTCTTTGTTCAACGAGCAGTTCATGGGTTGAAGCTCTTAATTTTGATCTCTCAAAGAGCACGAGATTGATGCATTTAACCTTAAAATGTAAAAAAATAAAAAATTATTGCGGGTTAAACGCTCATGGCGTTTAAACAAACGCGAAAACATAGGCCAGGCGTGTGGGAAAAACGCTTTGGTGGACATGGCCTTTCAAGTGGGGGAGGGCACATATTTGCATTTGAATGTTGTGTTACATTCTAAAACATTTAACGTGTGACGCACACACACAACTGCACATGCGCACACACACAGGGCTTACATTCCAGTCCCGATCTCATGAAAGTTAGTATCTATGGCACGAATGTCATTTCTCGTAGCATTTATACGCCAAAAACAGTTTTTGCGTGTATATGGCACGCAATTTTCGCGTACATATGATGCACACTTTTTGGCGTATAATATGCACAAACTCCCCGCCCCCCTAAACCTAACCCAGGGTTTTTTAGTGCGTACCATATACACGCAAAAAACATTTTGGCGTATGAATGCCACGAGAATGACACTCGTGGTATAGATACGCATCTTCATGAGACTGTGTTGCACATTCTGTTTGACTGTGTTATTGTTGCAAACATGCTGCTCTAAACTCTAGTAAACTAGTGTTTTCTGTCGGTGTCAGCAGCAAAGATAAAGTTGATGATGCTGACTCGCCACCTTCGCAGTGAACGTGCATAGGCCTAAACGGATACTTCGAATTAGCCTACATACGCAGAGAGTTGCCAATTTATTTTCGTTTTTAATTGTTTTGTTTAAAAGTAGACATTTAAAGCGATCTGTAGTTCTCAAGCATCGCGGTGTTTCGGTTCGTATGAGACGCGCTCCAGTTCACACGCGCCTCTGTCCTGATTATATTGTCTGATATTTACTTCTAATGTATTAATCCAGTCAATTTGTTGATGAAACATTTATTAAAATGAAGATACAATTTATCGGAAACGAAATTTACAAGCTTTCTACAAAACAAAACTTAATAAGTGGTCAAAATCATGTCTGACCCACTCCAAATATTTCCGAATATTGGGTAGCTTTTGATCCTATTTTACTCATCTCATGCGGTGCCCTTTTCATACTCAACATAGATGAAATGTGAAACGTAGCCTACCCAGATAGCATGTAACCACTGAAACAATGTTGAGTCAGTGTTGATGTGTCAACACTGATTACATTGAAATGACGTTAGGAAGTGATGTTGATTTAGCATCACTCTTGCACCCTCAGTTAATATTGAAATAATGTTCAGATTTCAACCACAAATCAATGGTGTTAATGTTGCTTCAACATTACAAAGTGATGTTGTTTCAACGTCACTGTTGCACCCTCAGTTAATATTGAAATAATGTTCAGATTTCAACCAAAAATCAATGGTATTAATATTGCTTCAACATTAAAAAGTGATGTTGTTTCAACGTCACTTTTGCACCCTCGCCCCATTTAAGCCCACCGGCAACTATAGTTGCCGCAGTGTATAGTTGTCATTTTCCTTTTTGAAAGTATTTTTCTAGATGTTATCCATGTTGTATGTCTCAATGCCATACAAGGAAACAACCAAATAAAGGATTTCAAGAAAAAAAAGGCATTCACTTCCTTCCTGTCACATGAGGCTGGCAACTTCCTACCCCTACTTCCAGGAAGCATGGCGAAGGCAAAACCTCCCAAAGAAAGCTCATTTTCATATTACTAATAAGTATTTTTTGTTGACATATATATATCTACATAATCATGAAGGTCTCTAGAATCCTCCAAACAAAACAAATCTTACAATAGATCTATAGTTTTTTGTATACTTAGTCAAATATCCAAGCGGCAACTATAGTTGCCGGTGGGCAAATGCCTTGTAAGTACATATATCATGGGGAACTGGGATATACGGTGTTAATAGGTTAATAATTCAAGGTTATTGGACTTGTTTAGTGCATAAACATAACTTTACCCTTTAAATGACATCTCTACTGTTCATAAGTACTGTCTGTTTGCACTGTTATTTTAGTTTTTTGCCATTTTGTCATTTGTTTTTATATATATGTATATATTTTTTTTTAAAAAGCCCTGTAATGGCTGCACTTTGTTCTGCACTCTACCACTTTAACCCCTGTGTGGTGTTCATTTGCGATTTACAGTCGGGCTGTTTGTGGTCTCAGAGACCCCAGGCAACACATTGTAATTTTGTAACCAATTTTGTACAAATTTTATACAAATGTAATTTGTTACATTTTTGTAACAAATTACATTTTTGATATAGGCCTATGCATATCTACATATTATGAAATCAATTATATCAATAATTACAACAATAAAAGTTACTTTTTGTCAAAGTTTAGCAGTTTTTGTACTGAAAAAAAAATCCGTTTTTCAATAATGTTACATTATGTTTAGAATCAAACCTGATCAAGATGTTACAAAGAGAAAAGTTGGAGTCTTTAGAGTTTATCATTTATTTCAAACATCTGTTTTTCATATAATTCTAAAAAATTGTGTGAAGTGTGCCACTTAATTTCTTTCTATGTGAGTTCTTTCTGATTTGGAGGATGAATTTCGTCCATTGACAAAAATAATTTGATTCTAATCATAATATAACACTACTGAAAAATATATATTTTTTTCCAGTACAAAAAATACCTAAACTTTGACAAAAAAGTAACTTTTATTGTTAGAATTGTGATTTCATAATATGTAGATATGAATACAACTGGAAAAACTTGTGAAAATATGTTTTTCATTTAGTCAAATAGCAAATAGCAAACAGTGGAGCTCTGCAGCCATCTACTGGTTAAAGTGATAATTTGTTACTTTTAAAACGGCATTTTCCAAAAGATGGGCAAAAATCTTACACTAAACCATGTCAAATTATCCATGTTAACCCCATAAATGAAAGTTAGAAATGTGGGTCAAAAAGACCCCAAACAGCAGCACAAGGTTTAAGACAAATGAATTTGTTGTTTGTTGTGTTTTCATATTCAAGAGATTATAAGCTAGATTACAATTTTTTGGGGTTCGCATCAAACGTTCTTCGACTTTTATACACAATAAATGTGTTTATGAATAAAGATTGATCTGTTGAAAGCAGTTGTTTTGAGATAGATGCCAAATGTTCTCCTCCTATTCATATTTAACATTGAGGGGGTGCATACAACATATTTGCCCACCGGCAACTATAGTTGCCGCACATTCAAATACGATTTTCAAAAAAAAAAACTGGGGAAATTAAATGCAGAACATGTTCACATAGGACATTATTAACACGACTATATGCATGAAACCAATCAACAAAATTTGGGCACAAATGGGTTAATGGTGAAGCAATGCTGAGATTTCAACCAAAAATCAATGGTAATTGTATTGATTCAATATTAAAAAGTGATATTTTATCAACATCACTTTTGCACCCTCAGTTAATGTTGAAATTATGTTGAAAAAAAAATCAATGGTAATGCTATTGAATCAACGTTACATTATGATTGATTCTACATCACTGATGCTGAATCAATATTGAAATTAACAAAAATATTCAATGGTAATATTGTTGAATAAACGTTACACTATGATGTTGAATCTATATCACTGCTGTTGAATCAGCTCATAAATTAACAAGAAAAAATTTTGGTAATATGGTTTGATCAATGTTACAATGTGATGTTGATTCTAAATACATTTAGTTGAATCACTGAAAACACTAAAAAAAGTAATGTCAATGTTGCCATCTGATGTACTGTACCAAGTTAATGTTGAAACATGAACATTTCTAAAACACTTCAATGGTGTGTCAACAAATTCCTGACCATTTAAAAATTTGGTGAAAACCTTTTAAAATATAAATGACACCTTTTAAGCAGTTGAGTCAATTTATTTTATTCAATCAATGACAAAAATACATTAAAAGATTATTCTTTAAAAAGAAAGGGGTAGAAATAGGACAAAAGCACTTCAGCCTTGGTCCAGGTGATCCAATGGTTCAGGTTTTTAGGGTTTTCTGTCTTGCATCAGACTACACTTTTCCTCTTTTCCTTGGGGTTCTCTGAAATCTGAAAAAGAAAGAATGATGTTACTCAAGAATGAGTCAATTCAGTTGTCATACATACAATCACATTGAAGAATGTTAATATACTAAACACAATACGATTCACTTTTTTGAAGTTGCTGAGCACAAAATAGTCTTAACTATGATTATAGTATTGTTAAATTCTGTTTATTTAATTATTTTTCTAAAATCTATTAAAACTTTGATATCAAAAGAAAGCACTTGCAGGGGTCTACGATTTTATCTCCAGCTCTAATTAAACACACCTGAGTCAGATAATCAAGGTCATTAGGATCAATGAGAACTTTCAGGCAGGTGTTGGAGCTAAACTCTTCATGAAGAGGAACAAACTCCTATAGCCATTAACTACATCTCAGTTCATTTTCTGTCAAACTATTTTTCAAGTAACAAGTTTATCTTGTAGAATAAGGCCCCGTTACACGATGGAAAAATGCAGATATTTCTCTGCGTTTTGCCCTCTCATTTACACGAAAACGGCGTTTTTATCACTGAAAACGAATATTTCTAAAAACTTCGGGCAAAGTGGAGATTTTGAAAACGCCGGATATTTGTTGTCGTGTAAACTGGGAGAAGCGGCGTTTTAGGTTCTCTCTTGTCGATTCCAGGATTCTGATTGGCTTGCATGGCTTTATCTTTAACCCCTACACTGTCGCCTTAGGTTTAGCATAGTTATGAATGGCGCTCGACGACGAATTAATGCGGGGTGTAGAACAAATGTATTTTTTGAAAGACGGAGAGGGGAAAATATTCGTTTTGCTAAATACCCGAGCTTTGTGAAACGTGGCCTAAAAGAGCTTAGGTTTTTTCAATGAACATTTCTTTAAAGGGAGAGTTCAGCCCTTAATGAAAATTCTGCCATAATTATCTCACCCTCAAGTTGTTCCAACCGTATGAGTTTCTTTCTTCTGTTGAACACAAAATAAGATATTTTAAAGAATATTGGTAACCAGAAAGTTGACGGCAGCCATTGATTTCCCTCAGTAGGAAAAAAATATGAAAGTCAATGGCTACCATCAACCATCACGTCTGGTTACTAACACCCTTCACCAAAGAAAGGTTTGGGCAACTTGAGGGTTAATAAATGATGACATAATTTTCATTTCATGCTGAACTATCCCTTTAAAGCTGCAGATTCACCTTATTTTCTTTAAATACCTGTATGACAAAATAGATGTGAGTCAGTCACTTTCTTAATAAACACAAGATGTTTTTGTCATTTTGTTTCAGTGAAAACCAGTTTTACTGAATGGAAATCAGTTACATTTCTCAAATGTATACAGATTCAGTAATATGCATGATTACCTGATGATTAAGCAGTGATAAAATGCAGGATATCATCAAGTCCCAGGTCATGTGATTATGCTGTCGACAACAACTCAATGTATAATCAATGTCAGCATTATCAGAAGGGTGCTTCTCTTTATTATTTTATTTTTATTTTTATTGTCCATCTTCATCTGCCTTCACTCCTACTAAAGGAGCAATGTGCTCTGCATGCAAGACATGGGCTCTGTTTGTAGTGTAACATTCTTGCTCATGTTCATGTGTCCATACACTTGAAGAAATCTGTTAAATGACGTTAGAACTTTATTCAGGAAATTCTTTATAAACTTTACTAAAGCAAGATGCATGTTTTAAGAATGTAGAAAAATATATGCTATATTCAAACAAAATAACTTTTTAATGTATCTAATTACGGTAACAACACAAATAAGCACACAAAACAGAGAAATAAGGTAGATGCACCATTGTTTGAAACTGTCCTAGAGAAGTCATGTATGTCAGGTGATTCAACAAACAAGAGGTTTTGTATTGGATGCACCTGTTTTTCTCTCTAACGACTTTAGACTGAGAAGTGCACGTGCAAAACAAAAATGGTTGTTTACCAATCAGTGGCCAATTTCAAACTACAATAAATGTTTTTCAACCATTTTTCAACCATTTTTCAACAGACATGCTAAAATCATGAAGGCCCACCCCTAAACCAAGCCCTCAGTGGATTAGAGCAAATGGGGTAAAGCGGTTGAAAATGCCCATTGTGGTTTAAACGCCCCACTGACTGAGAAACGCCCACTAGTGTTCTGCAGAGACACATGCCTAAATGATCTTGTCCTCATCAACTACAAATCACCGTTAGTTTCAATGCTCACTGGCCCTCATTTATCGAAAGTGCGTACACCAAATTTCCAGCGTATACCTTGCGTACACCCAAAACCACGATGAGTTTGAGATTTATGCAATATGGGACGTGGCGGTATGACACGCTCGAATCCTACACCAGGGGCCTCATTTATAGAACGTTGCGTACGCACAAGAAGAAGGCGTACCGCCGCTCTCTACGCAATAGTTGGTATTTATAAAAAGCAAACTTGACGGTAAAATGTGCGGTCCTTCACGCAAGCTCTGACCTAGGCGTACGCACAAAAACAGGTGAAATGAGAAATGGCGACACCGTCGGCAGTTGAAAAAAAACACGTGAAAGTGTGTGAAACTGTAGACCGTTGTGTAAAATAAATGACTCTCATAAATAACACAAAGACTTCACAAAGCAAGTCTTACAATTAACAGCCTACACAAACACCACGTTTGATCGATCTGCAACAGAAATGCAAATTAACACATATTTCCAAAAAGTGAAATATGTTCTGCAATAATATTGGCATGTTATACAATTCATCCTCATAAATAAGATGGTAAACAAAACGAAATAATGTACAAAACTGATATTCTCGCCATGTGTCCGTCTAACAGAGCAGATATAGCAATTAGATAGATAGATAATTAGGAGATATATAGATAGATCGATAAATAGATGTATTATTTGTCCACTTGGGAAAGTTGTTTTCATAGTAAAAATGTCTTCATCAGCTACGGGAATCATGATATTCATGCATTTGCCTTTAGTTTGTTTTATTTTTGATAAAATAACGTATGACATATGTCTCAACCATTCAGAAAGCTGCAAGAAATTACATTTGCGCTGAACTATTTCCCATTTCCAATTAAAACCCTCCGCCGCCAACTCAGCGTTTCGGAGCAGTACTGCAGAGCAACCAGAGACCTGAACGCAGAAGTATAAATGCTCACAACGGCGCTCGCCTACGTGCGAAGCCAACGCCGTACACTACGGCGTACCTCGACGCAGAAGTATAAATTGGCCTTTACCCTGTACCCGCGTAGCCTTCCTGTAATTTTGCTTAAATGTCAACACTGAAATGTAAACTTTGATTTTCAGTGCATATTTAGTATTTTTAGCAACTAATAAAACTTTATTTGCATGATTAAACTACATGATTTGCAACTGGACAGCATAAAAAAAAAACGTTGTAACAATTAGATGTTCATAAATCTGCAGTCCAGGATGAGATGCTTCTTTTTAAAAGAAAAAGTTTAATAATTAGGCTACACCAAATGGAAAAATTAATTTTCTTAGAATTTAAATATACATCTACATTGTACATTTTATTCTTTAACATAATGTATTGAAATAAATTCTCATTCAACAACAAAGCACTTCTTAAGGGTTTAATGATATAAGAATGCAGAGGGAAAAAGCTTTTCATTCTAATTTCATAAATTTCATAATTTAGGACCCCTCTAAAAGCGAGATGTTGCATCTCAAGGGGTTTATCCTAATCAAATAAATGTATTATTATTATAAACACTGCAATCATTCACACAATAGCCTATATATAAATAATTACAAATATGGTTTGGAAACTTGCTCAAGTCTGTTTGACCAAAAACACATAAACCGTAACACTGACAAACCATCAATGTTAAAATAGAGAAGGACATGATTTTCTCTCAACATAATTTTCTCTGCGTACTGTGAACATACTTTCAGAAGCCTAGACTCAAGACCGAAATACATATATTGACCACCACACAAATTCTGTGCATCAACATGGCAGAGGTGTCCCCAAAAGTGCTCTGGCATCCTTATGCTGGGCTTACACCAAAGGATTTTCACAGTCCCAGACTAAAGACCGGCAGTCTTTAGGAATCTTACTGGAGTCTCGGCGCGCTCCCGTCGTCTCGATCTTTAAATGTGAGTTGATAATCTGCAGTCTGAGACCCAATTTATGCCAGTCTTTCTCTAGTCTTTTCATATCAAACATGTTTGATATTATCTTAAGTCCTAGCGTAGTCCTAGTGACGTAAAACAATCAACAACCAATAAAATGGAGGTTAGCGTGTCCGCCTCTCACACCAGAGACACAAGTTCGAGACCCACTCATGGGAGCTGTCAGGGAGCCGGCTGGATGTGATGGTGATTACACATTGTTTCCTGATATTGACTTTTTTCCTTACCAGAAAAGTTTTTATATCTACTAGGGCTGGGCGATATGGAGCAAAAAATTATAGCTCGATATATGATAGAAAGCAGAACGTGGGTAAATATATATAGCCGTATTTTCCGCACTTAAGGCGCACCTTCAATGAATGTCCTATTTTAGAACATTTTTCATAGGGCGCACCGGATTATAAGGCACATAAGATACTACAGTCACATGTTTGACTGGGTTTACGTTATGCATCCACTAGATGTGCTGGGAATGTAGCGAGTGCGCGGTGCCGGAGGTGAGGCGTTTATTAGTGTGAGCGCGCTCAGGGCGGGCACGTAACTTACATTCAGCAGCCTGGACTCAGCTGAGCTGTTTTGAATATGCAGACGACTGGTTACTGTGAACGGGGAGTGCTTGAATGAACACCCTGTGACGCGCGAGCAGCGCCGGGGACAGTGTGTCTGTTAAGAGTGAGCGCTCGTGAGCGGGAGACACACATAACCTGATTTATACGAGGTTGAACTGGCCGTGTGACAAAGCGGGCATAAGATGGACACGAGCGCGAGTTCACAGGCGAATTTAATAACGCGGAGCGTTGTTAACCAATTTATCCAAGGCGCTTGATATAAGGCGCTCGGGATTATAAGCTATTGTTGTTTTTTGAGTAAATTAAAGGCTTTTAAGTGCGCCTTTAAAGTGCGGAAAATACGGTATCAGGGCCTATAGCCTATATATATTTTTTCTATTCATTTGCTGCTATTATGCGCAGTTGAGTGTACAATACAGGTTTCTGTGCGTGTCACATAAGGTGTACTTCTGTTGCTTGCAAACGGACTCTTCTGAGGAGACAGTGGATTTCCAAATGTGTTGCTCTGATTCCAATGCACGAATACACTGCAGGCTCACTCTCACTCGTATCCAAGGTAAATCATCAACACTATCATCCCTTACAAGTGTTTTATTTAACTGAATTCATCACAATAAGGACACATGCGCAGGATACTTTACTTCCTGAACAAGTGCGCGCCCTAATTCGTGTTGCTTTCACATTCACGCAACCGCGGCACTAGAATGATGGGAGGAATTTGATGGAAAGCTAAAATAATCTAGTTGTAGTCTTGTAAATAGTGTCACTACAAGATTCAGTGTTTGTAAAATATTTAATCTGAGACTAAAAACTCTGAACCCAAAGTCTTTAGATGTGAGCTGATAATCTTATAAAGTCTTTTCTAAATCTTTTCAAAGTCTTTTGGTGTACGCCCGGCATTAGGCAGCCAATGTCTGTGTTTTCTCAGCACAGAAAGGATCGCCTACTCATCTACAGATGTCCGTGTTGTTTTGTTCCGAACCGCCCATTTCGCCAAATCACTCCTTAAGTCACTGATTTCATACTGAAGAGGAGCCCGGTTTCAGATGTCATCACTTTCACTGCTGTGCTGCTCGTCATCCAGATTAAGATTCTCAAGATTACTGTAAGCAGTACTTCCTGCACAATCTTCTCTCAGAAGGTTCTCATAATTGATGGTTGCACAAACACCAGCCTGGACAGAAACAAAAGAATGATCCTCCAGTCACTACTCAAAAGCGCCATTGCAAGCAATTCTGCATTTTGCCGTCTCCATTTTTTATGGTACGCATTATATAAAAAAAAAATAAAAAAATACTGATAAAACTATTTAGAAAATTGCCTAAAAATATATATAATATTTTGGGCTGATTAGTTTTTCCCACAGTGGGAATGGGATTGTAAAAACCGGTCGATTAAAATTTAATTACTTCTAGTTTTGTCAAAGTCTGTGTAAAGTAAAATTTGAGAATTTGTGAATTGTAATTACAAATTTTAGAAATGCATTGTTGAAACATGTTACAAAGACTGTGAACTACATAATACTTGATGGTGGAGTTATACTGTTAAACAGTTTTTCATCATTGTTTTATGAGCAGGATTTATTGGGCAGGGGATCAAAAAAATTTTTACATTTTAAAATCATCAGTTAATAAGCGAAATTCAGACATATCCCTGCCTTTTGATTCAACTAAAACAAAAATATGGATAATATGATGCTTGGAGTGACAGCATGAGCTCCGCTGTTTGCAGTAACAGTTAAATAATGCACTTTTCATTGTCTTTTAAAGGGATACTCCACTGTTCTTTCATATTAAACTGTCATTCCCTTAACTAAGGCGAGTTGATACATACCTCTTCTGTCTAGTACGATGCGCTTAATGCGCTCAGGTGCGCAAGACACTTTGATCGCACCTTAACTAGCCCAGGTCATTCAATATGGGCCAAGCAGAGAAGTGACCAAACACTTCCACGTTTTCCCTATTTACAGTATTTACAGTTACCCGGTAGAGTAACTCGTCCAAGAATGGTGACACAAAATAAAACATTTGCACTTTTCTAAGCATGTAAAGTGGATAAATGTATAATATATGGGCGAAATACCACAGCAAGGTCTTGGGAGCACTTCTCGGACTTGGTGTAGTAATATCATCACTTGTGAAAAGTCCTCTCCCTCTCCAGAGTGATGATATTACTGCGCAGATATATATGTGCATAGATATATGTGCCGAACCGAAGTGCTCCCAATCACTTGCTGTGGTATTGCGCCATACATTATAGTTATCTACATAACACGCTGAAAAAATTAGCAACATTTTATTTTGCATCACCATTCTTACTAATGTAACTGTATTGAATGGGAAAACACAAAAGTGTTTTAGTCCCTTCTCTGCACGCACTGAGACGAGAGGGGTATGTATAAACTCCTCTTAGTTAAGGGAATAACATAATTTAATATGAAAAAACGGTGGAGTGTCCCTTTAGGAAGAGATTATGCAAAATGGATGTGCATGGCCAATGAAAAATAATTCTGGACCCCATAAACAAACTAAAACCAACTAATAGTGGTTTCATGCTGTAAAATGCAGGACTCACTGTGTAGTTGGCTGGTTTCTCTGAGAAAACTCTGAGCACGAAGTCTCCCTCTTTGCTGGGCTCGAAGGTGGACGGCACAATGTACTCTCCGGCCGGCAACGAAAGGCGCTGAGCTCACTCCGCAGGTTGCATGAAGAGCTCAGAGCGAGCGCTGCACACGCTGACTGAGGAAGAAATCTCGCTTCAGGTGTATGGCCGACCTGCCCGTATACTGAGCGGAGAAAAACAACATCAACTGAGGGTTGAAACTCCTGAGGGTCAAAACTCCTGAAATATCTCACAACCCTTAAAATTCAGTCATTCAGAACAGCCTCTCATCATACCTCATTTATTGACGCAAGGGCAGTTCACTTTAGCACTGCCCCCACTGCTTGGGGAAAAAATATTACAAACGATATAAATACACAAATAAAAAGCTTTGTACCTTTTATAATTAGCATAATAGATAGCATGAACATTACAAAATTGCTCTTTAAAGCAATAAAAATCATAAAATTAAAAGTTAAAATAACTAAAGTAAAAGTACATTTAAGCTTGCTATGAGACACACACATTAACTTAGTAATTAGGACCAATTTGCTTACAGTATTTTATTAGCAGTAACTAACCCCTTTACAGTTACTGCCATTATAAAAATACATGTAGGTTTAAAATTCTACAAAAGGCATATACTCTGTGCAATGAGCTGCACTAGATGTAATGCAGACTTTTAAATATGAACATAATTTTTCTGTTAATAATATATTCATAGTTTGCATACTCAGTACTGCAAAAAAGTGTGCTGAATGAAATAAAACGGTACTAGCCAAAACCACCACACAGTTGCTTTAAGTGTGAGTTAGATGTATATTAATTTTAATAGACAATGCCAACGATTATAGCCTATAAATCAGGATTTGAGTATAGTAAGAGTGATTCCTGGTTAACACAATGTTGCCTTTATTAATGGGTCTGTGATTTCTGATGTCTCAATAATTGTTAAAGATAATTCTGATGATATGTTATGAAAACATCGACCAACACTTAGTCTGATTGAAACTATTTGCTCAGACAACTTGCAAAACAGTAAAACTAACATGAAAAAAGAATCATGATAATATTGTGAATCATTAAATAAAATAAACTCGATTGTATATTGTTTTCCATTTCACCCATCTCTTTCATTCTCTTTCCCATGGCCAGTCTCGTCATTGAATCTCGCGAATATTCGCTAGGTGCACGTGGCCGCCATTTTGGATTTCTGATCAGCGACTGTGCGGACGAACACTTCCGGTTTCGCTTTACGCTGGTGCAGGGAGCCGGAGAAAGGCGAAAATGATCTCTTATAGTTGTTTATAGAATCAACTATATCATTTAAAATACTACTGGGATATATATTACAATCACACGAGCAAATGGCAATTAAATGCATGGATGCAAAGTCAGATTAATGAATTAAATACAACTGTTCATGATACAGAAGATTGTCTTGGTCTCATGCTGCATCCACAATGAGAATTATGCCTACGATTTTATTTGTTTGCATACAATAGCCTGAACATTCACATGTTTGCCTTGTCTTGTTTAAATCTCTATAAATAGGCTACTATTTTCTCTAATTCTGCGCATATAACACTTCTTATAGGCTACATCAGTTGCTCGATCAATATTATCAACACATATGTTACATACATTCTTTCTTTTGCATAAATTATCTTTATAGATAAAAACGACGGCGGAAAAAAATCGTAATAATTGTGAGTAGGCTAATTTATATTTTTAACTGTAGTGTTAGTTAACAAACAATTTAATATAGCTAGGCATAGCTAATTGTGTATATTTTACAGTGGGCTAAATACTGTATGTGCTGCTTATAAAAACAGACAGAATGATTTATGAAATATTTATGATTAAAATGCTCTTTACTCATCTCACTTGCACAAATAAATGGTAATGGGACTGCATTTATATAGCGCTTTCATAGAAATTGGCCACCAAAGCGCTTTACAATTTGCCTCACATTCACCCATTCACACACACATTCATACACCGACGGCGGCAGCCATGCAAGGCGCCATCCAGCTCGTCGGGAGCAGCTGGGGTTAGGTGTCTTGCTCATGGACACCTCGACACTTGGTCAGGTGGAACCGGGGATTGAACCACCAACCTTTCGGTTTGTAGACAATCTACATGAACCACTGAGCCACTGCCGCCCCTAATAAAATAAATGCAGTAATAAAGCATATAAACGCACAGGTGAAATACACTGACAAGTTAGCAATAATAATGTTAAATAAAGCAATGCGTGGTGCACAATGAGTGTTTTTAAAATTCAAGGGAAGCAACTTGCCTTTCAGAGGGGGTGACAGATCAGCACTTCACTGTTGTGTGTCGTTATGAACCGTTTCATCACGTTAAAACAAAGAAGTCAGCTTTCATGCATTCCCCGTTGACTAAGGTGACCAGTCCCGAAATTTGAAGCTTTGTCCCGCGTCCCGCAAGTCATAAGCAGTCCCGCATTTTAATTTCTGCATCATTTTATTTCATCGTCCTTTAAATTACAACTCTACAATATATATTTTTTTAATAATAAAACACTGAACATACGCAGCCGTTATTATTGGTTCTAGTCAGAGCGGGTAAACTGAGAAAAAATAAAATGCAACAGAAAAATGGATCTATCCGGAGCTCCCGAGAGAAAAGTGTCTTGTTCGGCTAAGGAATGGGAGAAAAATATACCTACATGGTAAAACAGTTACAGTTGACCCTAAAAAAGGAGATGTAGAGACACATAATGAATAAGAAACCCTACTCGGCTATCAGACAAAAAATATATAAATTCAAGATGAATCCGGAAAGAACGCATTTAATCTTAGTCTTTCCTAGTGGAATCTATGTGCTTATTTGGAAATGTGCTTTTTAGCGATTGGATTAGCCTACCTATTATTTTCACTTAGCCTAATTATTTATATTGAATAGACCCTGTTAAAATTAGTTTTATATTATTAGTGACGTTCACAGCGCCGGTCAGCGCCGTCATTAACATTTTTATAAAGCCTATTAGCAATTTAAAGCATCACTGCAAAAATACATCTAATATAAAATCAATATTCACCTAGTAAAAATAGCAAGTTCTCTCCCTCGTGTCCCGCAAAATCAGGTCTGCTGATATAATCAAATAAAATCGTTGTTGTAACTCTATATTTACAGAAGGCATAATTCTCATTGTGGATGCAGCATGAGACCAAGACAATCTTCTGTTCGTGAACAGTTGTATTTAATTCATTAATCTGACTTTGCATCCATGCATTTAATTGCCATTTGCTCGTGTGATTGTAATATATATCCCAGTAGTATTTTAAATGATATAGTTGATTCTATAAACAACTATAAGAGATCATTTTCGCCTTTCTCCGGCTCCCTGCACCAGCGTAAAGCGAAACCGGAAGTGCTCGCCCGCACAGTCGCTGATCAGAAATCCAAAATGGCGGCCACGTGCACCTAGCGAATTACCCTGAATGGACAGTAATGACGACGAGTGTTAAACGGAAAAATGAGCTTATCGAGTGTTACACTTTTGTTTTTCCTGATTTTTTTAATTATCTGTGTACACATGTCTAATGTCTTCTCCCTGAAATCGTCGGTAGCAACCGCAAAAGCACAAAGAGATACAGAAGCGGCACATAACGTTAGGCCTCAATCGACATCTGTAAACGCTAGGCCGCCTCAGCGACACAAATGTGGAAAAGCATTTCCGGAATATTAAGTAAGGAAATTCATTCAGACAAACTGAATTTACAATTTTCCAAGCACTGACATGCATTTAACTCATGGCATTGCATTTATTTGTGAAATCAGACTTACCTTTTCCCACGGCCTCGCAGATTTCTTCGTGCTCTCCCCTTGGCCAGTCTCGAACTCGAATCAGAAAGACGGTTCAGGATAACGGTCATATTTTCAGAAATTAAATACGGCAGCGCACAGTTTTATTGGCCAGTTTCATGAATGACAGACAGATTAACCAATCATGATCAAAGCAAATAAGGTTATAACCAATAGGAATTGTTTCAGTGTGGTAAAGCAGCGCAATATGTTTTATAATATTTATATCAGGTTCATGATAAAATGTTTGATCCAATGTTCTACCACTCGACCACAGACTTTGCTCACTGAGAAAAGCCCAGACGTTCGGTTGTTCAGCAGTCAGTGTGCGCACGCAGAGAGAAGCGCTCTTCAGTCTCTCATTCCTCAGTCATTGAAAGCACCCAATTTATTTTCGCTGAATGCGAGATAGGCCTATTTTAACTTTTGATTAATAAACTGTTCTGCTATAAAAGTTTATATTCTAGTTAAAGCTATTCTATTTAAATTGTAGGCTACTTCTACATAATTACGTTATGCTTTCGCCAAATGGCCCTTTGCGCCACCTGGTGGTCATTTCGCAACCGACTTTGAAATACAGCTGGTTTATTTTTGCCACGGTAGATTTACCGCGGCACTTGCCGCGCGGTAAACGACATTCTGGTTCTCCACCTACTGTAAGATGCTCCTAAAGCTAGTGATATTTATCACACCTACGTGTTGAGCATAACAGTGCTGGACTCCATAAACACTAGAATGGATGGGATCATTAAAGATGTGCAGGAGGTGAAGTCCAGCCTTCAGTTCTCCCAAGCTCAAATTGATGATCTTAGGGCAATGGAGAAGAAGGTGGATTCATTTGAGTCTCAACTACAGCAGCTGTCCTCACTGTGCACTAACTCGGTATTGAATGATCTTAGCATCAAAAGTTGATTCCCTTGATAACCAGAGTCGCAGAAATAATCTGATAATTTTTTGGATTAACCCAGGATAACGCATCTGAATCTTGGCCAGACTCTGAGAAGAAGGTGAGGGAATTTATTAAAGACAAGCTTAAAAATTGATCCGAAATCTATCTGAAATTGAAAGAGCTCATCGTATTGGAAACTTTAAACAGCAAACAAAAAAAAACCAAGATCAATTGTTGTAAAATTTCTACGCTACAAGGACAAAGAACTTATTCTTACAAAGGCAAAAACTCATCTCAAAAACACTGGTATCTATGTTAATGAAGATTTTTTAGATCGCATTAGGAAGAAGAGGGCCAAACTGCTTCCAGCTATGAAGGAGGCCAGAGAGAGGGGAAACTTTGCTGTTATTAGTTATGATCGCCTCATAGTTAAACCCCGTCAATAACATCAAACATCAGATGGCAACAACCAGTGAAGACTAATTAACTCCTCTCATTGTACATGCATGAAGATTTCTTCTGATCCAATCCAAAACAGTGTCCTCCAACTACAACAGAATTATTTTGGCTCTTCTGAATACTATTGTGAAAGTACTTTTAAAACATTGATAAATTCTCTTAGTACTAGAATTGAACTTTCTTTCCTTCATATCAATGTTCGTAGTTTGCCCAAAACTTTGAGGGTTTATCCACTTGCCTTGAAAATCTAAATTATACCTTTAATGTGATAGGGCTTACTGAAACATGGCTGTCTGACAACACAGCTGGGAATTTTAATCTAGAAGATTACAAACATATCTTCAGGTGTAGAGAGGGAAGGGTGGGTGGAGGGTTTCTCTGTTTATCAATTCCAGTCTACATTATAAAGAAAGATGTGACATTGAAAAGCTTTTTGATTTTTCTTCAGAAATAGTAGCAGTAGAAATTAACTTAGCAATAATTTTATATAGACCACCTAATTGTGACCTTCATGCATTTATTACTGATATTTTAAATGCTCTGGATATCATTTGTAATGAAAGGAAAAACTGTTAGATTATGGGTGACTTTAACATTAATATTGAAAATAGTAAGGGTAACTATGTTAGTCAAGGAATTTAGTGACACTATGTATTCCTATAGCTTTAACCCTATGATTTCAGTCCCCACCAGAGTGACTAATACCTCAGCTACTCATATAGATAATATTTTTACTAATGTGTATAACAAGACTATGAAATCTGCTGTTCTGTGCATTGATGTGGCTGATTATTGTCCCATATTTTTGATCACTGTTAACGAGAGTGAAAATTGCCCCCTCTTTCAGAATATTAAATACAGACGTACAATTAGTGAAAGAAATTTGATACATTTTAGACACGCTGTAAGTCAATTAGCATGGAGTGAAATCTATCAAACAGTAGATACTCGGAAGGCCTTTTCATTGTTTTTAAAAAAGGTTACTCTAGGTTTACAACTCATGTTTTCCTCTTCAATTAGTGCCTTTGAAACACATCCACCAAACCGTGGATGACTCCAGCTATCATAAAGTCACTGAAAAACAAAAATAGATTATATAAAAAATACCTTCTTTGTCCTACCTCATTTAATCTATTGCAATTTAAAAAATACAGAAATAGACTAAATCATGTCATAAGAGGAGCAAAAATCCACTATTACAATGTGAAATTAGTGGAATATAAAAAACAATGCTTTACTTGTGCATATAACTTGTATAAACAAGTTATATATATATTTGGTATTAAGTCTGATACATTTAAATCTTTAATGAAAGTTCAAATTGATAATGTCTCCATTAACAATGTTAGATCTGTTCGTTTCCTCGGTGTTACACCAGATGATTCTTTATCCTGGAAACCTCACATTAGTGCCATAAGTACAAAAATAGCCAAAGTGGTCGGTATACTAGGAAAAACCCGGCATCTGTATAACAGAAAAGTTGCAATTATGTTGTATTATTCAATGTTGTACCCATATATCAATTACTGTAATGTTGCTTGGGCTAGCACCCACCCAACCAAACTGGAATCTATTTTTCGAACTTCAGAAGCGAGCTTTAAGAATAATATATTGTGCAAATCGTAGACATCCCTCCCAACCACTGTTTGCTCAGGCAAGTATTCTTAGTGTTTTTCAAGTGAATCAACTTCAAATTGCTTTATTTGTTTACAGCTCTATAAAAAAGTTACTTCCCCAGTACTTTTGTAATCTTTTTACTTTTAATGATGAATTTCACCAGTATCCAACTCGTAGTAGTTGTTTTATTAGGCCTCCTTATTCTCGCACAACTCAAACACAGTTTAGTATATTATATAGAGGGTCAAAGGTATGGAACAGTCTTCCCACATCACTCATTGAGGTTTCTAAAGAGCAGTTTAAACGGAGAGTAAAATTGTTGCTCCTAAGTTGTCTGAATTTTCCGTATGGGTTTGTGATCTAAATTCAATTGTAAGTTGTTTTATATAAATATACTTTTATATTAATATAGAAATGTTTTTAATTTGTTAAATATAATTGTTTCTATGGAAATTGCCACTTATTAAGCCCCTTGAGGGTTTTTCGGCAATTGTCCATCACATCTTTTGTGAAACATATTACATTGTTTTTAATCTTTTTTGTTGTGAAAACTAAATAAATAAATAAAATAGCATTGCTCCTGACCTGTGTGCGCACATCGCAGTTCCTACTGGCGAAGGATGTGATGTAGCCTTCCTCCAGCTGATTTGAAAACTAGTTTCTATTAACCCGTATTTCATTGTACCTTTAGAGTGGTGGGTTATGGCCATCTTAGACCTTTCTCGAAAGCCTCCGTTCAGCTTTCAACACAGGTGCATTTCCAAATGCTCCGTCCCTTAGATGGCCTACAGCATTCGAACCTGAAGGACAATACTTCAGATCTTCTGATCCTCTGCTCCACAGATCATTCTGTGCCAAAGCGAGCTGCGAGTCATTGTCGTCTGGCAAGTTCAGTGATTTCATCACACTCGCATGTAAATCAGAAATTCTCCTTGAAACTCAGTGAAGTTGATCACAATTAGGTGTTTAGCATAAAATGCTCCTGAAGCTCAGTGATCTTCACATGTAGTGTTGAACAGTGCTCCTGTCTGTTGGCGCCCGTCGCTTGCACTTAGTGTGCCAGGTCAGGTAGGGAGCAGGTCTTGAAAGTTGCCCCTTTTTGGCCCAATCGGACCTTGCTCCCCCTCGACAAGCCTTCCTGACTTCTCCTGAACACATTTTCAGGGACGGGGCACAATGGCACCTGCGTTCTGACCCCTGGAGAACCTGGGCTGGTCTTACACTGGATGCGGAGGTTCAGCTATCACAGGAACATGTGGTAGTTACCATCACTTCATCATGCACCCCTAAAAAGGAGGTAGTGTGCTTGCGCATTTAGGAAGTGGAACCTTTTCGTTGAGTGAGTTTTCTCTCCGTGAGGAGATCCTGAAAGCTTTAGATAATTTCAGTGCTCTCTTGTTCCTCCACCCTCAAAATGATGTTGCCTCTATGTCTCCGTGTCTTCCCTCGGCAAGAGTCTGCTCTGCCGTCACTGTGCCGGTGAAGTCTCCCTGTCATCGGGCTGGAGCCACCCCAGCTGGCATTCCATATGTCATTCTGCCCAGTCTCCGCCCAGTTCATATGTGTATTCTCCACGTTACCTCCCTCCAGATTAGATGTGGATTCTGCAAATGTACAGGGAACACTTTCCCAGTGGTCCTGTAGGAAAAGTGATGACTTCCCTGGCCTAAGCCCTGTCCTTCCCCGCCTCAAAATTGTGGGGGCATCAGGAGGCTTTTGTCTAGGCACTGAAAGGTGTCAGCTCTAGTGGCGTTTTCAAAGGTTATCCCCATTCAGTCGACCGTAAACTACGTCCAACGTTACTCGACTGAAAGGGAACTGTCCTGGTTGTGTATGCAACCCACCGTTCCCTGAAGGGGATTGTAGGCTCGCGTTTTTCAGGGGTTTGCGCTCGCGTCCAAAAACTGCAAAATGGCGCACCAAATCCTCATGTGGTCCTGGAAAACTGTTGTCACTCAGAGCAGCCTTCATCCCTGGGGCCCAGAACATAGGAAAGACGTCCTGTTGAACCCCAAGGTGGTGGGGGAGATATTGAAAATGTACGGCCCGGCTCAAGTGGAACTGTTTGCATCTCTATGAGACTTCTCACTGTCCACTCTGGTTATCCCTCACACATCCAAGCTCCTCTGGGAGTTGGATGCTAAGATCAGAGCGTGGCCGAGGCTATGTCTCTACGCACTTTTCCCTGATCGCTCTGCTCCGGAGATGCTGGAGAGAGTTTGCCAGGACAAAGTTTGGCTTATCTTGTGATGAGCTCGCGATGGTTTTCAGGTCTAGAGATCTCTCCTCGACCGCTCTCCCTGGGAGATTCCAATCAGGAGGGAACTGCTGTCCCAGGCAGGGGGCTCCAATATTTCACCCCCGCCAGAACTTTGGAAGCTATGGGCTTGGCGGCTGAGGGTTTGATATGAATGTCTGATATCAAAAACACGTCAGTAAAAATATATTTGAATAGATTGTTATTGCTGCTTCCATAGACATCAGTGTCTATTTCTAGTACTAGTGCTTATGTGTACTTAACGCTCTGGGGTCTAAGGTGTTTTCGATGTTTTTGAGATGTTTTGACATGCCCTGACATTTGTGCTTTTTTCAGTTGCTTATAAACATATTAATGGCAAAAGTGTCATTACACTCTATTTAGCACAAACAGTGCTACCATGATATATGAGCAACATGTATGTACATGTTTGTATTTTTGAGAGAAATAATGTTTAATGCATGGTATTGAAAAAATAAAAGTTTTTGAAATAAAGGCCACAAAACACATTCTAAATATGTGTCCACAAGACTTTTGACTAATGGATGTTGTCGGCTAGAGTTTTTGCTTCAAAAGTTCTGAAAACCATACTGGCTAAACATTCACATAACACAATACATTGATTTATTTTGTAAGACATGTTTTGTTTGGAAAGGCAATATGTGTGGGGGAGTGAATGATCATGAATCAGCTGTGGTTCACAACTGAGAAGACAATGAGCCGCATGAATGCATAAAAGCTGCATGATGAGCTTTTAAAATGTGTCTTTTCTCACAGATTTTGTATTCATGCATATTGTATAATATCCAAGGCAAACATTTCTAGTAATTGTGCAGTTAATTAACATACTGTATTTTCAGAAAATTTTGGAATATGATTCCTCTCCCCAAATTTGTTTACCTTGTAAAATATTTTTTGCCATTTTATTATTTTTTGCTATTTCAAGTGTAATCTTTATTTAAAAAGGATACATTTTATCATATCATATTTCAAAGTTAAGCATTATTAAGTTTAAATATTTGGAACAAACACTATAATAGCATCTTAGTTTAATAACATCTAGTTGATAATTCAATACACCTACTTTATTTTTGTCAAAACATCCCATACCATTTAAAATATGAGCAGAAAATGGCTAACAAAAACTTATTTGATGTGGCAGTAGTCTTTTTTACAGTAAAAACATTAAAATCTATCCAGAACTAATCAACAAAAATCTTGTCTAAACATTCATATTTTGTCTGTAACATATAATTATTATGATATATTAGCATATACATTTTCATTTGCAGTTTAACCTTTTAGGCGCCAAAGGTTTTTTACCTAAAACGTTCGATTTTGACATCTTAATTTCAAAAGACTATATCTTAAAATTGAAACAAGATAAACACTTACTGTAAAATTAGAGAATTATTAAGGATAACCCAATATTTATGTAGGAATTAGATGTCTCCGTCTAATTTGCATAATATGACATCATATGGTGGCAGCAATCGCTGGATTATATACTACATATACTAGGCACTCTGATTCATGAATGGGGCATATGTAAGCAATAAGGTACGAGAGGCTGTGCTGTATCGTGCAATAAGTAACAGCTGAAGGGCGTTGTTAGGCACGACGCGAAGCGGAGTGCCTGCAACCCCTTCAGCTGTTACTTATTGCACGATACAGCACTTGCCTCGAGTATCTTATTGCTTTTATAAAACGGTTGCCACACAATATTAAAGTAAAAAACAATATACGTGCAACTTTCTTGAAGTAAAATCACTAAAAGCTTACCTTCCGCTGGAAAAAATAGTCCCCGAGTGTGAACAGCAACAACGTTCCAGTGTGTAAAATGCATGAAACCTCAAATAAAAACAACATAGAACCGCAGTGTTGCGCAGCGATCAATAGAACCGTTGGGTGAAGCGGTCGTAGCCGTGTTTTATCGTGGATAAAGCACAGCTCTTGACCAATCAGAATCAAGGATTCGAAGACTAACCGTTTTA